>CM019702.1:6851187-7381187 GCA_009760885.1 Achatina immaculata | reverse complement strand
CTGTGAGCAGATCAATCAGACGTTGGTTACATTTACATAATGTAATCTTTGAAGCGTGATTTTTAAAATTTTATTTTACCAAATGACTTAATAAACTGCCACTGTTATTAACAACAGTAAACACCATAAATGTCCCAGTATTCGGGTAATGCGGTGAGCACATCATTATCAGCTAAAAAACATAATTGGAAGAAAAAAATGCGATAATGGTTCACTCCACAATACATCTATTTCTACCGCCAGTGTTGGCATCCCTCTCTTCGACCCATTTTCCCGGTGATTTCGCAATGCGCTGTAGCCGAGCTTGTGGTGCGAGGCTGGTTCATCGATTTCCCACTGGGTTATTTGGGAGATCAATAGAAGGAAGACTGCTATTGCCACCTCGGTGATGCAGTGTCAATGCCAATAGACATTACCAATTTGTCGATTTTTAGCAAATATGACAACTTGTCAGTATTAATAGTTCTACACTGATAAGCCCATTGGCCCCCAAAATTGCAATCCCAACTGTCATGGATAACTGGAAATGTTGCCATAAACGTCAACAACAACAAAAAGTGAAAAATAGCTTGACACTTGTCAGATGAACTACTCGGTGTGTAACTGGATTACTCGTGTAAGACTTGAGACTCACTTCCCATTGTAACTGACGTTGTGATAAAATGACAGCTCTTAAGAACAAATAATTCCGAACTGTGTGTTTCTCTTCAAAAGACAAAGATGGAAATGGCTAGACACACACTATGAATGAAAAACAAACAAACAAACAAAAACAAGACACTCCAATATGCCTTGACTTGGACACCTCAAGGAAAAAGAAAGAAGGGCAGGCCATTGGGGACATGGCACAATACGGGAAGAATTTAAGGAAGTGAGAAAGACATGGTTTGAGGTATCCCGATTTTTCTGAAGACAGGATTGGCCGGAGAACCTTTGTTGATGCCTTATGCTCCACTGGGAGTACAGAGGACTGATGATGATGATGATGATGATGATGATGATGATGATGATGATGATCTATCTCTCCTTGTCCGTACGTCAACGACTGAGTATGGCCACGCGAACATTGGAACTTTTGCCAGCGCGAAAATTCCATGATCATTGTTAGAGCACTGCATCTTGTAAATCAATATTTACTTCATTTACAGAATAAAGAACCCCTGTACAAATAACAAACGTATTAGTTTTTGTAAAAATGCTGAAGGATCTTATTCCATCTCCAACCATACAGAAATATATCTTTTCTCCGAAGAACACGTTGTGTGAAAGGATCATCCAAAGTAAGAAGTAAGAATAAATTCGAACATTATTCCCATGTAGTGTAGCACACTCTTTCAGGCGATGATCAGTTTAAAAATCCTATTCGATCAAAAACTAGACCTTATCAAGTTCATGAACTCCAAGTCCCCACATCTCAGAAAACAATCTAGTTCACTTCTTATTCTTTTCTAATTCAATTTGGGGCGTTATAAAACTACATCCGAGAAAGCTTCTGGCATAAAAATGAGTAAATTTCTTTTTCTTCCTCCTTTTTTTCTGTTTTGTTCGTTTGTCTTTTCTGTTAAGCCTGAACAGAAGGCACTTTGTTGAAATATTGATTGTGCCTGACGTATTCTGATCGTAATTTTTATAATTTATTTTGTTCTCTTATTTGTTGTTCATGCCTTCTTCTCTACGTACTTTTATGATCTTGTTCCCTTTCTCTATCTGCTTCTGACCTTTGAAATCTGGACTTTGCAATAAAACAGTTTGCTCGGCATATTTCAGTGACGATATTATAAATGTACAGTTGTTAATCTCCTTATTTATGTAGCAGAGTAGTGGATTGATTGATTGACTGATCTTTATCTCAAAAGGGTTAAGAATTGGGCACGCAGGCCCGTCTGACATTCTGCCCTTTATCATACATCTTTCACTCTATTCCAGACATTCTACAAATATGCTGTTCATATAACAAACATAACTAACATTGAAGCTGAGAGACATAAAATAAAATATAACATTTACGTTTCGCTCTTAAACATTCACTCAGTACAGAAGTAACTACATACATTATAAATGACTATCTACTAAACAAAATTTTCGGGACTGTTCAGAAAACAATTAATTGTATTCGGTGTCTGTAAGAGCAGCTTAAGATAACTTTTAAGTTTTATAATTCATGGAGGCATGTAGTCGACATCAAATAGATATTGGGAAAGTTTGTAGTTATAGGAAGGAGTATAATTTATATTTTTTATATAGGATGGGAGGATATTCCAAAGACGAGCAGCAGAATAACTAAAGCTTTTCTTGTAAAGATCAAGTCTAGGTTTTGGAAGACATATGTTGTTCAAGCGTTGGCTGCACTTTGGGCTAAATTTAAACAGGTTCCATAGATAAGGCGGTGCACGCCGTGAAAGAATTTGATGTACTAACTTGGCTTTGTTGAAGAGGAACCTGTTCTTAAGAGGTAGTATTTTGATACGTTTGTGATGATTAGTTGTTGGAGCTAAACCGACCGAGGCAGACTAAGAGAGAAGATGATAGATGGATTGATAGATGGATTGATGAAGTGGCGTAGAGGAAGAATACCAGTCCAGCTCATAATTAACACCCGGTGTTTTTTTAACACCGTGGAAAAAAAACATGAACGCTAACTCTTGTCGGCATGGCACTTGATAGACCTAAGCTAAGCTATACAGATATCTGTAGGTCATCAGTGCCACGAGAACATGGAAGAACCTGTAAAAGACCGAGTCACGTGGACAGAAACTGTGACAGGGAGTAGCAAAATATAAGGAGAAAATGAGGGCTAAACTTCAAGTAGAAAATCTGAGGAGAAAATGAGGGCTAAACTTCAAGTAGAAAATCTGAGGAGAAAATGAGGGCTAAACTTCAAGTAGAAAATATGAGTAGAAAATGAGGGCTAAACTTCAAGTAGAAAATCTGAGAAGAAAATGAGGGCTAAACTTCAAGTAGAAAATATGAGGAGAAAATGAGGGCTAAAATTCAAGTAGAAAATATGAGGAGAAAATGAGGGCTAAACTTGAAAAAGACGATGCAAGCACAAGGAAACTAGACTTAGCAACACAAATACTGCACCTTCTTTCCTTGATTAAACACCGGGTCTGAATTAGTCGCCTGCCTCACTTAAACGCCCGGGAGGTAAGGAGTCATGTTTGGAGTCATGCTTCAAATAAACGCCAGGTCGGTACATAATCTGTTTTTTTCTAAGAAAAAGATGTATAGTATGGGTTAATACTGGTGCTGCTGCAGAACCGTAGTTGGTATTTTGCGAATAAACGCCTGGCTTGAATAGGTAACCGGCCTCTAATAAACGCCTGGCTTGAATAGGTAACCGGCCTCTAATAAACGCCTGGCTTGAATAGGTAACCGGCCTCTAATAAACTCCTGGCTTGAACAGGTAACCGGCCTCTAATAAACGCCTGCCTTGAATAGGTAACTAGCCTCTAATAAACGTCGAATCATGACAATAGTTTTGTGAATAACCTGGCGTTTATTCCAGGAAATACGGTATGTATGCAGCTACTGTGAATGTACAACTTCTCCTGATAAGAGGTAATGACAAGAGGTTTTATAATTGTTTAGTATTTGGTCCTAAACAAAATGTGAAGTGTTACATCTGAACACAACTTTCTGATTAAAATATGAAACCTCATTTGTGAACACAACCTCATGATTAAACTTTTAAACCCCATTTGTGAAAAGAACCTCATGATTAAAATATGAAAACTAACCTCTGAACGCAGTCTCAACTTTGAAACCTCATTTATGAACACAACCGTATGATCAAAATATAACATATCAGTGATGTATACGCCGTCGCTCCAATACAAAATGTCACTAGTGAGCACTTTCCACGTGGCAAAGATGGCAATACTGCCTCATTTGCTTGCAGAACGTCCATGCTTATTTTCACAAAGGAATAAAAATGTATGTAACGTGCAATCTGACAAATAGTCACAAATATTTTTTAAAAGCATAATTACGGCTCGCTTCTCACTGACACAGGCATTGGTAATCTCGCTTCTCACTGACACAGGCATTGGTAGTCTCGCTTCTCACTGACACAGGCATTGGTAATCTCGCTTCTCACTGACACAGGCATTGGTAATCTCGCTTCTCATTGACACAGCATTGTCGCGGTGACAACTGTAATCGTCTTTATTTTGCTTCTATTGACCTTTCTTTTTCAACGAAATCAACTTTTTGAAATTTTCCAAGATACAGACAATCATCGCTTTCCTCCGAGGTTTCGCTTCGATGGCCGAGTCGGAAAGCGAAATGAACGTAAAATGAATTCCATGGATGCGCGTATAGTATTTCTCTACCGTCAACAGGGATGTTTTAAACCTTATTTAAAATATATTTTAAATAAGGTACTTTTACCTTATAATTTGTACACAGATTTTAGTATAAGTATTTTTTACATTAAAAGTACTGTATGCTCTAAAAAAAAATATTTACAAATGTACTAAAAGAGGTCTTACTATTTCAATGGGACAATAGTTGGAAAAAACGAATTGTCTTAAAGCGGGACGTCGTAAAGCGGGGACTATCTGTACAGCTCTGCTTTTCTTGAAAAGGTTTCGTTAACAAGGAATATACATAAAGTCAGATGCTTGCTTCAGTGGCGTAATATTAACTTTTTTTTTTCAATCCAATCAGGGATGATTTTAGGAAGGCAGATAGGTACTATATAGTTGTCTATTTTAATATTTCTTGTATTTCATTTACTATCAACAAGGACATCGACAAAAATATTTCCCTTGCTCAGCTTATTCAGGTTCCGTTCTGTGTTGCATTTCGTTGAATATAGGTTCCTTTCTATGTTGTATTTCGTTAAATATAGGTTCCTTTCTATGTTGTATTTCGTTGAGTATTCTCTTCCGGGCCTCCAAGAGAACTGTTTTAAGCCGATACAGAATTCCACCACTGCCATACCCCTGCTTATATATATTTTCATCCATTCGGGGCCCAACTTTAAAATAATGAAGGCCCCGGAAATTGCATAGGTAGCTTAACTCGGTCTGTTACACTTTCTTTGATGATGACAATGCCGCTGCATTATCCCTTTTTTCATCTTCTTCAGATTACCCGCGTGTGAAAACAAAATAACATTTTTTTTAAACCATCGTTAGTGATGATATGATTCCTTTGTTAACGATGAAGTGATTCTTTGTTGGCGATGATATGATTTCTTTGTTAACGATGAAGTGATTCTTTGTTGGTGATGATATGATTTCTTTGTTAACGATGAAGTGATTCTTTGTTCGCGATGATATGATTCCTTTGTTAACGATGAAGTGATTCTTTGTTGGCGATGATATGATTCCTTTGTTAACGATGAAGTGATTCTTTGTTGGCGATGATATGATTCCTTTGTTAACGATGAAGTGATTCTTTGAAGAATGTGAATAACAAGATCTGTCAGCTGCTCTTCCTGCAAATAAATACTTCCAGATTCTTGTTATAAATGAGGCACTGAAACGAGAAAAGCCCGCCTGAGAAAGGAATATTATTATAAACATAATAGTTATATACTAACATTAATATTTCTATCACGTGTACAAAGATCCAGTTTAAAAAATGACAAGATGAGTAACTACAGATTCTCTGGTGCGTTAATAAAAACTACAGAAAAAAAAACCATCTCACGGTGAATGAATCACTGTTTATTAAATAAGCCTTTGACATTTTCGCTTGGAAGTTCTGAGCAATAAGTCAAACAGAGAACTTCAGTGGAAAATGGAAATCCCATTATTTTCCAAGGTATCTGGTGTTGTACACAATCAAATGCTCTTGAATAGTCTATAAAAGATAAATATAAATTCACATTATGTTCTCAGAATTTCTATATTATTAATCTTATATTCAATACATGATCTCTATGATCTCGACGCTGACTGAAGTGGGTGCTGTAGTTTAGGAAAACCATTCTTGATAGTCCCCACATTAAATTGCAGGTCTCCACCATTTTGGAATGGAAGCTAAAGGTTATTTTGTGCTCTTTTTTTTTTTTTAAATTCTGGAATACTAACGACAAACTGAGTGTAAAAAAAAAAGAAAGCAAACTGTATCTCACCAACTATACAAACTACATCTCATCAACTCTACAAACTATATCACATCAACTACAAACTATACCTCATCAGTTACAAACTATACCTTATAAACTGTACAAACTATGCCTCATTAACTACAAACCATATCTAATCAATTATCACTCGCGGAGCACAAATCTTTACAGATCCACATCTCCAGATATGAACATAGTCCAAATCTTGTGTGGGCTGTTTCCAAATTCTTGTACCGTCTTAATGGGTGGCAAGATTGGTTCACGTGCCTGCTTCCCTGAGGATGTGCCATACAAAATCCACAAGCGTGACGCACTGGACAAGCAAGGGCGACAGGGGGGGGGGGGGGGGGGCAAGGGCTTGGTCACATCAGAATAAGAAAGAATATGTAACCCACCGAACTAACAACCAGAAACTTTGGTAAGTTACAAGCGTGTACATCCGGACAGTATCTTCGGCCTCGTGAAGCCGTTATAAAAGAACAACTCACAGACTTCTGGGACTCATGACCCAGAGGGGCCCCCCTCCCTCCCTCCACTAGTGTCAAAAGTAACGCTTGACTGAAGAAAAGGGTGAAGGTGTACTTCTCTGATGATCTGAGGAGTTGTGTTGTTGTTTTGCTCTCTACAACGGAGAGTTTCCTATCTATGGGCTTCTTTTTCTTCTCCACGTCCCGTTCCACGCTATGATACCGTCCCATGAACAGAGTCTCCACGTCCCGTTCCACGCTATGATACTGTCCCATGAACAGAGTCTCCACGTCCCATTCCACGCTATGATACCGTCCCATGAACAGAGTCTCCACGTCCCGTTCCACGCTATGATACTGTCCCATGAACAGAGTCTCCACGTCCCATTCCACGCTATGATACTGTCCCATGAACAGTCTCCACGTCCCGTTCCACGCTATGATACCGTCCCATGAACAGAGGATTTGTTTTAAAGCTTTAATGGGTTATTTTTAACGTTTCTATCTTGTTTTTTTTCCTTTTTTTTTTGCTCCAACAATGGGTTCTGCGTATTCTAGTGCTCCCCTCCTTGCAGGTATATAATGCTAGTTTCTTAAGATAGTTCCTTTTTCGAAGACGACTCACGTCATTTCAGTAGCTGAAAAAAAAGGTGGGGGGGGGGGGTGCATTAGGGACGGCTCGCCATCCATTCTGTTCGCCTTGAAAACCCTTTTGCGTAATTTGCAAGTTCTAAGCCTAAATTATTTTAAATCTCATTTTGTCTTAAACAATGAACTGAAAAAAGTAAGAAAATCTATTTGTGCTGTAGATATTTTAAACTACTTGAATTGTGTGCGTGTGTATGTGTGTATATACATATATGTAATCTATTTGTGCTGTAGATATTTTAAACTACTTGAATTGTGTACGTGTGTATGTATATATATATATATATATATATATATGAAACCTAATCTATAATTGTTATTAGAAATCTGACACCGGATTAGTCCTTTAATTTCTTATAAATACTTTTGCACTGCTACTGAACTTTATACAGATAATAGTAATCTGAATGAGGTATAAATCCTTTGTTAACGATGAAGTGATTCTTTGTTGGCGATGATATGATTTCTTTGTTAACGATGAAGTGATTCTTTGTTGGTGATGATATGATTTCTTTGTTAACGATGAAGTGATTCTTTGTTCGCGATGATATGATTCCTTTGTTAACGATGAAGTGATTCTTTGTTGGCGATGATATGATTCCTTTGTTAACGATGAAGTGATTCTTTGTTGGCGATGATATGATTCCTTTGTTAACGATGAAGTGATTCTTTGTTGGCGATGATATGATTCCTTTGTGACCACGAACTGAAGAATGTGAATAACAAGATCTGTCAGCTGCTCTTCCTGCAAATAAATACTTCCAGATTCTTGTTATAAATGAGGCACTGAAACGAGAAAAGCCCGCCTGAGAAAGGAATATTATTATAAACATAATAGTTATATACTAACATTAATATTTCTATCACGTGTACAAAGATCCAGTTTAAAAAAATGACAAGATGAGTAACTACAGATTCTCTGGTGCGTTAATAAAAACTACAGAAAAAAAAACCATCTCACGGTGAATGAATCACTGTTTATTAAATAAGCCTTTGACATTTTCGCTTGGAAGTTCTGAGCAATAAGTCAAACAGAGAACTTCAGTGGAAAATGGAAATCCCATTATTTTCCAAGGTATCTGGTGTTGTACACAATCAAATGCTCTTGAATAGTCTATAAAAGATAAATATAAATTCACATTATGTTCTCAGAATTTCTATATTATTAATCTTATATTCAATACATGATCTCTATGATCTCGACGCTGACTGAAGTGGGTGCTGTAGTTTAGGAAAACCATTCTTGATAGTCCCCACATTAAATTGCAGGTCTCCACCATTTTGGAATGGAAGCTAAAGGTTATTTTGTGCTCTTTTTTTTTTTTTAAATTCTGGAATAAAACTGAGTGTAAAAAAAAAGAAAGCAAACTGTATCTCACCAACTATACAAACTACATCTCATCAACTCTACAAACTATATCACATCAACTACAAACTATACCTCATCAGTTACAAACTATACCTTATAAACTGTACAAACTATGCCTCATTAACTACAAACCATATCTAATCAATTATCACTCGCGGAGCACAAATCTTTACAGATCCACATCTCCAGATATGAACATAGTCCAAATCTTGTGTGGGCTGTTTCCAAATTCTTGTACCGTCTTAATGGGTGGCAAGATTGGTTCACGTGCCTGCTTCCCTGAGGATGTGCCATACAAAATCCACAAGCGTGACGCACTGGACAAGCAAGGGCGACAGGGGGGGGGGGGGCAAGGGCTTGGTCACATCAGAATAAGAAAGAATATGTAACCCACCGAACTAACAACCAGAAACTTTGGTAAGTTACAAGCGTGTACATCCGGACAGTATCTTCGGCCTCGTGAAGCCGTTATAAAAGAACAACTCACAGACTTCTGGGACTCATGACCCAGAGGGGCCCCCCTCCCTCCCTCCACTAGTGTCAAAAGTAACGCTTGACTGAAGAAAAGGGTGAAGGTGTACTTCTCTGATGATCTGAGGAGTTGTGTTGTTGTTTTGCTCTCTACAACGGAGAGTTTCCTATCTATGGGCTTCTTTTTCTTCTCCACGTCCCGTTCCACGCTATGATACCGTCCCATGAACAGAGTCTCCACGTCCCGTTCCACGCTATGATACTGTCCCATGAACAGAGTCTCCACGTCCCATTCCACGCTATGATACCGTCCCATGAACAGAGTCTCCACGTCCCGTTCCACGCTATGATACTGTCCCATGAACAGAGTCTCCACGTCCCATTCCACGCTATGATACTGTCCCATGAACAGTCTCCACGTCCCGTTCCACGCTATGATACCGTCCCATGAACAGAGGATTTGTTTTAAAGCTTTAATGGGTTATTTTTAACGTTTCTATCTTGTTTTTTTTCCTTTTTTTTTGTGCTCCAACAATGGGTTCTGCGTATTCTAGTGCTCCCCTCCTTGCAGGTATATAATGCTAGTTTCTTAAGATAGTTCCTTTTTCGAAGACGACTCACGTCATTTCAGTAGCTGAAAAAAAAGGTGGGGGGGGGGGGTGCATTAGGGACGGCTCGCCATCCATTCTGTTCGCCTTGAAAACCCTTTTGCGTAATTTGCAAGTTCTAAGCCTAAATTATTTTAAATCTCATTTTGTCTTAAACAATGAACTGAAAAAAGTAAGAAAATCTATTTGTGCTGTAGATATTTTAAACTACTTGAATTGTGTGCGTGTGTATGTGTGTATATACATATATGTAATCTATTTGTGCTGTAGATATTTTAAACTACTTGAATTGTGTACGTGTGTATGTATATATATATATATATATATGAAACCTAATCTATAATTGTTATTAGAAATCTGACACCGGATTAGTCCTTTAATTTCTTATAAATACTTTTGCACTGCTACTGAACTTTATACAGATAATAGTAATCTGAATGAGGTATAAATCTGGCACCGCTGTTGGGTAAACCATGAGAAATATTTTTTTCGAAATATTACTATTTGAGTTCTCCGTGTTCGGCCAAATACTAATTCCAGTGGAACTCCACGTCATTTTGTATACACAAAATAAGATAGAAAATAAAAGAGAAAACAAAAGCAGATTTGGACCTCATCTCAAATTGGATATCTTCAGTTCGTGGAGTGAACTTTATAAACTCGAAACACACGGTTAAATGTTCTTTAAATAAAGCCGTTTTTGTAATTATTTCCCTGATTTACAAGCTTTGAAACAAATTTGTGCAATTTTTCGGTGGAAATAACCCGAGCTTTAAACTTAAAACCATAAACAAGGGTCTGTATTTAACGAAGCTCTTGAGACAACCCAGACATATCATTCTTTGACACCATAAAACACTTTCGCGGCCGTTAAATTAACCACGTTTGTCACCGCGCTAATTTTGACGTTGAGAATTTCAAATGACTTCTCCTTCACCGTTTTATAAGACAACATAATCAGACGGCGGGTGCAGGGGAACTGCTTATGCAGCTGTCTGCGAGAACGATGGTTATCATCATCATCATCATCATCATTTCGTGTCGTCTCCCCATGGACGACTGGTCGCAAGAATCTCCGTTCTCCTCTGTTTCTTGTCTTCATAGAGCGCTCGCCCAAGCTTGTCCCTGTCCAGCTCTTGTCCATCCGTCTATATCGCTGTCATCCTCTTGTTCTTTTTCCCTTCGAAGGGTCTTCTGTATTGTGCCTCTTGATATGACCAAAGGATGGTTAATGTTGTGAGTTAATGCCTCAAATGGCAGTTGTATCTTTGTGCATCATGACACGGGGCTTATGCTGAAGTATCTATACGCGAATTCTTTTCTTTTAGAAAGAACTACAGACTAAAGAAAAGTAATTCTTTCATGAATTGTCTCCACACTGTCTGTTAATGTAATGATCGTCATATCTGTGGCACTTTCAGAACTAAATGCTACCAGGCTCAGTGATACAGGGCCCCAGCCTGTGAATCACTCTGAGGCCCCCAACCCCCCGTTCCCCCGTTTTTTTAAGGCGGGGGTGGGGATAGGGATGAGGAGGTGGTGTAGTGAATGAAAACAAAATGGCTAACCAGTAGGTAAGGGGACAGACAGACAGACAGACTGACAGGCAAAGAGATGACCAGGCTAGCGAGCAGATGAACGAACGGATGAACTGATAGATAGACAGACAGACAGACAGACATATAGATAGATAGATAGATAGATAGATAGATAGATAGATAGATAGATAGATAGATAGATAGATAGATAGATAGATAGATAGATAGATAGATAGATAGATAGATAGATAGATAGATAGATAGATAGATAGATAGATAGATAGATAGATAGATAGATAGATTTGCTCCAGTCAACAAAATTGCTCATGGAGACCATGAATACTATTTACAGAGTTCTTTAACATTTCTTCCCCATGACTTCAGTAAGGTTATATCTATTATAGTGAACAAAGGAATCAAAATTATTAACCCTTTGATGAACGAATAAAAGGCGACCAAGATTACGTAGGGTGGGTCCCTCGCTTAGTGGACGCTCATGGACGTAAAGTGAAAAAAGTCACGTGCTCTGTGGGCTGGCTACTCTTGACAGCAAAAATTTCTGCCACGAGATTAATGAGAATTTTAAAGTTTTTTTTTACGTGTAAAAAATCAGCATCAGAAAATATTACACAGTTCAATGACTGCCAGAGAATTGATGACTATGTGAAAAATGTATCTGCTTAAAAAGATGGAAGAAATATTTTTATGGCCCATTCATTGAACAAGCTTGATTGAATATTAAAGAAAATATCAATTTGTCAATACGGACAGTGATCAACCCAAGGATTCCTTCTTTCTTTCCCCTTTCTTAAGTAATCTCGCATGCTTTAAGGTTCACAGTTCTGGCCTGATTCAAGCGAGAACAACTGACTTGGAATCCTCAGGTGCTGGGAGACTTTACCAAACTGCAAATTAGAAAAAAAAAATAAATAGTGGCAAAAAGAATAGGACATATTACATTTCTTATAAGAAGTGTCAAAAAGAACAGGACATATTAAATTTCTTATAAGAAGTGGCAAAAAGAATAGGACATATAACATTTCTTATAAGAAGTGTCAAAAAGAGTAGGACATACTACATTTCTTATAAGAAGTGGCAAAAAGAATAGGACGTATTACATTTCTTATAAGAAGTGGCAAAAAGAATAGGACATATTACATTTCTTATAAGAAGTGTCAAAAAGAGTAGGACATAATGCATTTCTTATAAGAAGTGGCAAAAAGAATAGGACATACTACATTTCTTATAAGAAGTGCCAAAAAGAATAGGACATACTCAGTCAGTCAGTAAGTCATTTACATGTCCCTTGCGGAACTTTGCCTCCCTAACAGCTTTCCTGTAGGCCTCTCGGTTGTAACCAAGATGCCCTGCTGCTGATGCATCCATTGGCAGATTTATCAACGATGCAGCCATCTTCGCCTTGGTCTTCCTCTCTTTTTTTCCCATTATGAACCCTTCCAAGGCGGTCTTCTCCAAACTCTCTTGACGTTTAATATGTCAAAAATTTTCAAGTTTTCTCCGTTTAATCCTCTTTACTAGCCAACCTTCTTCAATATAAAATTCTTATAGTATGGATATACTCGTATTTATTACTTTTTTTTTGTCCATGATATTTGAAGAACTCTTCTGTACCTTCTCTTCTGTAGGATATACTATAAGTCTTATAAGAAGTTTGTCGTGTAACTTCTCTGCTGTAGGATATACTATAAGTCTTATAAGAAGTTTGTCGTGTAACTTCTCTGCTGTAGGATATACTATAAGTCTTATAAGCAGTTTGTCGTGTAACTTCTCTACTGTAGGATATACTATATGTCTTATAAGAAGTTTGTCGTGTAACTTCTCTGCTGTAGGATATACTATATGTCTTATAAGAAGTTTGTCGTGTAACTTCTCTGCTGTAGAATATACTATAAGTCTTATAAGAAGTTTGTCGTGTAACTTCTCTACTGTAGGATATACTATAAGTCTTATAAGAAGTTTGTCGTGTAACTTCTCTCCTGTAGGATATACTATATGTCTTATAAGAAGTTTGTCGTGTAACTTCTCTGCTGTAGGATATACTATATGTCTTATAAGAAGTTTGTCGTGTAACTTCTCTACTGTAGGATATACTATATGTCTTATAAGAAGTTTGTCGTGTAACTTCTCTCCTGTAGGATATACTATATGTCTTATAAGAAGTTTGTCGTGTAATTTCTCTGCTGTAGGATATACTATATGTCTTATAAGAAGTTTGTCGTGTAACTTCTCTACTGTAGGATATACTATAAGTCTTATAAGAAGTTTGTCGTGTAACTTCTCTCCTGTAGGATATACTATATGTCTTATAAGAAGTTTGTCGTGTAACTTCTCTGCTGTAGGATATACTATATGTCTTATAAGAAGTTTGTCGTGTAACTTCTCTGCTGTAAAACGTGAGGATAACAGGGGAACCACTAAAATAAGCTGGGAGACATCGGCAGAAAATATGGTCACATTCTGACTTGGTTTTCTGCTGTATAAAGACGAAATTAACGACGAAACACTGAGGTTGTTTCTAAAGCTCAACAGACAGTAAAACATCAGCTTGTGTATCAACAAAGTATCTACTGCTTTCTTCGGCACTTCTTAACATTACTTTCGCCCACACGAAATCTAAGACCAGACATTTCAGCCGTACTAGAGTTACCTGTTTTCAGCAATTTTAGCAATTTTGTCTTGTCCTACATTTCACTTTTGGAACAGTTCAATGAGACGGCCAGGATGGAAGCTATGAAAAGACTGTAATATAATATGCAGTCTCACTCTTCACATGGAGTGGGTTGAGAGATGATGACTGTAATACCCTAAAAGAAGAGGTGAGGTTTTGAAGTGGTAACTCTTATGAGAATGTCGTTAAAACTAACCTCTGTTCTGATTTAGAAACAGATGTTTAGTTCCTAATATAGACTTCTTGTGAACCGAGATAATGATCCTTCTTGAAAGCTCTGCACAGCGCATGAACATCTCACGGAATAGCCCAACATGGAATAGAAGACTGTATTTACAATTCTAACACCAAAATGAAAGATTGTATTTATAATTCTAGCACCAAAGTGAAAGATTTATTTATAATTCTAGTACCAAAATGAAAGATTGCATTTATAATTCTAGCACCAAAAATGAAAGATTGTATTTACAATTCTAGCACCAAAGTAAAAGACTGTATTTACAATTCTAGCACCAAAGTGAAAGATTGTGTTTATAATTCTAGCACCGAAATGAAAGATTGTATTTACAGTTCTGGCATCGAAATGAATTTACTTTGATTGCAAATTTTTGTTGAAAGAGTGGTGAATGCGGATATGTGTTGAGTGTGTGTGCGCGCGCACGCAAGAGCGCGAGTATAAGAACATTCTTTTTTTTCGCGTGGAGCATTTTAATTAGCGAAAGGGCAGCTTGCTCTGAGGGAGCACCCCCGTGCTGTGAGCAATACTCTTAGTGAGCAATACTCTTAGTGAGCAATACTCTTAGTGAGCAATACTCTTAGTGAGCAATACTCTTAGCGAGCAATACTCTTAGCGAGCAGCACTCTTAGTGAGCAATCGACTTTGTAGGAGGCTTCTCAGAGAAGGACGGCTGTAGCTAAAGAGATAAGAGAGAAATACTTGATCCACTGGGAAATATGGACTATGGAAAGTGTCAAAACAAAAAGATAATTCTGTGGCGAACGCTGAAGGAACATTTCGTTAGACGCATTTATATCTCCTTGCGTATGATCCAATCTTTTACATGCGAGCAGTTGCCACCCAGCCATTGCTGTTGTAATACGGTATATAGTCAATCGTGACTGACTTGAAAATGCTTTGTTTCCATTTACTGTTAGAGAAATTTTATAATCCTTATCAGAAAATAGAATTATGTTTGGTGTTGATGATCAGTTGTTTTCATCCTCGATGAAAGTCCAAACCAGGGTTTGTAAAGTAGGGGGGGGGGTGTGGGGGAGGGGGGTCCTGATGTAGGATCCCAAGTAGATGTTAATGAAAAAAAGGAAATGAACAAATTAACAATAACAATAACAACAATAATAACAAGAAGAAGAAGAATATTTGTAAGTTAATCATGGACAATAAACAGGTCTACACAAAAATCATTGGAATCATTAGAAATGTTGCGAATTCTCTGGACAGCAAAAATAACTAATGAAGAATGTATGAGAAGAGCTGGAGAGACCAAAAAAAAAAAACATTGAAAAATAAGAAAAATAAGAGAGAGACAATGTATTTTCATAGGACATGCAACGAGAAGAGGGGACGTTGAAAATATTATAACAGGAAAAATAGAAGGAAGAAGATCAAGAGGAAGACCAAGAGAAATGATACTGGACAGTCTGACGGGATGGTGTGAGAGGAGATCACCAACTGAGTTGGTGGCCTGCATGAAGGATCGTGTATTCTGGAGAAGAATAATAGCCAACGCCAGTCGGCATGACACCTGAACAATAACAAGAATAATAATAATAACTTAATTACAGACTTTTATGGGAATCTTACCACTTTGTGCTTTGTGTTTTAAAAGTTAAAACTAAAATAAGAGTAAGACTGGCTATTATTCACTGAAGTATCGTTGCACTAAATTGAATGGCACTAATAAGTTGCACTAAATTGAATGGCACTAATAAGTTGCATTAAATTGAATAGCGCTAATAAGTTGCACTAAATTGAATGGCACTAATATCTTCTTATACCCTTCTCGAGCCGTTAAACGTCACATAGGGGTTGCAAAAAAATTTTTCCTGTCTTCGGCGAGTCTTTCAACCTCATCAAGGGATTTTATGACTGTTAATTTGGCCTCACTTAACAATGTCTTCTTCAGAGTTTCACGCCACCTGCCTCTTTTTCTTTGGCCTGTTGTGTTCCACTTGATAGCTTGTTTTGAGATTCTCTGTTTCTTCTCATCACGTGACCAACATATATCCATCTCCTTTTCCTGATCACCCATAAGACTGGTTGTTGTTCAGTCATGTGTCTTATCTCTGCATTGTTCTTGAATTCGTTCCACTTGATGCCGAGTATTTTCCTTAGGCATTTGTTTTCAAAATAATCTAATTTTTTGTCTGTTTCTTTAGTTGCTTTCCAGCTTTCACATGCATAAATGAGAGTGGATATTACATTTGAATTGAATAATCTTAACTTGGTTTTTGTGCTTATAACTTTTGAATGCCATATTTTCTCAAGATTCTTGAAGATCGATGCTGTTTTTGCAATTCTAATTCTAACTTCCTTTCTGGTGTCACCATCCTGGTCTGTGCAGTTGCCAAGGTATGCAAATTGACTGACTTCTTCAATATCTGTCCTTTCTATGTGAATTTTTTCATTTTGATTAATGGGAAATTTCATTATTTTTGTTTTGTCCAAGTCCTATTTTGCTAGCCAATGAAGACAGGCTATCTGTTTTTTCTTGCATGGAATTCACATTGTTACTGATAAGAGTTAAGTTATCAGCAAAATCAAGATCTTCTAGATGGGTCTCATGTACCCAGTCAATACATGTGTTACTTGTGCAGCATTTTTGTCATTATGAAGTCTATTGTAATTCAAAAAGCAAAGGAGACAGTATACATCCTTGTTTCACGCCTGTTTCAATCTGGAAACATTCACTCATCCCTTCTTCTGTTTTGATTCCACAAATATATCCATTGTAGAAGTCCTTAATGATGTTGACAATTTTAGATGGTATTCCATATAGACTTAAAATTCTCAACAATGAATCTCTGTGTATGCTATCAAATGCCTTTTTAAAGTCTATGAAGTTCAGTATTAATGGTTTCTGCTTTTCATTAAGTTCTTCAAGTATTATTCTTAGAGTAAAGATCTGGTCGAGACAGCTTCTCCCTTTTTGAAATCCTGCCTGTTCTTCTCTCATTACGGTATCCACTATATCTTTAAGACTATTCTAATAGCACTAATAAGCTGCACTAAATTGAATCGCACTAATAAGTTGCGATAAATTGAATAGCACTAATAAGCTGCACTAAATTGAATCGCACTAATAAGTTGCACTAAATTGAATAGCACTAATAATCTGCACTAAATTAAATGGCACTAATAAGCTGCACCAAACTGAATGGCACTAATAAGTTGCACTAAATTGAATAGCACTAATAAGCTGCACTAAATTGAATCGCACTAATAAGTTGCACTAAATTAAATGACACTAATAAGCTGCACTAAATTGAATCGCACTAATAAGCTGCACTAAATTAAATGGCACATAGAAGCTGCACCAAACTGAATAGCACTAATAAGTTGCACTAAATTAAATAGCACTAATAAGTTGCACTAAATTAAATTGCACTAATAAGTTGCACTAAATTAATGGGACTCGGTAATTGATTGTTTCGAGTATTTCATTTCTTAATCCGTATACAGACCACACTCGTTTCCTTGTCTTGCCTTACGTGTGCTTGTGTGGGTGTAAGGGAAAGGAGGAGTGAGCATACGTGCCTTTGAGTTAAGTCTTCTTCTTCTTCGTTCGCTCAGGCATCGACACCAGTCTCTCTGACAAATGCGACAGCTCGTCCCAGGTTGTCAGCATCACCGTAGAGCTTCTCCTGTAGGGGGTCGGGGGTCTGGCCGGGTCCTTTGTCTGAGTGGGTTGCGTGGCTGGCAACTCTGGAGGATGTGGTACGAGACCGAAACTCTTTGCTGCAGGGACATAGGTCTGTTGGGCCAATTTTCAGATGATGTCTCAGCCTGTACCATCCTGTTTCTTTAAATGATTTCGACCATTCTCAGACATTTGCACGCCCTTTACCTGCCTTCTTTCTTTCTTTCCTTCTTTTTATTTCTTTCCTTCCTTCTTTTTATTTCTTTCCTTCTTTCTCTTTCCTTTCTTTTCAAATATCCAAGTCAAAAGACCTAAAACTCACAAGAATTGGAAAGATGGTAAAGTATTTCAGACTAAAGTATTTTAGAAATCTGACGAAACTAAGGACGATCGTCAACGCCAGTCTGCGCGGCTACTACTGCGTAAGCGAATGTGCGTACACTATATATCTTCTTCCATCCCTTCAGCTCTCTCTCTCTCCTTCTCTTTCTCTCTCTCTCTCTCTCCCTCTTTATTCCTCTTTTACAATCAACCCATCACGTATCAATAACATATTGAATGATACTCGAACCCAGCACTAAAGATAGTCACGAAAGTTATCGTGTCAGAAGAATGAACTGGACGAGGCCACGTCGTGTCATTGATATTCTTTGTTTCTCATCTGCTCTTCTAATTCTCTCTCTCTCTCTCTCTCCCCCCCCCCTTCCCCCATTTTATTCTTCTTCTTCTACAAACAGTTCATCTTACACCTTAGTCTTATACTTCTACCACAACGCCATCTCTGCGCAAGTTTCTCCCGCCCGTTATTGCATCTTCTCACTTCGTAATTATTTGTCTCCCTTGGTTCTCCATATGAAATCTCTGACACACACAAAAAAAAACACTGGCTAATCTACAAGTTCTAGACATTTGTCAATATTATTTTGACACATTTCCTCTCGCCTCTCTGGCCATCTTCCAGCTTAATATGAGCATCTTGTCTTCAAAGAAAACGAAAACATAATCAATAATCCGACGCAATATTCCCCTGCATGAATCTTCTCATAACATCAGGTTTGCAACCATATGTATCAATAGCAAGAGTCAGCGGTTCTAAAACTGCGTGCCAGGCTAAGACTTCAGCTGTAACTTACATCTTACATCTTTCCCGTGCCGTTAAACTTCACATAGGGCTAGCATAGTTGTTTGCAAAGTTTTCCTGTTCTCGGCGAGTCTTTCAGTTTCATCAAGGGAAGTTATGCCCACTAAACTGGGTTCTCTTAACAATGTGCTCTCTAGAGTTTCACGTGGTCGACTTCTTTTTCTTCGGCCTTACAACTGTTGCGAGATTCCATATAACGGCAGGGTTTTTCCCCATGTAGGGTCTCAGGATGAGGTTGATGGCCTCACGCCCAACTCCCGTTTTACGATGTATGGCGGCGATGCAGAAGACTCATATGCAAGTATGCCGGCGAGAGCTGTAACTGCTTTTCTATAACTCATACTGACTGCTGGATTTTACTCTCTTAACTTTTGGAAAACCAACAAATTTATTATCCAGCATTGGTGGAAGATGGAACAGGATGTTTCCGTTTTTAATGTCTTCTTTTCGTCGTAAAAACTATCCTGCGTTTTTTATGTCAATTCTAGTATATAAAATGGTTGAAAGTAGGGCTGCACGAAAGCAGTGAAACTTTTCTAAGACGATAAGAAACTTTCCTCCATCGAACACATTATTACTTGTACTTTTTCTTATCTGTCTGCTTACGCCATTAGCGCTGCAGGGAGTTTCAGACATCGGTAGAGCAAGGTGAGAGGCCTGGGTAGCTGTCATGTTATGTTTCCTCAATGTGTCTTTCACCCTGTCCATCCCACTTTTTTTCTTGGTCGTCCTCACGCCCTGTATCCAGAGGTTTTCAAGTTGTAGTGCATGTGCCGCTGGTTGTTCTGACTTCATGTGTATCAAATGTCCGAATCCCTTAACTCTGTGTTTCGATGTGGTCCTTAACAAGTGTTGTTCTCACCATTTGCCGGATTATTTCATTTCGCACCTGATCCCTTCTCGTCTTCGGCATTTCATCTCGTGCGTTGTTGTATTACTGGTAGAACTTGCACTAGAAGGAGAAAATAAGCGGTAGCACAAACAAAATTCGAGATAAAAGAAATAAATAAAACGAAGAAGACAAGACAAACGAAGCAGAAAGAAGAAAAAAGAAAGAACGAATGAATAGCATTCATACATTGTATAGAAATGTTCGGAGATAAAAGAAATGACGACTGTGATAATAGATATCTATTTTCAAGTGGCCTTTTTAAAACAGCACAGGGAAAAAAATCCAATCCAAGTTTTGTGAAACTTTGGAGATCGTCGCCAAAGAGGCATCCAGACAGGGCAGAAAATGTGCCCACTTACCTTTCTCTGTATGATAAAGGAAGGTTATAGTTTAAGAGTCGGAAAGACTGCAATAATCTGACATTATCGCGTGGAAGATGAAGACTTTAGAATGATTAAAAAGTGATAGACCTTGTTTCGGTCTACTCATCTCCAGTATGACACCACTACAGTCACTTCCTTCAGTTCACAGAACAAAATGGCCTTCGAATAAGAAAATGACAAGAACAGAATTGAGAGAAGACAAGAACTGATCCTATACACCGCAGAGAGTTGGAAAATACTTTATGTCAGATATCTTTATGGCTTACGAGCGTGTAGTTTTTGTTTTATCAAATAGAACACAACAGGCCGAAGAAAAAGAGGTCGACCACGTGAAACTCTAAAGAGGACATTGTTAAGAGACGCCAGTTCAGTGTGCGTAACATCTCTTGATGAGATTGAAAAACTCGCCGGAGACAGGACATCTTGACGAACTATCATGCGGGCCCTATGTGACGTTTAACGGCACGGGAAGAATGTAATATGTAGATTCTTGTTTGCTTTAATACGAACTCCGTGTTGTTTTCGTTAGTAATGTAACTGTGAAACTAGTGATTGTCAGCGTTGTTATAATGTTTGTGATTAAGAAAATTCTTGTTAGGAATAGTGGAATATTTGCTTTGACACCAACTCCATGTAAATGCTGACTCTATGTTCTTAGCAGCTAATAAAAATATTTTTTTACATATGCTTCGTACTGAACTAGGAGTGAGTTAGTGTAGCTCTCTTTGCCTCGGAGAGCAGACCTATGGCAAAGTGCAGAAGTCTGTCTGGTCCTTCTTGTTCAGGCTTTATACTACGGTGTAACCACGCGGTCTAGAAGCGGGTAGATGTCACTTTGACGAGCATCGTTTTACTGTGAAGTTTCTGTTATAGATCAGCACGTCCCTTGCGGAACTTTGGCTCCCTAACAGCTCTCCTGTGGGGCTCTCAGTTGTAAGCAAAATGCCCTGCTGCTGATGCATCCGCTGTTATGGCTGGTTTTACCAATATTTCATTTATATAACTAGCAACTGGTTAGCCGGTCGGTCCACTAACCCTGTTCAGGTTCTAGCAGTGGGGATTTTTCTGGTACCACCACACCAAGCATCTAAAAATGGGTACCAGAGAAAACTGGGAAGGTACATGCGGCCAGGTGTGATACTGACACTTTCGTGTGCCGACGGTCTTGGAAATACTGGCCCAACACCGCATCCCCCAATGCTTTCATGGCAGGAAAAGAGAGATTTTACCTTTGTGCCTCTAATCTTTATTTATATAGTTCATCAGAGTAACAAGCAACTCTTGCATCTTTTCTCTTCGATTTTCCACGTCTTCTGTTCAAATGACACGGCGCCTCCTTGCAGTAATTCATCTGAATGTGACTCGGTCTTTCCTCAGTTCCTCCAGTCCTCGTGAATTACGCAAATCCTCTCATGCAAAGACTTACAGACATCCTCACATCTCAGTTTTCGTCTAGCTCAAGCCCTCATTCCCTCTAAAAGTTTTTCATGTGGTATCTGCTCTGAGATATAGTTGTTATCCAGTCTTTGTGACACGTGCGCTACCTTTAGATCTTCGGCTGCTGAATGTTATGATCATGGATGGAAGCTGTACACGCTGCAGTACCCCAAAAGTGGGAACTCGGTCATGCTCCCTAACCTTCATTGTTTAGTAAAGGCAGTGTATAGGAACTGGGAGGGGGGGGACCCAGTTTAATTTATTCAAGGGGGAAAAAAGCATAGATCTGGCATCCTGATTCCAAAATTGTGTTGATAGCGTGTTTGATTATGTGTCGGATGATTCTGGGTGTGTCTTTACTGCTGAGTAGTGGTTCCCCCATGTGATATGTGTATGACTATAGACTGGTAAAGTAGTTTATCGAGAATCATAGCCTTTACAGCCTTCTGATTATGTATCGTATAGAAGAATATGTCCAAATACATGAAGCATACGTCCAAGTTCAGTCAATATTCTGAAACGCATAGTCAAAATATTTTCTTTGTACGTTAAATTATACCGCGGATATGACATAATGATTAGCTTGAAGGTTTCTATGGGAGCAAAGACTCAGGTTAAAAGCGGGAATATGGTTTATGGTCAAAGAAATGTGACTCGTGTAAAAAATCTTTTGAGTGAAATGAAATTATTATTGTTAATAATTCCCTTGAATATTATTGATGATTTAGTCGAGAAAATTCTGCATATACCAGGCGTGCAGCTCGTGTTTTTCCTAGAAGGTCCAGTCTGTGGAAATATGAAAGAGGTGTTTAAAATATTCGGCAGTCAAGAGTTAGGTTCTAGTAGGTTACGACGTGTTGTTTTCGTTAGCAATGTAACTGTAAAACTAGTGATTGTCAGCCTAGTTATAATGTTCGTGATTAAGAGAAGTCTTATTAGGAATAGTGGAATATTTTCATTTAGTATCCTGTGGCGGATACTAAAGAGAAAACTTAAATATTTTGGACATTAAACAGAGAAGACCGTCTTGGAAGGGTACATAATGGTGAAAAGAAAGAGAGGAAGACCAAGGCGAAGATAGCTGCAATACATCGTTGATGATCTGCAAATGGATGCATCAGCAGCAGGGCATCTTGCTTACAACCGAGAGGCCTACAGGAGTGCTGTTAGGGAGGCAAAGTTCCGCAAGGGACATGCAAATGAATGAATCCTGTGGCGGCTGTCTTTTTGTGAGATGTAAGCCGTCTGGATTTTCTTTTTTATTGTATGCTGATCAGTTTTAGGTGCGACATTATGTTTTCACTAACATGAATTCATTGGCCAACATCATCATCATCATGTGACTTTAAATAAATGTATTTGTGTGATCGACAAATAGACGCTTTGAGTCTATTGATTTAGCGTTATGGTTGAAACAATCCTGAGTTGAAAGTTGGAAATCAGAGAAGGAGCTATGTACGAATGGCCTACAAGTCAGAAATACCAGGGAGTAGTGATGATTTGGATGCTTATTAATATTCATTCATTCATTCATTCATTCATTCATCTGCATGTCCCTTGCGAAACTTTGCCTCTCTAACAGCACTCCTGTAGGCCTCTCGGTTGTGAGCAAGATGGCCTGCCGCTGCTGCATCCATTTGCAGATCGTCAACGATGTCTTGCTTATTAATATATACAGAAATAATTCAAAATATAAGACACACACACACACAAAAATTGAGGACTTAAGGAAATATTTACCACCATCAGTCATTACTAGTCGTCAGTCCAGAGAAACGTTTACAATCATCCCATCCTTTATACTAACTTCGCTCGTCATGCTGTCATCTTCAACTGTCATTATCTACATCGGCATTCGAAGAGGAGAATACTACCAAGCTCACTACTGCTCAAAATAACAATGACACAAGCGCTCACACGATTTGCACAAGTAGTTATTCAATAACGACATGTAATACAGCAACAGTTTAGAATAAAATTTGTTTTAAGAGAGAGAGAGAAAGAGAGAGAGATAGCAAAAGATGTTCTCTGCTACTCTTGTAACATAAAAGGCAACGTGACAGAAGCAACACACACAAATGGGAGTACACACGCATCTTTTCATGAAGGGAACAAGTTTGGCAAATATAATTTTCCACAATACTTTCGGCTGGCTGTAGACGGCCCTGAGCCATTTGGGTGCGCTGGAGAAAGCAAACTTAAGATTGCTTTTAAGAGATATAATCACGTCTACGATTTTGTCCCTTTTATTCTGATCTGCCATATTTTTTGTTTTGTTTTGTTTTTGTTCACAATCTGAGCAACGTCCAATTTTACTAAATAAACCATAAAAAATCGTTGGTGCATAACGTTAATAAGCCTGCAGAGTTTAGGGCAAGAAACATTTGTTTGCTAATGTCATCACACCCCACCGGTTTCCTCTCTCCTCCCCCACCACACATACACTTCAACCCTCTTATCTTTTTTCATACCTCACACTCACATGCATACGCAAGTCAGCCAAATAAGATAAGCTTCCAATATATCTATAATTTTTCGTACAGGTTCAGTGTTTGGTGGCGTGCATGACCGTGTGTTTGGTGGCGTGCATGATTATGTGTGTTGGTAGCGTGCTTGATTATGTGTTTGGTGGCGTGGTTGACTATGGTTTTGGTGGCGTGGTTGATTGTGTGTAGTGGAGTGCTTGACAATGTGTTTGGTGGCTTGCCTGAGTTTGCTGGCGTAGTTGGCTATGTGTCTGGTGGCGTGCTTGACAATGTGTTTGATGGCGTCCTTGACAAAGTGTTTGGTGGCGTGCTTGACGATATGTTTGATGGCGTGCATGATTATGTATTTGATGACGTGGTTGACTATGTGTTTGGTGGCGTGCTTTACAACATGTTTGGTGGTGTTGTGCTTGACAGTGTGTTTGGTGGCGTGTGTGACTCTGGTTTTGGTGGCATGGTTGACTGTGTGTAGTGGCCTGCTTGATTATGTGTTTGGTAGTGTGCTTGACAATGTGTTTGGTGGCGTGGTTGGCTATGTGTTTGGTGGCGTGCTTGACAATGTGTTTGATGGTATGCTTGACTATGTGTTTGGTGGCGTGCTTGACAATGTGTTTGGTGGCGTGCTTCACTATGTATTTGGTGGCGTGCTTGACTATGTGTTTGGTAGCGTTCTTGACAATGTGTTTGATGGCGTATTTGACCGTGTATTTGGTAGCGTGCTTGACTATGTGTTTGATGGCGTATTTGACCGTGTGTGTGGTGGCGTGCTTTACTATGTGTTTGATGGCGTATTTGACCGTGTGTGTGGTGGCGTGCTTGACTATGTGTTTGATGGCGTATTTGACCGTGTATTTGGTAGCGTGCTTGACTATGTGTTTGATTTCGTGTTTGACCGTGTATTTGGTAGCGTGCTTGACTATGTGTTTGATGGTGTGTTTGACAGTGTATTTGGTGGAGTGCTTGATGTGTGCCATTTGTGTCTATGTGTATTCATCCCCTGTGGTCTTTTTTATGGTTTCGTACGAGGGCTTTATGCACGTATTTGTTCAGCTGGAGTACGCCACTAAAGACACGGAGGAGTATCTATTCCATATATCTTGGGGGTAAGGCAGCTAAATGATTCTGAGCGGGGGAAGAAAGGCCGTGAGAGAGAGAGAGAGAGAGAGAGAGAGAGAGAGAGAACGAGTGAAACCCTATCTCTGAAAAACTGTTACATTATAACGTTTCTTCAGTTGTTCTCTTCACAGTTTTGAATCTGTAAAGTATAATTGTAAAGGCTACTGTGTTCTTCTGAAGTCATAATTACTGATGATGATGATGATGATGATGATTTGAACAGTTTGGCTAAGGAGTTGTGGGAATATTCTGGGCAATCCATTGGAAGTCTTAACTGTTGTTCGTGATAATTTCCGAGGCTTAATTTATAAATTCGCGGCCTAAGGTACAAGTACTTGAAACACACAATTGATATTAGGTGCATTTGTAGATCAGGTTAATGTAAGATTAAACACCAAGTTTCAAGAAATTAACTGCAACCAATTTTTTACAGGCTACTGAAGTGGTAAGGAGTGGCAGAAATTGAGAAAATGGATAACATTTCTCATCGAGCAGTCATTCGCTATCTCTGCATCAAGGGCTTATCATCCTTGAGATCCATGAGGATATGGTAAAGACTCTAGGGGAGAGTGCCCCTTCTTACAGCACAGTGAAGAAATGGGCAGCTCAATTCAAACATGGAAGGGAGAGTCTGGAAGATGATCCCCGTCCAGGAAGACCAAGAACGGTAACCACCGATGAAACCACCGGCAGAATCCATGACATGATAATGGAGGATCGACGACTAACTTAGCAGTACATTGCTACTGAGTTGAGTATCTCCCATGAACGTGTTCATGTCATTATTCACAATGATCTTCAAATGACAAAGGTCTCTGCTCGATGGGTCCTGAAACTTCTTGGAGCTGATCACAAACGACAGCGTCTCAACATGTCAAGAGACAATCTTGGCCATTTTTTGCAGATCCTGAAAGTTTCTTCAGCAATTTGTGAATATAAATGAGACTTGGGTTAGTCATTTTCAACCAGAAACCAAAGAACAGCCAAAGCAGTGGAAACATCATGGATCCCCACTCCATAGAAAGTAAGTGTGGTTCTGTCTGCACGCAAAGTGATGGCTTCCATCTTTTGGGATTCAGAAGCTGTGCTATTGGTAGACTATCTTCAAAAGGGCAGAACGTTCACCGGGGCCTATTACGCTAATCTTGTGAAGCAACTGCGGGTCAAATTGAAGGAAAAGCGCCGAGGGAAACTGAAGAGAGGAGTCATCTTTCTTCAAGACAATGCTCGAGTTCACAAGTCCGTGGTGTCAAAGGCTACCATTCATGAATGCGGCTTCCATCTTCTTGAACATCCTCCTTATTTCCCAGATTTGGCCCCTTTGGACTATTGCCTATTTACCAAACTCAAAAAGGACCTCAGTGGTCGCAAATTTGCTTCAGAGATGACGTCATTCATGCTGTAGATCACTTTCTACTGGCATAAGATGCTGATTTTTACAAGAAGGGATCCTTATGATCCAGGATCGCTGGACTAAGAGCATAAACCTGCAAGGGGGCTATGTTGAAAAATAACCCAAAAAAGTTTTCAACAAATAATCCGTTGTACCTTAGGCCGCGAACTTATCAATCACCTCTCGTAAGTCCTAAGTATTTGTTGGTGATAATTTAAGTTGTAAGTATCTGTTCGTGATAATTTAAGTTGTAAGTATTTGTTTGTGATAATTTAAGTTGTTGTAAGTATGTGTTCGTGATAACGTAAGTTGTTGTAAGTATTTGTTCGTGATAATTTAAGTTGTTGAAAGTATTTCTTTGTAATAATTTAAGTTTTTTCGTGAATATTACCGAAGATAATTTAAGCTGCTGTAAATATTTTTCATGATAACTTAAAATTTGTGGTAGTTCCTGACTATTTTTTACTGTTGGGGGAGGGGGATGGAAAAATGGCGAATGTAGGCCATGTGGGTGTTGGTGAGTGAGTAAAGGAGGAGATCATGAGAACTCTGACGTTGTTGTGGCTATTATATTCTGACAGTTGTTACCGTTTACTTTGATAATAAATTGATGAAGAAAGACTTAATGCGTGATGCTTTTGTCGTCAGTGCAGTAAGTAACATGGGGGTAAGAGAAATGTAAAAAAGACAGAAGAAGCATGAGTATCACTGTTCGTTTTAACCAACATCGGTACTACTCTGGCGTTTCATATTGAGACTCTCTCTCTCTCTCTCTCTTTCTCTCTCTCTCTCTCTCTTTCTCACTCTCCCTCCCAGAATGTCAGACGGGCCTTTTGTAATAAAGATCAATCAATCAATCAATCTGTCTCTCTTCTTTTTTCTCCTCCCTCTCTCTCCCTCCCTCTTTCTCCTTTCCTCCTTCCCTCTGTCTCTCTCTCCCTCCCTTCCTCCCCTCTCTCCCCCTCTTCTTCTCTAATAGATAAATATACATAAATACACAGGCAGTTGGATTTATATGTATCTGAAACTTTAACTGTTTATAAAAAAAAAACAACAACGAAATGTCACTCCAGTGTGGCCACCCCCTTCATTGGGGTTTTCCGTTAAAGACACTGGTATTTAACATGGACTACCCCGGCACATTAAACCTGCCACACATGAATGAAAGCCCATATCGACCAAGATTCATCAGAATCTCGGCTTTCTAATTATACCCCCAGCCCGTCCGCATTACGGCGACTGACACGTGAATTACAGCCTCCCAGAAAATGAGCATCGACGTTTGAATGTTTGTGTTTGTGTTTGTGTTTTCAGCCCATTGAGACAGCATCGTGGCAGCGCTTTCCGTGATTTTGATCGCTGCGTTCTTTATTGCACTAAGGAAGAATTACTTTAATCCCAGTTCAATTCAGTCATTTGCATGGTAACGCGTTACCACCGTTGTTGTCTGGAGAGCTCTGCAGGCAAACTGCAAGTTCTCTCAGACCTTCTTGGTGTCATTCAGTTTTCCTTTAATGAATCCCGCAGTCCTGTCTGATTATAGATTCTGGTATTGTTATCCAGCGAAAACAGGCGGACTCAAAACACTTGTTCCATAAAGCTTGGGCTGGCTGTAGGTTTACATTTCTTTTTAACAGTTCTCTCTTGCGTCGTATATAATGTGCCTGTGTGAGACATGAAGTTTTCTCGGACGAACATCGTTGACCGGACTCACACACATGTGTCTCACAACTTGAACAGAAGACAGCATCACCTATGAGATACACTCTGACAGGAAACATCAGGTTCTAACACTCTGATAGGAAACATCAGGTTCTAACACTCTGATAGGAAACATCAGGTTCTAACACTCTGACATAAAACATCAGGTTCTAACACTCTGATAGGAAACATCAGGTTCTAACACTCTGATAGGAAACATCAGGTTCTAACACTCTGATAGGAAACATCAGGTTCTAACACTCTGACAGGAAACATCAGGTTCTAACACTCTGATAGGAAACATCAGGTTCTGACACACTGACAGTAAACATCAGGTTCTGACACTCTGACAGGAAACATCAGGTTCTAACACACTGACAGGAAACATCAGGTTCTAACACACTGACAGGAAACATCAAGTTCTAACACACTGACAGGAAACATCAGGTTCTGACACACTGACAGGAAACATCAGGTTCTGACATTCTGATAGGAAACATCAGGTTCTAACGCACTGACAGGAAACATCAGGTTCTAACACACTGACAGGAAACATCAAGTTCTGACATTCTGACAGGAAACATCAAGTTCTGACATTCTGACAGGAAACATGGTCTATGCATGATCTTCCTTTCCTAAATCCTGCCTGCTCTTTCCGAAGTTTTTCCTCAAGTGTTGGTACAATTCTGTTGATGACTATTCTGCAAAATACTTTACTAGTGAGTGGCAGTAGGGTAATGCCTCTCCAGTTCCCGCAATCTCTGAGGTCACCCTTCTTTGGTAGTTTTACTATAAGACCAGTTTTCCACTCTCTGGGGCTTTTTCTAATCCCAAATTTGTTGTAATATCCGCAAAGTTGTTTTGGTGTTTCTGTTTCTTCTGCTTTCAACATCTCAGCAGTCACTTCATCTTCACCTGGTGCCCTGTCTGATTTTAGCATCTTTATCGCCTCTTTTACTTCATTTATTGTTATTGGTCCTGTATTGATGTTTAGTTCCGCTTTTGCTTCAGGTATATCTATTGCTTGTGCTGCTTGTGTTCTGTTTAGTAGGGTGTTAAAGTGTTCCCTCCATCTTTCAATTTTTTCTCTTTCTCCACTGACCAGTTGTCCATTTTGTGTTCTTACTGCACTTTCACATCTTGTATTGAAGTTACCTGTCATCTGCTTTGTGATTTTATATGGTTTTCATGTCATTTGTATATGCTGCTTTCTCTGCTGTTTCTGCTAAGTTGTCATAATATTGACGTTTATCTTGACGGCATGATTCCTTCACTTCTTTGTCTTTTTGTGCATAATTACTTAAAACTCGTTCTTTAAGCCGTTGTGATTTGGTGTTCAGTAATTTTTTCTTGATTTCTTTTCTTTGCTCTATCTTTTCCCATGTGGTCTCACTTATCCATTCCTCTTTTCTCCTTTTCCGATATCCCAGCACCTCTTTTGCTGTTTCCTGTAGTGTTTTATTGAACTCTAATATGGACATTTCTGCTTCATCTTTTAGGACACTGAAGCGGTTCTTAAGTATTATTGAGAATTCATTTCTTGTTTGCTGGTCTATCAGTTTTCTTGTATCAAAATGTATCTTTCTGTGTTCTCCGATTCTGGCTTTCCTTAATTTTAGTTTTATTTTTGCTACCAGAAGGTTGTGATCACTTCCTATATCTGCTCCTTTCCTTGCTCGCACATCTTGTAGTGACCGTTTCCACTTGTTGTTTATTAGTATGTGATCGATTTGGTTTTCTGTGGTTTTATCTGGTGACCTCCAAGTCACCTTCACGAAGTATCCGATGATGGTGGATGATAATTATAGCTTCGTATATCTCGGATGACTGAAGACTCACTGCCAAAATAGCACTAAGATGGATACCACAAGGGAACAGATGTAAAGGTAGACCAAAGGAGACATGGTGAAGAACAGCAGAGAGGATGTTGAGCAATAGAGGGCTCACCTGGACAAGAGCGGGAAAAAAGGCAAAGGATAGGCGTTTGTGGAAAACCCTTTCAGAAACCCATGTGCCTTGAGCACTTAAGGTTCAAAGAGAGAAATATATCTCAGAATACCGGTAGAACAATAACAAACGCCAAAACACTGGCTGCGAATAACAACAGCCAGAGGCTTCACCTAGAAAGATCGTCTCTCTAGAGTAACAGTCACACCATAACGAAAACAAACGACGTTCTCCTGGCCAGATTCAAGACCAGACTTAACTAACTAACTAACTACAAAAGTTCCCCCTCCTCCAAACTTTTCCTTCTAATTTCCGTGTGCCCGATCTGACAGATGTGCATCTAGAAGCTTCTACACCAGCAGTTCTCAGACCCTTTTGCTGCACGGCCCACATTTAAAAGTCAAACATGTTTGCCGCCCACTAATAAAGTGCTTTATATTTGCAAGGTATAAATCTAATTTTATAAAGTATTATGTAATATTTTCTCTACATGTTTAACTGTATATTTATTGCTACACAAAAATTATTTTCATTTGCTAATAAAGCGACCTACAGTTCTGCGGCTTGCATCCGTGCAGTCTGCCCCTGTGCTTTGCATGAAAAGTGGGGAATAATTTTTTATTGTATCTACTTTTTTCTCTGTTTTTTTTTCGCTGCTTTGAGACTTCAGCGCAGCCCACAATACACGCTGTCACGGCCCACCTTCGGGCCGCGGCCCATGGGTTGAGAACCACTGTTCTACACGCTTAGCAAATCAGGGAGAAGTCACCCCAGTAACTTCATTGTGAAAAACAACAAGGGAATTAACCCATTTGCAGCTTTAAATAAAACGAATAAACTGTGATGGCGGGCGGCTTTTTCGCGCGCCACCTTGTGTTTCTAAAGTAACCGACTGCGTTTCAGTTATAGATTTCTTCTGAATCAGTTTGAACGAAAAGTTATACAAACTGATGTAAACGTTATAGTAATTGTGCCGGACTATGCCGAATAAGGGCACGCCGACCCTAGAACGATCTATTATCAACATGTAGAATGTATTTTCTCGGAAAGTGCATACTTGCTTTAGATGAGGATAAGTTGTTTTTTTTTCCTTCAGATTCTTATCTTTCATACTTCCTCAACCATCAGAGCACGGCTCATAATGTCCGGCAGCTATTGATGTGATCACGACATTTGAATTTTGAACAATTCGCAGTCAGTAACACGCTTCATCCATTATCCCAGCATTCAATCCCGAGGCCCTTTCCAAAAGATCTTAATATCTCTCTCCCGAGTTTGTCTTAAAAACTATCCCTAACTTAGCCCTAAACATTCAAATTCGTGTCGAAAGATCACATCATTCAGAAGAAGAAGAAAAAAATCGTCTTTACGCGATAAAGAGATTCTTTCAAACATGGGCAAGTGGATTCTGTTAATTCATCTCAACAGCATGAAGATCTCCTTTCTAGAGAAAATTACGTGCTTTCTATACAGATTCATCATAACAACACGGATGAAACCTGAAGCAAAAATAAATAAAAAAATTTCAACATAATAAGAGAAGATTGAATCTTTTTCACGTTTCTTTTTAAAAGTTTCCTAACGTGACAACAACTTCTCGCGACATTTTCTCTGATCCACCCCTATTGGCATACAAACGTGAGCCAAACATTAAGGACATCCTCGTCCACAGCCACTTGAGGCGGAGCTATAAATATGTTGGTATCAGAAAATGTAACCGCCCCGGCTGCGTTACCTGCCCGGTAGTCTGGGAAACGAAAACGGTCACCTTTCCCAAAACTATCCTCACTATTCATGAGGGATTCACATGCGAGTCCCGTAATGACATATGTCATCGTATGCAAAAGATGTAAGATAACGTATATTGGTGAGACTGGCCTCAGATTTAGGGGACCGCATGCAGAAACATCTGTACGATATCACTCAGCATGCTCTAAACCAGTCTCAAATCATTTCAATGGCCCCAACCACAGAGGCAAATCTGATTTTCTGGTACAACCATCAAACAATGTCACATAGATGACACAAACCGCCTAGCGCTTGAGAACCGCTACATTCAGGATTCTGGGACGCTGGAACCACACATGTTAAACTCTCTATTCAGCTACACCTAACATTCTCCTCTTCAACAATTATAATCCCTCTCCACTAGGCTCCACTCCCTTCTCACTTGTTACACATAGTTCAGAACGCCCTCACAGCATCATATTACAACCCCTCTACCCTAACTATAATTATCTATTTCACCTTCTCCTGGCTAGGTTAACATTATACCACTCTCTCTCCTCTCCACGGTTTCCCCACCCGACACCCCCCAGTCACGACCCACCGACCACACATCACAGGTCTCCATTTAAACAGTCTCTACGCCCTACCATGCTCATTTCTGACACACAGCGTCGGACAAGCCACATCTTACAGCTACAGCTAAGTGCTCTATTCATTATTAATTTTTTAATAGCATTCATGTGAATATATACTTTATCTCCTCTCTCTGTCATAACTTTGTAATCGTTGAGTAAAAAACCTGCTCCTACTTTTTTCCTAGTTTATATATCTCGGAGAAGAATGAGTGCTTTCTGAGACATGAAGCATACGATCCTATGGGATTTGGTATCTTCACTAACGGGGACCGTAATCTCATGTACTTGGGGATAATTATAGCGTGAATATTCAATTTTCCATCACTGGCTGATAGCCCCCTAGAGCACAACGCGATGCATTCTGGTGACCCTCGCTTTGCAGTTTTACTTCCGGCCTTGTTAGATGAGTGATTAGGCTCTCAGCTTACTAATCCGGTGATACCGGGTTCAGTCCCAGCAGTGGGATTTTTTTTCTGGCACACACCAGGGTTCACCCAGCCTCTAAAACATGGGTACCAGAGAAATCTGGGAAGGTAAAGCGACCAGGCGTGATACTGACAACATCACACTTTCATGTGTCAAGGTCATAGAAAATACGGCCCAAACACTGTATTCCCCATTATGCCTTAATGGCATGGAAACAGGAAATCTTTACTTTCAAGAGCAGCTTCCCTAAACAAGGTATGCCAGGTATCCAGTTTTTCATAGCATCCAGTTGTTTAGTTTCTAGATAGACTCTGTATCTTACATCGAAGATCCATGGCGAAGAGATGGTATGAGAACATCTGATCTGATATCATCACTTTTATTACATGTTTATAAATCCCTCTCTAATCCACAGTATTGCACTGGCGTATACAGAAAGAAAGCTTTTTATACCTGAAACGCAAAGAAAGCAAATGTCCTTGCATTGAAAAATAACTCTTGTTCTCTGATTACACACTACGCTGGTAAAAAAATACAAGCTCTTTATTGTTCAAACATCTCTCGATGTACACTCGGGGACTTGGTCTTGACGTATTGCTATATGATGGAAATTCTCTATAAAAAATCATTTGTGGTTCTACAAAATGGACTTTCTACTGCTTAAAGAAGTCTTCCTGTTTGCAAAATGGGTTTTCCACAGCTTAAAGAAGTCTTCCTGTTTGCAAAATGGGTTTTCCACAGCTTAAAGAAGTCTTCCTGTTTGCAAAATGGGTTTTCCACAGCTGAAAGAAGTCTTCCTGTTTGCAAAATGGGTTTTCCACAGCTTAAAGAAGTCTCCCTGTTTGCAAAATGGGTTTTCCACAGCTTAAAGAAGTCTTCCTATTGTCCTACCAAAAATAAATGACTACGATAAAAAAGAATGTGTAGAACATTTGACTACCAGGAATGAGAAAGAAGAAAACTCGCTCTAAACATCTTTGAAAGGTTGCTATATAAATCTAAAAAGGTCAGAAGTGACGTGAGCTGAAACAGAACATAACATGAGTTGTAATGACGAAGAGGCCAAGAGATCATCTAAATGTTAGAAATTTTAAACAGAGGATCATCTAAATATTAGAAATTTTAAACAGAGGATCATCTAAATGTTAGAAATGTTAAACAGAGGATCATCTAAATGTTAGAAATTTTAAACAGAGGATCATCTAAATGTTAGAAATTTTAAACATGAGATCATCTAAATGTTACACATTTTAAACAGAAGATCATCTAAAAGTTAGAAATCTTAAACAGAAAATAATCTAAATGTTAAAAAAAAATTAAACAATCTATTACGAAAATATCTCCAGACATAAAGTGCAGATAAATCCCCACAGTTTTGTCTCTTGCGAATGTTAATATATTTTCCATTACTGAACTGCAACTCTTGCAAAGTGGATGATTTGTTCATCAGTTGTAAAATAATTCCCCGCGGAGGTATTATTGTTCATGAATCTTATTTATATAAATGACTTTATTGTTCATTGTTCTTATTTCAACACTAACGTTGGTATGTATGTATGTATGTATGTATGTATGTATGTAATGTGTGTATGTATATATGTGTGTATGTATGTATGTATGTATTTATGTATGTATGTATGTATGTATGTATGTTCATGAATCTTATTTATATAAACGACTTTATTGTTCATTGTTCTTATTTCAACACTAACGTTGGTATGTATGTATGTATGTATGTATGTATGTATGTATGTATGTATGTATGTATGTAATGTGTGTATGTATATATGTGTGTATGTATGTATGTATGTATGTATGTATTTATGTATGTATGTATGTATGTATGTATGTTCATGAATCTTATTTATATAAATGACTTTATTGTTCATTATTCTTATTTCAACACTAACGTTCATCAAATTCACTCACACACGACTGACAAACACGCCCGAGTAAATTATTCAGCATAACTGGCTGTAAGCTGATCTATTACTTAGTCGAGAGAGAGAGAGAGATAGAGTGAGAGAGAGAAATAGAGAGAGAGAGAGAGAGAGATCGAGGGTGATTAAAGGCGACAGAACCAGGCACGTTCTCTGGCACGAAATGTACTTCTGCTCCAGTCAGCAAGTTTCTGCAGGGCTGCGAGAGTGAGAATGATCAGCTCATTAGCAACAAAAATATAAACGATGAGCTCTCGACTTACACCTGATGTTCATGTCGGGTAGACGTCGAGTTGCAGGTATTCTTAGTCAAAGACAGGAAGTGCCGCAGACACTGCAGAGTACCATAAAATAAATAATGATTTCGTTTTTCTTTTAAATTTTCTATTAACAAAAGATATCTATTACATTTATGTCCCACACAATGAGAATGTTCTAGATCTTGAAACTATAAGAAAATGCAGCATTGTTGAGAACGATTGGTCTTTCTGATCCAGTTTTGTCGCTAAGTGAGAGAAGTTCGGTGGTGAGGTTATCCATAAAACGAAAATTAACGTCACGGATATCTAAAGAGTGTACAGAAAAAAAAAGTGAATTTAAAAACACACATTCTTTTTCTACAGAACTTAATGTCGTGGTCAGTTGGTTTCTCTGCTTCTGACCCTTGATGAAGATTTTGACGTACAGACGTGATTACTAAGTACTCCAAAAATCTAACTCTTGATGAAGATCTTCATGTACAGACGCGACTACTAAGTACTCCAAAAATCTAACTCTTGATGAAGATCTTCATGTACAGACGTGATTACTAAGTACTCCAAAAATCTAACTCTTGATGAAGATCTTCACGTACAGATGTGATTATTAACTTATACCGTAAATCTAACCCTTGATGAAGATCTTGACCTGCAGACACGAATCTATAATGATTCTCTTAAGTTTCTGAAAGCGAACTTCTCGACAGACTCTAATCCTACACAACTACTAGGACAAAAAGTTCCATTTCTACATAAATAATAGACAAAAAGTTCCATTCCTTCATCAGTAACAGACATAAACTTTCATTCCTTCATTAGTGCAGACAAAAAACTTATATCCTACATCAATAACAGACAAAAAAAAATTCATTCCTACATCAGTGCTAGACAAACACTTCCATTCCTATATCAATACTAGACAAAAATTTCTATTCCTATTTCAATAAAAAAAAACAAAAACAAATGTCCTTTTCTACGTCAATGCAAGACAAAAACGTCAGTTCCTACATCAATACTAGACAAACACTTCTATTTTTACAAGGTGTGTACGGTAAGTAATGAGACTGGTTCCATGAAATTCGATTTGTTCAAGATACACTTACATATACTTAATATTCCTCGAAATAACATCATTGAGCATCAATACACCGTTGCCAGAGGTTCTGCCACGCGTCGTGGCTCGCCTGGAAGTCTTAAACAGGGATCTCCTTCAAAGCACTCATCACGACAGGTTGTACGTCATTAACAGTCTCAAAGTGGTGACCTTTCAAGCTTGATATGAGCCAGGGAAACGAAAAGAAGTCAGCCAGGGCCATGTCTCTGGTGTATGGATGTTGGCACAGCGTTGCCACGGTTTGTTTCGCCAGAAACTCTCACTAGCAGCGACGCATGATTCGGCGCATTGTCGTGATGAAGAGCCCAGGTTTTGCCCATCTCCGGGAGAACTCTGTTCTTCAGCCGTTTAAGCACTTCCAGGTAAAATGCTGCGTTGATCATTCGTCCGGGTAGTATGAACTCCTTATGGACAACACCTTTAGAGTAAAAAAAAAGACAATGAGCATCGATTTCATCTTCTTTGGTAGAGGAGACTCGATAGTGTGCCACCTGGAGCTCTATATTTTCGCCTCCGGATCGCACTCCAAGATCTAGGTTCATTATCCATTATCACTTTCGATAAAGTATCATTCCTGTATGCTTTCTGTATCATAGCAAGCGTCTCAGTCGCGGATTTTTCAAATTTAATTTTGTCGCTGCTCCACACTCCTCTGCATTTTGACCATTACGCGATGATTAAACAGCTGTCCACTTCGCAAGCGATTCGCACTCTGTAAAAGCTCAGAGCCAAATGACGAGATATCGACCCTTTATTTAACATCTTCCACTAACTTTAAGGCCGGGAGAATCCACCCCCCCCCCCCACCCCAACCCCCCGCGGGCCCTACTGCATAAAATAAGACTCATTACTTACCGGACACACCTTGTATATCAATACTAAACAAAAAATTCGATTTCTACATCAATAATAGACCAAAAGAGTTCCATTCCTTTATCAGTATTAAACAAACCTTGCATTCCTACATCAATACTAGACAAAAACATCTGTTCCTACATCAAAAACAGACAATAAACTTCATTCCTACATAAACATTCCTAGATAAACACTTCCATTTTTACATCAATAAATGACTAAAACTTCTATTCTTAATTCATGGACTTGACTGAAGTGATACGACACAGTCATCTCTGTGCTGTAAATACATATTTCTTTGTAAGGAAAAGGTAGTTGTATAGAAAAATATTAATTGTATGAAAAAAAAGGAAATATTTTACAGCACAAAAAAAAACACAAAAACAAAAACAAAATAGGAGCAAATTTTTAATGAAAATAAATTTCTAGTCGAAATTTATTATTTATGAAACAAACATTATATTTAGAAAAAAAGAGTTCAGCAGACATTTTACAGTGAAAGGAATAATCAAATGATACCGTTTTATTTGAAGTAAAAAGAATAACGAAACAACGGAATGAAATTGTTGAGTTTGGGGTCTGACTGTGTTATGCTTTTCAGTGTGGTGCAACTTTAAAAAAAGAAACAAAGCGGGATTGCCTTTCCATGCGTAGGCAAGAATTGACAGACCGTGGTTCAGCTGGGAAATGTGAAATCCTCGGACGGAATAAACTGCTTCACAAGTACTCGTACAAAGAAACAAGAACATGGAGCTCTATCCTGTAGCACTCAAAAGGACGCTCTGTGGGATTTTCAAAAGGAAGCCAATGGAAGACAATGTGTCTAGGGCAACTTAAGGCTGAAATCTGGGAACTTTAAGAAATCTGAGTTCTAATTACTTTTACAGTCTTGAATCACTGAAGACCATCCATTGCAAATCTCCCCAGTCGTGGGAACAGGCTCTCAGTTCTGCGCCGTAATAGGATTGTCTACTGCTATCAAACTGAAGAAGTAATCTTTGTCACTGAAGAAGACAATATAAACACCATAAAACCGACAATGTAGTCTTTATATCTGAAAAAGAATCAATATTTCTGCTATAAAACTCCACAAGTAATCTTTGTGATGGAACAACAAGATGGCCGAATTGCTAGTTCGTCTTTCTTTCACAACTCATCTTGATGTGTCACGGTTCTCCATAGATCTCGGTCCTTGATTGTTTCCATCGGTTCCAAATCTTTTTGTTTTGCCACCGCGTTACAATGTCCATGATTTTTTCTCTTGGTCTTCCTCTGTTTTTCCTCCCATTCATCTTTCATGTTGTTAACGATGTTTTCAAGTCCTCCTCTTTTCGTTATATGTCCAATAAAGGATGACCGTTGTTTCCTTATTGATTTAATTAGATTCCTTTCTATATTTGCCTTTGTCCTGTTTGTCATCTTAATTGGGCGTCTTGTCGTGTCTTGTCTTATGCTGTCTCCCTGTGACTGCGAGCTTGTGTTCTTTGCAGCCGATGCTGTGAGGGTGTTGAGGTACAACATCGTATCGGCTTGGGAGCGGGTTATGGTAGCTATTTTTTTCAATCCCGGAGTATAGCTATAAAGCAGGGGGTGTGCAATGCTTCTTTAGCAGACTCCACCACCATGGGGACTATGGCGATCCCTATCCCGTTAGCCAGGCTATGCCTGTTACTGGGGGTACCAACGGAAAGGTTGGACAGGGTCTTGGTCAGCTACTGTTCGCTAACCCTGACTCCAGCATACCAGCCATGGGTCGCTAATTGTCTAATCGAACAACGTCTTACCCCCCCCCCCCCTTAGTTAGAGTACTCTTTACCATTCTTCTGAGACATCTTCTCTCTGTTGCATCTTGCGGTCTCTTCATCGATGTTGCTATTATCAGTCAGTAGTTCGTATCGTTGTTATAATTTTACTATTTTTCACTACTGACGCTTCGTCTATTGTTTTTTTTTCTTCTAAGCTAATTAAACACTTAGTGCTCTATCGTTTTACTGGTCACAAGTCTCGTTGTTTCCAATTTGCTAAATATGTCGCTACAAAACTGAACACCTAATTTTTATGACTGAAAAGCATTATCTGAGGGCTGTAGCTGCTAGCTATAAATTTAGCGTAACAAGTCTTTATGTCGGAAGCTTTCAGTCAAGGCAAGACCGGGCACAAGATTGCCATGATCCCTACGTCTCTACTCCGTTATAATTAACTAGAATCAGGGACTACAAGAACGACAAGAAAGAAATGGACTGGACGAGAAGTCTAGACCCAGGTCGACATCTTAATGCCTGGATTTTTGGTCCAATAAGCATAGCAATTACGTGAAGTCCCCGAAGTTTGAAAGCTTTTTCTGTTTCCGCCTGTTCTCGGTAAAGCCTTTCCGTCGTTTTCATTCTCCTTGTCTGTTATGTTCTCTGAGGTCTTGTTCTGGCTTCCTGTCCAGTCATCGCCCGCTTCCACCCTTAGAAACATTCATACATCCAGCCATACACACATACGTACACCTGCATGTTTTTTTTCAGCGAATCTTTCCTACTGTATATACTGCTGTGTTTATCCGTACACTCATATCTCTATAAAACTAATTTAGGTACTGTTACTTGGAAACCTGTTACGATACGAATCACACACTGTATTTTTCTGTCGCATTTTTAGACCACACATGCTGTGCTCTCTCTCTCTCTCTCTCTCTCTCTCTCTCTCTCTCTTCATTCCTTTTTTGGTGTGTTCCGCCCATCCATAAAAGCACAATATAAAAAAAAACATTTACCAAAAATAGGGGCTAATTCAGAAACGTTACCTTCATCTTATTTTATGACTCAGCTTTTACTGTGTGACATTATTAACGGATTATCTCCCTTGCAAGCAATTAACGAGGACTTTGAAAGCGCGGCCAAGGCTTTGCGGGCTGTTTTCATGACATTAAATAATAACACTGTGATTCACACTTGATGAGATTGCTTTCATTTATTTGTGCTGTTTCAATATACCTGCTGTTGCTTTTGTCCTCTCTGTTTCTTATGGCCCATGCAGAACTTAACGGTACCCATCTTCAGGTCTTTGTCTCAAAACAAAATTCAGATGGAGAGACACAGTGACCAACTCTGAGATTATGTAGCATCCAAAGCCTTGATTCATGAAGATTATGATATTCCATGTGTATAGCATAATGGATGACAGTTGTATCCACAAACAGAGAAGACTGTATGACCAACTTCTGGGAGGTGAGGTGGGGGGAGGGGAGAAGTCCACAGAGATAGACCGAAACTCAGAGAGAAGGATATAAGAGACTCATTCATAAGAGACTTTTCTACTAGCCACGAGGATTGGGAAGAACTGGTAAAAGAACAATCCACTGGAGTTCTAGCCTACGTTAGAGTGAAGCGCCATTTCAAAACGAAACGTGGGCAACAGCAACAAGAAAACAGACAAGAAATGCAGTGGCAAAGAGACTAGACCTTCCAATATAAAACTACTGTTTTGCTGTTATTGTCTTCTATTATGGAAATCCAGTACTGGCAGAGTCAGTCATGAGATTATGCAAGATTATGCACAGCAAATTCATCAGAAGCTGACTTCTCCTTGCTGCACTGTCGTCTTATCACACGAAAAGTGATATTATTTTGCTCAGATACAATGCTGTTAAAATCGGTGGTTGTTGTACACGCATACTTAGGTACTGTTGCTAACAGATGGCATGTGTATGATGTAATTCTGCTAAGAGAAGACAAGCGTGTGGTACAATGTTTTTAACAGAAAAAAAAATGTAGATGTATTTCTTACACACTGTTAAGCTAAGGCTGATAGAGAAATGTGTGGGTTGGTTGTTTTCAAGATTTAGTACAGATACTGAACTGTATGACTGTGTCAGTAGACAGTGTGAGGATGTGTTGACAGAAAGCATGTGGCTGTGTTGATAGAAAGCGTGTGGCTGTGTTGATAGAAAGTGTGTTGCTGTGTTCATGGAAAGCGTGTGGCTGTGTTGATAGAAAGCGTGTGGCTGTATTGATAGACAGTGTATGACTGTGTTGATAGAAAGCATGTGGCTGTGTTGATAGAAAGTGTGTGGCTGTGTTGATAGACAGTGTATGACTGTGTTAATGGAAAGTATGTAGCTGTGTTCATAGAAATTGTGTGGCTGTGTCGATAGATAGCATGTGGATGTGTTGATAGAAAGCAAGTGGCTGTGCTGACAGAAAGCTTTTGGCTGTGTTGACAGAAATCGTGTGTCTGTGTTGATAGAAAGCATGTGGCTGTGTTGATAGAAAGCGTGTGGCTGTGTTGATAGAAACCGTGTGTCTGTGTTGATAGAAAGTTTAAATATAACCGTTATACCCAGTGTTAGCCTTATTAACTAGAAATACTTTAGGAAAAAAAAAAAGACGGGACATGAAAAGCCCTTTTTTCTGTTCAGTAATGTCTGAGGTATTGCCAGAAGTAATGTCATCTGCTCGGCAACAATATAACGCTGCTGGCCGAGCTCTAAGTTGGACGGCTAAACATTTAAAAGCTTTTATTTACTTCCTAGTGATTGATGGAAAGGATAATTTTGCAATTAACCTACATTTTAAGGCGATGAAACAAGATTCTCGTTTGCCGGGGATTGATAAACTTTGTTCTCAGAGGTAAACATTTACATTTTTTTGGGGTCTACTTCTTTTCTGTCTAAGTCTGAATGATTTATAATGGGCATTTTGTTGCTAGCTTACACGACTGCCATTAAAAGTCCGTATGTTCTCTGTACTTAGTGAGACTCGGTTGGAGGTGGGAGGGCGAATGCAAGCCCTTAATGTGTGGTGATGTTGTCGTCACTAGTCTGGGTAGATGATGTGAATGGTATGAAAGCGCACCACTCCCTCGGGAGGTCCTCACGGTATAATTGGGCGCTGTGGGGGTCTAGGGTCCACCACATACTCAAGAAATGGACCCTCCCACAGCTCTAATACGAATTCTGGACTGGGTTGCCCATTTGCAGTAACTTCCCTAGGGATTGGAGAGGGGGGGGGGGTAGGTATGTACTGTACATACTACCAACCGACAGGTTCATGATGACACAGAAAGAGGGCTAGAACTTGGACGGTAAATTTTAAAAAAAAAACATTATTCTCCAGCTGTCTCACCCCCTCGCCAGCTTTCGTCAGTTCTCGTCTGTTCTCGTCCGTCCTTTCGTCAGTTCTCGCCTGCTTCCGTCAGTTTACGCCTGTATTAGTCCATTCTCGTTTGCTTTCGTCCGTTGCAATTACATTTATCACCGTTTTCCTTTCCTGTCCCTCTCTCTCTCTCTCTCTCTCTCTCTCTTACACTCCCTTTATTATCTCCTCCCCTTTAGATTTCTTACCCGCCCAGATGAAACTTGGTCTACACACTTAAGAGTGATTTCTTTTATAATATATCATATCTATCTTCATACACCCCAACCAACCACCTACTGTTATTCTCCCCCCCCCCCCCAACCAACCATGTATTGTTATTATCCTTCCCAACCAACAATGTATTGTTATCCTCTCCCCCCCCCCCACTCCACCTTTCCATACACTTCTGGGCAGGACAATAAACAGCAAATTTAAACACTACTATGAATGTAATGGATCCTTATTCTGTCTTTTTCTTCATATGTTACCTCTCTCTCTCTCTCTGAACCTTAAGTGCCCAGGGCACATGGGGCTTCCGCAAGGGTTTTCCACAAATGCCTGTCCTTCGCCTTTTTTTCTGCTCTTGCCCAGGTGAGCCCTCTATTGCTCAACATCCTTTCTGTTGTTCTTCTCCATGTCTCTTTTGGTCTACCTTTACTTCTGTTCCCCTGTGGTGTCCATCTTAGTGCTATTTTTGGTAGTGAGTTGTCAGTCATTCGGAGCACATGTCCCAACCATCGCCAGCATCTTTCCTCAATAATTGTTGTCAGTTGTTACCCCTAGTCCCTATCTAAACCCAAGATACTTATTACTGCTACTTACACTCGGTGTTAGTTCTAAATTCCCCCTCTCTAAATGCACGGCCTGTTTTTTTTTTCCTTTGATTTTATCTCCACGTCAAGTAACATCTTGCATGACGTCACACTAAGTCTTCTTTGGGCAACTACTCCATTGTGTTGGACTGTACGTAGCTTAACATGTGGACCAAACTGAGGAAGAATTCATAGAAAGCTTGAAAGTACTACGCGTGGGGATTTTCTATATCAGACGCAGTAAATCTTAGTCGTGGTGAACCCTTTTGAGAAGCCTGAATGACAACCTACCGGGAGGGCATAGACCCACCTTCTTGTTGTGTACATCCTGGAAAGGTAAGTCGGTTCCTGGTTCAGAGAGTTTGCTCGTTTCACTGGATCAAGAGGTAAACCTCCAGAGATCCGAAGGATTCCAAACACGAACAAACAGACACATGTGTCGAGAGATGGGCAGGACACTTTGACTTTTGTTTATCTTTAGCATTATCACTGTCGTCATCTTTATCATTGTATCACCAAAATACATTGTTAAAACGCAAACATGTGCCCAGGGCTTTTACTAACATGGAAACTGTTGACAGGTCTTCGCGGCCAATCAGATTCTCGACTGAAATCTTAAAGAACTCGCTGATTGTAATTCATTTTCTGACAGCAGACATTGATGAGCTCAACGTTCTGTGTTGCAGAGAAACACGGGTCAGTCCGGCGGAGTGAGCGGCCTGGACCTCAATGTCATCGCAGCCTGGGAGATGGGCTACTCCGGGTCCGGGGTCACCACGGCAATTATGGACGATGGTGAGTCAGGCAGCTTCATTACTGCTCACGTTGCATGTTGTTCTTGAAGTTGTCATTGTGCTAAATTTACAGCCTGCTCATTTGTTGTGTGTGATCATCCGCACGGGAGTGAGTGTCTTATTCCACGCCCGTTTCTCTTATTAATTTATAATTTATTGTCTTCTCATGGCTCCCGCATAATTTTTTTTTTGTTGTTAACATTTCGTAAAAGGGGAAAGGTTTACGATGACAGGAAAAAATTATTCCGTCGTTATGGTAATGAAGGTCGGATCTGTCGTAAGCTTTAGCTTTGGCTTAATTACCCTAAAGGAATTGCGTGTTTTTTTTCTGTTTTGTTGTTGTTGTTGTTGTTGTTGTTGTTATTGTTTAAATAGAGGAAGTATTTATTTGTGATAAATCTGACAGACAAGTGGCTTCACACAGATGGATTGACAAGATCTAAAAACTACTTAAATACGTGTGTGTGTGTGTGTGTGTGTGTGTGTGTGTGTGCGTTATATAAGCAGAAAATATAATATTTCCGCACCACCAATTTTAGTGAATGGAGGACCGAATGTAAAGAAATGGCTACAGGCACATACTCAAAAATGCTAATTCTAATACGGAAATATTATGGTTGCGTTTAAATTAATAAACAAAGTAAGAGGACAGAAAGTTCCTTTCAGCCAGGGATCCTTAATGTTTTCACAGTATTACAGACCCACGAAGGATTGTATGATATAACCTACTGACCCCTTCAGCAGAATTCGAAACCATCATCAGCAGTCCTATCAAGCAACATTATGGCTTAAGCAGTCCTATCAAGCAACATTATGGCTTAAACAGTCCTATCAAGTAACATTATGGCTTAAACAGTCCTATCTAGTAACATTATGGCTTAAACAGTCCTATCTAGTAACATTATGGCTTAAACAGTCCTATCTAGTAACATTATGGCTTAAACAGTCCTATCTAGTAACATTATGGCTTAAACAGTCCTATCTAGTAACATTATGGCTTAAACAGTCCTATCAAGTAACATTATGGCTTAGACAGTCCTGTCAAGTAACAGTATGACTTCAACAGTCCTATCAAGTAACATTACGGCTTCATTATGGCCAGTAGTCTGCTTTACTTTACATACAGATGACTACAAACAAAACTTTTACTTTACATATAGATGGCTAGAAACAACTTTTGCTTTACATATAGATGGCTAGAAACAACTTTTACTTTACATATAGATGGCTAGAAACAGAACTTTTACTTTACATATAGATGGCTAGAAACAGAACTTTTACTTTACATATAGATGGCTGGGAACAGAACTTCTACTTTACATACAGATGGCTAGAAACAGAGCTTTTGCTTTACATATAGATGACTAGAAACAGAACTTTTACTATACATATAGATGGCTGGAAACAGAACTTTTACTTTACATACAGACGGCTAGAAACAGAACTTTTGCTTTACATATAGACGGCTAGAAACAGAACTTTTAATTTACATATAGATGGCTGGAAACAGAGCTTTTACTTTACATATAGATGGCTGGAAAGAGAGCTTTTACTTTGCATATAGATGGCTAGAAACAGAACAGTTTAAAGAAAATTTCACGATTTAAAAAAAAAAAAATTGTTGGAAGATTGAATTCCTTTCCCCCGTTCATTTAGGTGGCAAAGTTGAGAACCCTTGCTCAGAGAAATAATGAAGCACATTAACAAAAGAAAATAATGAACTAAAAGAAATAGAAGCGCCTCAAACTTCCCGGCTCTAGGAAGACTGTCTCCCCAACCAGCGTCAGTTCTCGCTGGAGACTGTCGTATTGTTAAGCTCGTTTTACAAGTGAATGCTAAACTTCCCACACAGCAGGTACAGTTCTCATCTCTCCGGCTGGCTCGGCCTTATCAGGTAGCTACCCGCAATAAAAAGAGAGAGAAAAAAAACAGAAAATCAGTCATAAAAACATGAAGCATTAAATATGAATTAATAATGAAGATTCTCTGGATTATCTGGGATTTTCCCGCCTGGAAAATTATAGCGCCATCAGTTGCGACATATTTACAAGACACAAGAGATTTCTGATTCTCTTGTCTATTTCTGGTAAAACGTGTCCCAGAGGAAGCATGAACGACCCCTTAAATAGCCATAACAGTAGGGCCACCACCATCATCATCATCGTCGTCGTCGTCGTCGTCATCATCATCATCATCGTCGTCATCATCATCATCATCATCATCTTCAGGCGCCGTGACGACTGGTCTTGGCTGTTATATTCTCCATAGTTTCCGATCCTTCAGTTCAGTTGGTGATCTCATCTCACACCTTCTCGTCAAACTACCCATAATATCATTTCTCCCGGTCTTCCCCTGGCTCTTTTTCCTTCTGTTTTTCCCCGTGTTGTAGGAAGGCCAAAACGTGTAAATTTAAACGTGCACTGACGAAAATAATGTTATCATGAACTTCCACCATGATGTTCATACTGCCGTCTAATCCGATTTAGGTGAACCTAATCTGATTGAATCTAATCTCATTTATCTGAATATAATTTGATGCATCTGCTGAAATACTGTTTTACGATATTAACTACACACAGATACTGTTTTTAATGAACGCATAGGCTATTATGCCATCAAATGAATATCGACTTCAAACATCCTCTCATTATACCTATTGTAATTCTATACATTTTCTGGAAATGTGTTCTGTTTTTTTTTCTTCAGGAATCGATTATCTTCACGAGGATCTGAAGAATAATTATGTAAGTACAGTCAGTATTATATTTTCTGTTATATTTTCTGTTATATTTTCTATTATATTTTCTGTTATATTTTCTATTGTATTTTTTCACAATATTTCCGACAGGTGGACACACACGCCCGTTATTTTCATGCACACACAAAACAGCCACTGCATCATTTCCGTGGTTGTCTTGTTCTACGCACCTGTACACAGGTTCATCACTGCCTGGACAATACACTGCGCTGTACTTGGAAGAAAGTTTTAATTACCACAAGGGAAATTACTACAGTCTAAGTTTGGATGTCGTGAGAGAAAAGTAGTGTTAGTTATCGTTCTTCGTTAGCTAATGATGTAGTTTAGTTTAGCTGTTGTGAGAATGTAGTTTTTTTTTTTTTGATTGATTGATTGATTGATCGTCTGTTAGATGAGGTGTAGCCGCCTGGAAATGCATCCTTCGGGTTGAACTGAACGCTTGGGAGTGTCACTTGCCACATTTGTGCACATCACTCGTGCTCGATCATCCTCATTGTCCACGTCATAAAACCATATATATGAAAGAATTCGTCTTATGCTGGCTGTTGTACCACACTTAATTTCAAGCGTCCCTGGGTTGTTTTGCCTAAACAGTGTAAAATGTATTCAGGCGTGTGCAAGAGTGGTTCTTTACCTTTAGAAGAAGTATTTAGTATGTAGAATGTTCCACACAGTGCCACACATATAATCCCTTTTCTGTTATATTGTTATTCACTGCGTGGGCATACATATACTTGGGAGAAAGGTTTAAGTGCCCCAAGGGAAATTACGCTACTTCTAAAAAAAAAAAAAAAACGTCAAAGCGCAAAGAATTTCTCAGCGTCGCAGACCTCTAGGGACTAAGATGATGCTAGGCCAGTAAAAGAATATAGGAAGCCATCTATAGAAGGCTCACGTCAACACATTAAAGGCCCAGACGTTAATTTTTAGCATGTAGAAACCTGCGTGGGAGAAATAAAGCCCAGGTCTCTGGGGGGAGGATACCTATTACCAGCTCATCAGGATAAAAAGCGATGTGTTTAGTGTCAGTGTAAGGTCACAGCAGTCTGATGTATCGCTTGTTCCACGGGCTAATAACAGCTTCTAATGAAGAGCTTGCATCTTGTGAATGTAAACTGACAGCTGATGGCATGCATAATGAGTGTCCAGTAAATTAGAAACAGTCATAATCTTTACAATGCGACGTCAACATTTTCAGGCAGAGAGACCGTTTTTAAAACACATTTTCTGTTTCAGTTTGGAAAATTCTTTCAGAATAAGAAAAAACCCAGACGTTTTACCAACGCGAAAGCAACAAACGAAGATGGATGCTTCATTGTTTTTAAAATAGCCACAGCGACTGGATGCTTCACTGCTTTTAAAATAGCCACAACGACTGGATGCTTCACTGCTTTTAAAATAGCCACAGCGACTGGATGCTTCATTGTTTTTAAAATAGCCACAGCGACTGGATGCTTCATTGTTTTAAAATAGCCACAGCGACTGGATGCTTCATTGTTTTTAAAATAGCCACAACGACTGGATGCTTCACTGCTTTTAAAATAGCCATAACGACTGGATGTTTCATTGTTTTTAAAATAGCCATAACGACTAGATGCTTCATTGTTTTTAAAATAGCCATAACGACTGAATGCTTCATTGTTTTTAAAATAGCCACAACGACTAGATGCTTCATTGTTTGTAAAATAGCCACAACGACTGGATGCTTCATTGTTTTTAAAATAGCCACAACGACTGGATGCTTCACTGCTTTTAAAATAGCCATAACGACTGGATGCTTCATTGTTTTTAAAATAGCCATAACGACTAGATGCTTCATTGTTTTTAAAATAGCCATAACGACTGAATGCTTCATTGTTTTTAAAATAGCCATTACGACTGAATGCTTCATTGTTTTTTTAATAGCCATAACGACTGGATGCTTCATTGTTTTTAAAATAGCCATAACGACTGGATGCTTCATTGTTTTTAAAATAGCCATAACGACTGGCAAACCAAAACGCCTGTAAACAATGCGTATCTTCAGTCTGACCAGAACACAACCTTCCCCCCCCCCCCAACGGTAGAGTAGCTTGTACAGAAATCTACAAATCATATCATCCTAGACATTATAGGTAGCCACCATACCCTGCTGCCAAACAGATTCCTGTGTTACAAGGTCCTCACCACAGCATCGTCTGCGAGCATTTCTGAAATCTCCAACAACAAATATCTTCACCTCACAGATCTCAGGGTGCCCCACGGGGCACGACATTTGCAGTAATGTAATGGGTAAACTAACCTTTCCATGAGTTGACAGTTCTTACAGTGGCATTTTATTCAGACTAAAGAAAAGATGATACTAATTTCTTGCCACTGTCTTCCCCCAAGCGTCAAATTTTCTATAATCGTAGACTCTTTATAAATTTAAAATCTATTAAGTCCATGTGATTTAAAGTTCTCAAAGCAGCCACCTGATACCGTAAATAAGATAGGAAAATAACAAAAATTCAGAATAACCTCTTGAAATATTTTAGAACAAAACTGTAATCTGATTTCGAAATAGTCATTACGGTTGAAAAAAACAAATTGTTGATGCAGCATCCCTGTTTATTTCATGCTTTACTTTCTGCACGAGATGTATAGCCAGAGGCGGAGCTCGCATTTTGTCTAAAATAACTTACATTTCGTCTTTGTATCAATTACTGAAGAAAGGATTTACTGTGTCTGAGATAATGAGATGTAATACCTTACAGTATCCTATGCAATCTTCACACAAACCAGGGGCGTGGATTATGATGGAGAACAGAATCAAACTTTTTGATGCTATCTTTAGTTCAAAGGCTTCAAATCTAGATTAGCCACGTGATTTGCGACACATTCTAGCGAATTTCTACCTTGGAGTCATAGACGTTCGGCTGTCTCCAGAAATGTGACAACAGAATTCTTTCTTTTACTCTGCTGACGCAGAGACAGTTCCTAGGAACGATCCATAAACTACATATGTTAACATCATCTGCGTTTCTATACGAGACAGGGATTTGGCATTGCTACATTCATTATGGAGGGACAAAGGGACGGAGGAAGACAAAGAAACAAGATACTTGAAAGACTAAAAGAGTGACACAGAGCACGGTCCAGCACATATAGAAAGAGCATAGGACAGACGGTTGTGGAAATCATTGACGACCAACGCCTGACTGGCATGGACCAGAGAGAGAGTGTGTGTGTGTGTGTGTGCGTGAGAGAGAGAGAGAGAGAGAGAGAGTGAGAGAGAGGTTCATTACTGAAACCGAGCCACACAATCTTCGGTTTAGTTTCACACATATCACATGTTACACTCCGTCTCACTGTTTATTCTCATACATGACATATTTTACAATCCGTCTCACTGTTTACTCTCATATATGATATATTTTACACTCCGTCTCACTGTTTACTCTCATATATGATATATTTTACACTCCGTCTCACTGTTTACTCTCATACATGATATATTTTACACTCCATCCCACTGTTTACTCTTATACATGACATATTTTACGCTCCACCCCACTGTTTACTCTCATACATATCACATTTTACACTTCGTCCCACTGTTTACTCTCATACATATAACATTTTACACTCCGTCCCACTGTTTACTCTCATACATATCACATTTTACGCTCCATCCCACTGTTTACTCTCATACATGACATATTTTATGCTCAGTCTCACTGTTTACTCTCATACATGACATATTTTACGCTCAGTCTCACTGTTTACTCTCATACATATCACATTTTACGCTCCATCCCACTGTTTACTCTCATACATGACATATTTTACGCTCAGTCTCACTGTTTACTCTCATGCATATCACATTTTACGCTCCATCCCACTGTTTACTCTCATACATGACATATTTTACGCTCAGTCTCACTGTTTACTCTCATACATGACATATTTTACGCTCAGTCTCACTGTTTACTCTCATACATATCACATTTTACGCTCCATCCCACTGTTTACTCTCATACATGACATATTTTACGCTCAGTCTCACTGTTTACTCTCATACATATCACATTTTACGCTCCATCCCACTGGGAGTCTGAGTAGCAAAGTAGATTAGTGACTGTTTTCTCGTGGTGAATTTAAGGTTGTTCGAATCCGATCATAGGCGCCGGAGTCACCCGGCTGTAGAAATAGGTACCTGACTTCTTCTGTAGCTAGGGAAAGAAAGGAGGCCAAGAACGAGGCCGACCACCTGACTCACTAGTGGGCCGACAGGTCAAGAAAAATATGGGCACCAGCACCATATCTCCTAGATCCCTTCATGGCACAACAGCCTTACCTTCAGATCTGGCTACACGTGGCACCACACGAACTACTGTAAGATGTCAACAGAGGCTTCTTGGTTGGAATCAACACAATGGTCTTACCAAAACCCAGCCTTTTCTATAATGAAAACAGACTGTAAAACAGGCTGACTAAAGTGGTGGAGCTAGCAGATAAGTCTGTGGCTGTCAGCGAACCGAGTTCAGATATAAAGTTTTCTAGCGCATCTTCCTATAACACTCAAATACATTCGAAAAGAAAATACTTGATACAAAATGTCCGAATCTCGAACTAATTTCAAGTCGTGGCTTGCCGTGTCCTGTACAGCCAAAAAATCTGATCGCTTAGAAACGTGAGTATTTTGGTAAACAGTGTAACACATTAACAATTCTCAGGTATGGCTTTCAAGTCCTTATTAGTAGACTAAATAGACTTCATTTCATTTCTGCTTTCTATCTGTCAGACGGACACTCAAAGCAATTTGGAAAGAAAATAAACTGCCCTACAGAAATCTCATTAAGAAAGTTTTGTACAAAATAGCAACAACAACAACAAAATAATAATAATAATAATTGTCAAAGACAGAGGTGTTTTCAGGCGGCAAGCCACTGCATGTTATGCTGACCTAAAACTCTTCTGCTAGTGTGTCTTTGCTTCAGTGCCTAAAATTAGTTAGGTGAATATGAAATATGAGTGTGCATGCGTGAGTGTGAAGACTAGAAATACGTGTGCATGCGTGAGTGTGAAGACTAGAACTAAGTGTGCATGCGTGAGTGTGAAGACTAGAACTACGTGTGCATGCGTGAGTGTGAAGACTAGAACTACGTATGCATGCATGAGTGTGAAGACTAGAACTACGTGTACATGCGTGAGTGTGAAGACTAGAACTACGTGTACATGCGTGAGTGTGAAGACTAGAACTACGTGTGCATGCGTGAGTGTGAAGACTAGAACTACGTGTACATGCGTGAGTGTGAAGACTAGAACTACGTGTACATGCGTGAGTGTGAAGACTAGAACTACGTGTACATGCGTGAGTGTGAAGACTAGAACTACGTGTACATGCGTGAGTGTGAAGACTAGAACTACGTGTACATGCGTGAGTGTGAAGACTAGAACTACGTGTGCATGCGTGAGTGTGAAGACTAGAACTACGTGTGCATGCGTGAGTGTGAAGACTAGAACTACGTGTACATGCGTGAGTGTGAAGACTAGAACTACGTGTACATGCGTGAGTGTGAAGACTAGAACTACGTGTACATGCGTGAGTGTGAAGACTAGAACTACGTGTGCATGCGTGAGTGTGAAGACTAGAACTACGTGTACATGCGTGAGTGTGAAGACTAGAACTACGTGTGCATGCGTGAGTGTGAAGACTAGAACTACGTGTACATGCGTGAGTGTGAAGACTAGAACTACGTGTACATGGCTGAGTGTGAAGACTAGAACTACGTGTGCATGGCTGAGTGTGAAGACTAGAACTACGTGTGCATGGCTGAGTGTGAAAACTAGAACTATGTGTACATGGGTGTGTGTAAAGATTAGAACTACGTGTACATGGATGTGTGTAAAGATTAGAACTACGTGTACATGGGTGTGTGTAAAGATTAGAATTAAGTGTGTATGAAGTGGTTCCTTCGTCACTTTTTTTTTCGCCATCTCAAAAAATATGGTGCTTGTCTGCCGTGAAATCACACCCAGACGTCAAATGTGTAAAGGCGAAGGAAACGTTGTTGAAAGTTTATTTTATTATGTTTGGTTTAAATACTTGCGCCTGTGTTCAGGGTAAAAAAAACACTATGAGAAATTACTTTACACCCTGTCCTGGTGTGTATGTTAAACGCACGTGTTATTGTTGTTCGTCCATCGTCTTCGATGAGGACCACAGCTTCATCTTGGTCTAAATAGAGTGATGTGTGAGGTGTGTCCGTGCGTGACCAACTAGCCCTATACGAGCTTTAAAGGTTTATGGCACACACGGAACATGCATGCCCAGATTCAGTTGTGGGTTCGCATACACGCTTACACGCACACATTTACACGCTTACACGCACACATTTACACGCTTACACGCACACACTTACACGCTTACGCGCACACACTTACACGCTTACACGCACACATTTACACGCTTACGCGCACACATATACGACGCCCACGCTTCTTTCTTCCATCTTTTTTATCCGAAGGTCACTTCCTGGGACCTTCCAGGGACGATGCTGTAGTCACAAGCTTGGAGATGGCGCCAGGCTTCATCAGGGCGAAGGGGTTGCAGATATATAGCGTGACCATCCAGTATTTGAACGCGGAAGAAGTAGAAGAAGGAGGAGGAGGAGAAAAAGAAGAATAAGAAGAAGGAGGAGGAGGAAAACAAAAAGAAGAAGAAAGAGGAGGAGGAGAAGAAGAAGGGGAAGAAGAAGAAGGAGGAAAACAAAAAGAAGAAGAAGAAAGAGGAGAAGAAGAAGGAGGAGGAGGAGGAGGAGGAGGAGGAGGAGGAGGAAAACAAAAAAAAGAAGGAGGAGGAGGAAGGGGAGAAGGAGGGGAGGAGAAGAAGAAGAAGAAGCTGTAGCCACCACAACCATAACAAAAGGGCAAGGCCTAAACTAAGGCATGCATTCATTGAAATGAAAAACGTCCCTACAAATACGCGAAAATGAATCGATGTCCCACATTTCAGTTGTTGGCTTTGATCTATCACTCGTCCCACTTTTGAATACCAGGATATCTATTATTACAAGTGCTGTATACACGACAGATTGTGTGTGCGCGCGCGCTATTGTTCCCTGTTTGCTTCGTATTTGATTACCAGTAAAGAGAGAGAAAGCAGACCTCGGCATTCATCTGATAATAAACGTGACTGTTATAGCCGCCAAATGTTGCAGGCTGTGGAAAGTAACAACAAAGATGTAATATAACAGGCCCCTAACAGACTCCTGCCTTGATATTTCCTGAGAGCTGTATTACATGCACCTCTTCAAGAGACCAAGACATGTCAGACTCGATGTCCTAGCCAACCGTCAAGTCAGGTTAAAGTCAAACCACTCTTTCTTTCCTCGCTACATAGAACATTCCCTGATATAGTAGAGAATGTAGACACATAACTCCTCTCCTCCTGTATATGTTTTCCCTTAATCTCTTCCCGGCCAACCTTTTCATCTTAGAATCTCAGTGCGCAATGCTTATTTGCGCTTGCAATGCTCGTTTATACTACCTTTAACAGCACTGTCAAAACTATAGCACTGTTATATGTGCACGATATGGATATGTGATAGGTCACCAGTTTCAATGTGTTGGACCGGATCAGTCACAGTCATCGAACCCTGATATTTGTAATCAATGAAGATTTACAGGTAAAGCAAAATAACTTAATTATACCAAGGAAAAATATTAACAAGTCTTAAGAGAGGCTGGAGTTAAAAAGCAAATTATAGCAAACATCAGAGGCAGACAAGCGAGATTTATAGGACATTTCCTGAGAAAAGGAACATTGGAACACACTGTGGCAACTGGAACAACTGAGGGGAGAAGAGACAGAGGAAGACTGAGAGAGAAGTTACTGGATGGGCTATCAGTGTGGCTAGGAAGAACGTCACCGGTGGATCTCATAATCCAGTCTAAAGACAGGGAACTGTGGAGAGAAATGATCGCCTACGCCGCACTGCAAGACACTTGAATTGAATACAGTGATAAGCACGTTTTCCAATCCGTTATTTATGTTGTATTTGCGTCTAAGTATGTCTACGCGAGGGTGTTGTGGCTGTTTTCCTTAAAACTCTTCCTAATAAGAAAACGAACAACGCAGAGATCAGACAGATGAGCAAACAACAACCTGTCTCATGGGTGATCAGAAAAAGAAGATGGGACACATGTCGGTCATGTGATGAGAAGAAACGATCAGAGGATCCCCAAACAAGCTATCAAGTGGAACACAACAGGCCGAAGGAAAGAGGTAGACCACGTGAAACTCTAAAGAGGACCATTGTTAAGAAAGGTCAGGTTCAGTAGGCATAACATCCCTTGATGAGGTTGAAAAGCTCGAGGAAAACAGGAAATCTTGGCGAACTAGCATGCGGGCACTACTATGTGATGTTTAGTGGCACGGGAAGGATGTAAGATGTAATAAGAAAAAAAAGGTAGTCCCATAGAAAATGCCGTAGGGATGAAGCGTTAGAGACATAATGCTGGGCCATCATGAGGTAGGTTGGCCAGGTCCGTTCCTCGCCGCCTTTCTTTCCTAGATTTTCTCTGGTACCTATTTTACGAGGCTGGGTCGACCTCGGGACCGTATTGGTCGGGAAAAAAAAAATCCCGTTCAGCTGGGGATTCGAACCCTCAACCATTCAGTTTCTAGACGAATGCTCTAACCATTACGCTATCCGGTATCAATGTTGTGACTGTTTTGTTTAACACACTTCCTAATTTTGATCTTTTTCCACCACAGGACGCTGACGCCAGTTACGACTTCAGCAGCAATGATCCTTACCCGTACCCCAGATACACAGACACATGGTTCAACAGGTACCTGTCACGTCTTTGTTACCATCTTACATTGTTCTTCTCTTGCAAAAATATGGATGATATCTTTTTTTTTCAAGGAAACTTGTGAGCGAGATTTGCAAGTATCCTTTGATAACCGCCACAATCTCTCATCTATCTCAACTCAAGTAACCAATATATATATGACCTTTTTTAATGGAAAAGAACTGTATTCACACCCCTGCCAAAAAATGGTAACTTGAAATTGTGCACAAACTACAGAACTGTTGCCCTGATTAGTCATACCAGTAAAATTCTGTTAATAATCATAATAGGTAGACTTCATCAGAAAATAGATGAAGAAGTCAATATGGTCCAAGCTGGAAGAGGATCAAGAGATCAATATAAGATTAATAATAGAGAAATGTAGAGTGTTTACTGTGAATCTATATTTATCCTTTATAGACTACTCAAAGGCATTTGATTGTGTACAACACCAGAAACTTTGGGAAATAATGGAAAAAATGGGATTTCCAACACATTTGATACAATTAACATCACTGCTGTATCTAGAGCAACAGGCAGCAGTAGGAATAAATGGTGAAACAACAACTTGGTTTGACATAAAACAAGGGGTCCGCCAGGGCTGCATATTGTAGCCTTACTTATTTACCTTGTATACTGAAAATATAATGAGGAATGTTAGAGAAGATGTAGACAAAGAATATTACAATGCCATAACAATTGGAGGTTATGAAATACCCAGAGATTAGATATACTGATGAAACAGTATTACTGTTCACAACACAAAAAGGAATGGAAAAACTAATTATGTCGGTCCCTAAGAACAGTGAAGAGCAAAACCTTTATCTTACTGCGAAGAAAACTAAAGTGATGACACCTGACAAAACAAACAAGGCAGCTGAAATATGTATCAATGAGGAAAAATTAGAAGAAGTGGAGAGTTTTGTATATCTTGGATAACTACTAACTAATAATGGAGATACAATGAGGGAAATTAAAAGGAGGACATCTATCGCTCTTGAAAAAGTAAAATAAATAAAAAATCTGTGGAGAGGAACAGACAGAACTTAAAAAATAAGATTTTTAAGGGCGTGCATCTTTCCCATCGCAACATATACCCGTGAGACCTGGACACTTAACAAAATAGCTGAGAAACACTTAAATGCCTTTGAATGTAAATACTACAGAAGAGTTCTTCAAATATCATGTACACAAAAAAGAACAAATATATCCCTACTACAAGAACTAAATATTGAAGAAGGCTGGCTAGTAAAGAGGATTAACCAGAGAAAACTGAAATATTTTGGACACATTAAAAGTCATGATAATCTAGAGAAGCCCGTCTTGGAAGGATACATAATGGGAAAAAGAAAGAGAGGAAGAGCAAGGCAAAGATGGCAACAAGGCATTGATGATTTACGAATGGACGCATCAGCAGCAGGGCATCTTGCTCACAACCGAGAGGCCTTCAAGAGAACTGTTACGGAGGCAAAGTTCTGCAAAAGGACATTCTAATGAATGAATATCACCTTTTTTTATATTGCCACTCGCTGGGTTTATCAAAGTGTGTCGATCCATTTGTTTTTTTTTCCTTTGCCATCTAATTTTCTGTGGTTCTTCTTCTTCTTCTTCTTCTTCTCTAGAACTTCGAGTGGTATTCTTTCCAGCCGATGCTATGAAGGTGTTGAGGCACAGTGTCGTGTCGGTTTGGGAGCGGGTTATGGCGGCCATTTTTTCAGTCCCCGAATGGAGCTAAACAACCAGGGAGCGTGCAGTACTTCTTTAGCAGGCTCCACAACCATGGGTACTACGACGATCACTGCCCCCACCTAGGAGCCAACCTAGGCCTGTTACTGGGGCTACCAAAGGAGAGGTGGAACAGGGTCTTGGTCAGCTATGGTTCGCCAGCCTTGACGCTAGTATGTCAGCTACGACATACTACATATATTCCTAAGCCAGACAGCTTCTTTGCCCTGTGGTTATAAGGTCCTCTATAGTCAGAACTCTCTAGAACTGTCATGAAAAACCCCCGGAACTTTGACAGTTACTTAAAACTCAACTTTTAGAATTAAAAAGCGTGAGAGCTGGGAGGGGAGGGTGGGGGGATGAATATCACGACCTGGTGACACAGGACAAGAAATGGAATAATTCTCTGATTAGAAATATCAAGGACCGCACAAAATGAAGAAGGATGAGCACAAGCCATCATCGGACACAGCACGTAATAAATGAAATAAAAACACACATACACAAAAAAAAATGTCCCTGAATGCTGCCTGCTCTTGCGTGCGCGAATAACCGCCATTAGATTATAATGTTCACAGAAAATAAATATAAAATGTATTATTATGTGTGAATTATGTCAAAGGAAAAGAAATATGAATGACCTCTCAAGGTCGTGAGACGGAGAATAATTTCTTTTCGTAATGAAGTTTCCTGGGAGCACAAACACAGAGAAATTGGAATGTTCTGTCATGAGAACTCTGAGATGTTATTCTTTCCCAGATGTTTTCCCGAGTAAATTTACTACAGCACGGTTTTCTATCCTATATATTTGTGTCTTATATCCTACATATTTGTGTCTTATTTTATATATATATATATATATATATATATATATATATATATTGTGTTTTATATTCTACATATTTGTGTCCTATATTCTACATATTTGTGTCTTATATCCTACATATTTGTGTCCTAATCCTACATATTTGTGTCTTATATCCTATTTATTTGTTTCTTATATCCTACATATTAGTGTCTTATATCCTACATATTTGTCTTATATCCTACATATTTGTATCTTATATCCTACATATCTTAGGTACATACAATGTTTCTCATATGAGAATCAGAGTCTCAATCAGTGGGATGGAGGGTGATCATTGAGGGCGGGGTATATCTGAAAGACTTGCGAAACTGAGTTGTTGGTGGGGGAGGGGAGGGTGAAGGAGTTGTCGCTTGCTTAGTTCTGTATAGTAACACAGATGCAAGACATCTATCAGACAGAGAGCAGTGATAAGACTGAAAGATAAGAGACAGATGACAAAAATATGACTGAAAGATGGAAGACATGACAGAGGTATGACTGAAAGATAGAATACAGCAAAAACTGAGATATTTGACGGACGGCGCACAGTAGATAGGTGCTAGATAGATGGCGGAGAGATGGCACAGAGATATCAGGCAGGCAACAGAGATATGACAGAAAGATGATCAGACAGACATGTGAGACACTCCAGAGAGACTGTGGAATCGACAGAATGCACCACATTTACTCACGTGTTAAACATACAAAACAATGTTGTAACGGATTAACTGATCCACCTATGCCATACTAAACACAGCTTTCTGACAGCTAATCACGTTCACGATCACATTCTTAATGCAGTCCTGTGGTCAGGATGCAGGTTCCGACTCGTATTTTAAAAGGGAGTCCCATCTGAAGTATACTGGCTTGCTTTACTACACAGCTCTATATAGATTTCTATTTTAAATATAATCCTATATGGATCATTCTGGCTCCCTGCAAATATACAGTTTCTTATTGATACCCAGAGTTCTCCAAATATCATGAACACAAAAAAGAACAAATGTATCTATACTACAAGAGCTTAATATTGAAGAAGGCTGGCTAGTAAAGAGGATTAAAGAGAGAAAACTGAAATATTTTGGACACATTAAACGTCATGATAATTTAGAGAAGACCATATTGGAAGGATACATAATGGGAAAAAGAAAAAGAGGAAGACCAAAACGAAGATGGCTGCAAGACATCGTTGACGATTTGCAAATGGATGCAGCAGCAGCAGGCCATCTTGCTCACAACCGAGAGGCCTACAGGAGTGCTGTTTGGGAGGCAAAGTTCCGCAGGGACATGCAAATGAATGAATGAATATTGATACCCTGCGTATTCCGAAGCTGGTAAAATATATCGGACAGTGAATGGTGACAAAGGAGAAAAAGGAGCAATCTATACAGAGCGAAAGGCGAATGTTAGACTAATAGAGAAGAACATTTTGAGGCAAAACACTGCATCACATGAAATAAATAGAGTTCATTCTAAAGCCGAAAGTATATGTACTTAATGCTGTCTTGGACATCCACTCTCAGTGTACAGTATTGTTCCCAACATTTTTATTTGTTAAAAAAAACACTCTGTATAAAAGTTATTTTGCTCATAACTGTTAATATTGGAGACAAGACGTAACTCTTTTCTTACATCTTAAAGAAATGCTGTCCTCAACAATCTCATGTCAAACTCTTGCCACTGTGTATCGTAAGGACAATACAAAAAAGGAACTAAAATATTTGTCCTGATAGGCTTAATATATGTCCTCACTATTGAGAGAGAGAGAAAGAGAGAGAGAGAGAGAGTACTGGAAAAGACAGCGATCGAGGCTGTCTAGTACGAAAAAGAAAATAAAAATATTGGGTGGAATGACGAGATTGAGCACCTGAAACTGACAATTATATTTTGAGGAAAATGTCAGCTTTTGTTTATCATTTCCGGGCAAGGAGAATGATAGAACCCACCGCCGCAGTAAAGATAGCCAGACCTCCACAAATACGACAACGGAGCAAGCACTGACGAACATCGTAATTTGATTTGTCTGTGATTATGGAAACCCAGTGGATCAAAGTTGATCCTGTTTGTTCAGTATTATTTTGATGCGTTCTTATTTGAGGTGGGATTGCTTCCCTCTCCTGTGTTTATTCTTTTTTTTCCTTTGTGCACCTGTAAACACCTCCTAGTTGTAGATCTTTGGGTCAAACTTCTACTCTGACAGAGCACTCTTTTTTCGGTATTTTATACAATTTTCACATCGGACTTTGATGGATATCACATTTATCATTTGACGCAGTCGGAGTTTTGCTGAATGTCAGATTTATCATTTGACGCAGTCGGAGTTTTGCTGAATGTCAGATTTATCATTTGACGCAGTCGGAGTTTTGCTGAATGTCAGATTTATCATTTGACGCAGTCGGAGTTTTGCTGAATGTCAGATTTATCATTTGACGCAGTCGGAGTTTTGCTGAATGTCAGATTTATCATTTGACGCAGTCGGAGTTTTGCTGAATGTCAGATTTATCATTTGACGCAGTCGGAGTTTTGCTGAATGTCAGATTTATCATTTGACGCAGTCGGAGTTTTGCTGAATGTCAGATTTATCATTTGGTGCAGAGTCGTATCTCGGACTTTGTTGAATGTCAGATTTATCATTTGGCGCAAAATCATATCCTGGACTTTGCCGTATGTCAGATTTATCATTTGACGCAGAGTCGTATCTTGGGCTTTTTTAGATGTCAGGTTTCTCACTAGACGTCTCTCAAGAGTCGCACTGAAGACCTAATTAAAATCATCACGTACCAGCAGCTACATGATTAACAAACGTCAGATATATTCTGCTCTCTGCTTTCTTTCTATTATCTTGCTCTATGTATCTCTTAGCTCTTGTCATCTCTTTTTCCGTATTATTATCATCAGATTTCTAACAATTCTATTTATGTAGATTTTTCTGTGGACTTTTTTATTCCATTTGTTTTACTTTTTTTTTAAAGCTGTAATTGAATTTCAAAGAATATATTTTTCCCCGTTTTGTAAAAAAAAAAATAATAATTTGTAAAGTCACAAGCAAAAATGACTTTTTTTTTAAAAAATGAAGATAGAATTTAGAAGGGAAAACATTATGTTTGTTTTATAATTGTCGGAGATAAGTTCAACGTATTGTTACTTTTTAAGAAGGATTACCCTTTTGCCTTCCGTTTTCATCTTTTGCCCTTTTGAAATACAACTCCTACTCCTAAACAGCAAATTAACGTCAAAGATTTTGAGTATTTACCGATCACAGACCTACTTGCCCGAGAACAGGCGAGAATAGCTTTCATTAATCTTAGAAACATCTGGAAGTTCTTCCAGTATAGTACCAGCCACCAAAATAAAGGTCTGCCACCAAAGTTGTGTGTTATGCATCCTCCTCTGTGAAGCAGAATGCTGGGGATGAACTGAAAAGGAAATGGGGAAATTATCCTCGTTCCACACAACCTGGCTCAGATGCAGTTTGAATATTTACCAGTCCCAAACAATAAATAATGGAGACCTACTTGCTCCATGTGAACAAGGAAGTGCGCATGTCATAACAGCGAAATAATGGAGACCTACTTGCTCCATGTGAACAAGGAGGTGCGCATGTCATAACAGCGAAATAATGGAGACCTACTAGCTCCATGTGAGCAAGGAGGTGCGCATGTCATAACAGCGAAATAATGGAGACCTACTAGCTCCATGTGAGCAAGGAGGTGCGCATGTCATAACAGCGAAATAATGGAGACCTACTAGCTCCATGTGAGCAAGGAGGTGCGCATGTCATAACAGCGAAATAATGGAGACCTACTTGCTCCATGTGAACAAGGAAGTGCGCATGTCATAACAGCGAAATAATGGAGACCTACTTGCTCCATGTGAACAAGGAGGTGCGCATGTCATAACAGCGAAAAACGCCGGAAATCGATTGGTCATGTACTCCGAAGGGACCGTAACAGCGATAGAACAGCCGCGCGATGGAGACCCGAGGGACAAGGAAATAGAGACTAACCAAAGGCCACCTGGCGGAGAACTGTAGAAACAGAAATGAGTAGCATGCAACACAGCTGGGGCACAGACAAATACTGGCTGCAGACCGTGAGAGGTGGAGAGAACTTGTTCCTGCCTTGCAGGACGTCACACGATGTAGTGGATCCTAAATGTTTAGCCGATCACGGACCAAGGACATGGATGGATGGATGGATGGATGGATGGATGGATGGATGGATGGATGGATGGATCGGACTATATAATTCAGAAATATAAACGAGCACATTTTGAACGTATCAACGGGCACATTTATGAACGAACGTGGAAAAAGCTCCATATTCTTTCAAGGCATTTCTGAACTACAGTAGGAAAATCTACATATTCTTTCAAGCTAAGTGCTCTATTCATTTTATTTATTTATTTTTTAACATAGCATTCATGTAAATATATACTTTATCTCCTCTCTCTCTAATTCTTCGTCCTGTATGTGTTTGTATGATTAAGGCTCCTGCCGAAACGTCACAACTTTGTAGTCGTTACGTAATAAACCTGTTCCTACTTTTTTCCTAGTTTATACATTTTGGTATCACAGCTTTACTGCAGTGCTTAGTGTATAGCTGTATATTTATACACTAATTATTGTGTGTTATATAGTCGCTTTAAAAGCGCCAAGCGAGCTTTTCAAAATGCGTATGAACCAACAATCAGAAAGTGCAGTACCTACTAGGATTGTATACATGTAGTCTTATAGAGTGTTCTCTTTACCAATAAAAATGTTGGGAAAAAATTACTATACTTTATACATGGGTATACAAAATAATACTTAAAAAAACAAACGCTCTTGGTTCTTTAATAAATCTTCTGTTTAATTTCACGTGAGCTCTAGATTCATCGCTTTTGTCGCAAAATTTTCTTTTATTTGCATTAGTCTAACATTTGCCTTTTGCTCTGATGTAGATTGCCTTCTTTTTTTTTTTTTCCTTTGAAATCTTTCACTGCCCGATAGACTTTACCAGTTTCAGTGTCCGCTGTAGAGAGCAATATCTAGGGACGGAGTTATGTATTAACATAGAGGATCCTAATGGAAAGTGGGGAGGGGGTGGGGGAATCTACTCTTCCCGCGATCTTTGATCATAGAATAATCCGGGTACTGAAGCGACAGCGTGACTAAGAAATTATAAAAATAGGTCATCCCATTTTTTCAATCATTGTCTTTTGTTTTTATTATTATTATTAATATTATTCTGATGCATCTATTTTTTTAACTTCATTTTATCATCTCGCAGTTGACTAACACAACTTTACTTCTCTCCTCTAGTCACGGAACAAGATGTGCCGGCGAAGTGTCAGCTGCCAAAGATAACGGAGTATGTGGCGTGGGTGTGGCCTATGGATCTAAAGTGGCAGGTAATATACTTGGTGCTGATAATTGTTAGCCATCTCTTGTTAAGTATTATAGCACAGGTTTGTTTTTTCCGTGTTTGAGATGAACGCCACAAGTGTTCAAAATTATGATCTAGGAAAAAAAAAAGTCGCGGGGCTAGGTGGAAATCTAACAAGAAGATTCTGACCCCCGCGGTTGCTGGAAAGGGCTTTGATTCGCTCTGAAATTCTGTATTATATTTTGGTGGCCAAGCGTTTGTTATGCTTTGCTAAAAATGTCCACTTCCATCCAGTAACTCGACGGGCTGTCAGCGTGGCTAGGAAGAAAGTCACCGTCGGATCTCATAATCAAGTCTAAAGACAGGGAATTCTACGCCATGGCACTTGAACTGAAAATGTCCACTAAGCATCGAAATGTCGCTATAGCTCTACATGTGAAACAAAATTAAACCTTATTCTCAAGTTATTCTAATGAAAATGTTCAGACCCATCACCTCCACACCCCGCCCCCTCCCTCCCCCACTAAATTTTAAGCCAAAAAAAAAATGCAATAAAGAGATCTGGCTTGAATAATTATATCACGTGAATCCAAAAAGTATGAATTAAATTACACTACATATTATGTCACTGCGACCTTTCATTGCCAGCAATGCAGAAATGCCAAGCTGGATGTTTGTTTGTTTTGTATCTTTGCCCTTTGCTAATTTCGCGAACATAAAAATATAATTCTACATGCGTCACGACAATGAGCACGAAATGGCGTGCGATAACATTTGATTCTCCTAAAGCTTATATATTCTCCACACTTTCGTTGCTGACTTGCCATTTCTTCGTCAATAAGCCACAGATTTACTGGCAACTACTTTTCTTAAGCTAACATTAAGTTGGTCAATTCAGCAAATGTAGCCTGATTGACTCTTAGGTCACGCTCAGCCAAATCAAAAAACCCCCCAAGCCCTGGCCTGCGGTAAGTGTTTCTTCAAATCTCTTAATTCCCAAGACTACCAGATCTCTTAAAACCTCGTCCCCAGGTCTCCGCATGCTGGACCAGCCGTTCATGACTGACCTAATTGAGGCTAATGCCATGGATGGATGGATGGATGGATGGATGGATGGATGGATGGGTGGATGGATGGATGGATGGATGGATGGGTGGATGGGTGGATGGATGGATGGATGGATGGATGGATGGATGGGTGGATGGATGGATGGATGGATGGATGGATGGCTGGATGGATGGATGGATGGATGGATCGGACTATATAATTCAGAAATGTAAACGAGCACATTCTGAACGTATCAACGGGCACATTTATGAACGAACGTGGAAAAAGCTCCATATTCTTTCAAGGCATTTCTGAACGACCGTAGGAAAATCTACATATTCTTTCAAGCTAAGTGTTCTATTCATTTTATTTATTTATTTTTTAACATAGCATTCATGTAAATATATACTTTATCTCCTCTCTCTCTCTAATTCTTCGTCCCGTATGTGTTTGTATGATTAAGGCTCACGCCGAAACGTCACAACTTTGTAGTCGTTACGTAATAAAGCTGTTCCTACTTTTTTCCTAGTTTATACATTTTGGTATCACAGCTTTACTGCAGTGCTTAGTGTATAGTTGTATATTTATACACTAATTATTGTGTGTTATATAATCGCTTTAAAAGCGCCAAGCCAGCTTTTCAAAATGCGTGTGAACCAACAATCAGAAAGTGCAGTACTTACTAGGATTGTATACATATAGTTTTATAGAGTGTTTTCTTTACCAATAAAAATGTTGGGAAAAAATTACTATACTTTATACATGGGTATACAAAATAATACTTAAAAAAACAAATGCTCTTGGTTCTTGAATAAATCTTCTGTTTAATTCCACGTGAGCTCTAGATTCACCGCTTTTGTCGCAAAATTTTCTTTTATTTGCATTAGTCTAACATTTGCCTTTTGCTCTGATGTAGATTACCTTCTTTTTTTTTTTTTCCTTTGAAATCTTTCACTGCCCTATAGACTTTACCAGTTTCAGTGTCCGCTGTAGAGAGCAATATCTAGGGACGGAGTTATGTATTAACTTAGAGGATCCTAATGGAAAGTGGGGAGGGGGTGGGGGAACCTACTCTTCCCGCGATCTTTGAGCATAGAATAATCCGGGTACTGAAGCGACAGCGTGACTAGGAAATTATAAAAATAGGTCATCCCACTTTTTCAATCATTGTCTTTTGTTTTTATTATTATTATTATTATTATTCTGAGCCATCTATTTTTTTTTACTTCATTTTAGCATCTCGCAGTTGACTAACACAACTTTACTTCTCTCATCTAGTCACGGAACAAGATGTGCCGGTGAAGTGTCAGCTGCCAAAGATAACGGAGTATGTGGCGTGGGTGTGGCCTACGGATCTAAAGTGGCAGGTAACATACTTGGTGCTGATAATTGTTAGCTATCTCTTGTTAAAGTATTATAGCACAGCTTTGTTTTTTTCCGTGTGTGAGATGAACGCCATAGGTGTTCAAAATTATGATCTAGGGAAAAAAAAAGTCGCGGGGCCAGGTAGAAATCTAAATATTCTGACCCGCGCAGTTGCTGGAAAGGGATTTGATTCGCTCTGAAATTCTGTATTATATTTTGGTGGCCAAGCGTTTGTTATGCTTTGCTAAAAATGTCCACTTCCATCCAGTAACTGGTCGGGCTGTCAGCGTGGCTAGGAAGAAAGTCACCGTCGGATCTCATAATCAAGTCTAAAGACAGGGAATTCTACGCCATGGCATTTGAACTGAAAATGTTCACTAAGCATCGAAATGTCGCTATAGCTCTACATGTGAAACAAAATTAAACCTTATTCTCAAGTTATTCTAACGAAAATGTTCAGACCCGTCGCCTCCACACCCCGCCCCCCTCCCCCACTAAATTTTAAGCAAAAAAAAAAAATCCAATAAAGAGATCTGGCTTGAATAATTATATCACGTGAATCCAAAAAGTATGAATTAAATTACACTACATACTATGTCACTGCGACCTTTCATTGCCAGCAATGCAGAAATGCCAAGCTGGATGTTTGTTTGTTTTGTATCTTTGCCCTTTGCTAATTTCGCGAACATAAAAATATAATTCTACATGCGTCACGACAATGAGCACGAAATGGCGTGCGATAACATTTGATTCTCCTAAAGCTTATATATATATATATATATATATTCTCCACACTGTCGTTGCTGACTTGCCATTTCTTCGTCAATAAGCCACAGATTTACTGGCAACTACTTTTCTTAAGCTACAACTACTTTTCTTAAGCTAACATTAAGTTGTTGAATTCAGCAAATGTCGCCTGATTGACTCTTAGGTCACGCTCAGCCAAATCAAAAACCCCCCAAGCCCTGGCCTGCGGTAAGTGTTTCTTCAAATCTCTTAATTCCCAAGACTACCAGATCTCTTAAAACCTCGTCCCCAGGTCTCCGCATGCTGGACCAGCCGTTCATGACTGACCTAATTGAGGCTAATGCCATGGGCCACATGCCTAATGTCATTGACATTTACAGCGCCTCCTGGGGTCCAACTGACGACGGAAAGACGGTGGATGGACCCCGCAATCTCACCATGAGAGCTATCGTTAATGGCGTTAACAATGTGAGTACTTCCTTTTGAACGGCGAAAATTACATGCAGATTTGCTAGCTTTTATTTTCAAGTGATTGTACCAGTAAGTTAAAATTGACTTTTTTTGTCGCGAGTATTGAAGATCAGCTCATCAAATCATTAACGTAGGAAATATGGTCAGTTGGACATTAACGAAACCGCCGTATAATTGTATTATATTCTTTAAAGCGGAATTATTGAGGAAAACGGTAGAGAACATAGAATAGTTTACGCCTTATGACAGATTTATTAGCATATGATTCCTTCATTTTATCTTTACAAAAAAAAAATATAATGTTAAACACTTTTAAGCGATCTATCAAGATCCATCAAGAATATTTAACTGAAAATGCGTGTAAGATTCTAGTTACTTCCTTCAGAACATTGCCTATCGCCACATGTGGAACTTGCTAACTATACAGCTTTATCAACACACACACACACACACAAAATAAATAAATGTCCTTTAAAATCTATATAGTTTTATGCCAGTGTGTGTCATTGTCCTCAGGAATTAGAGCGATTGCCACAAAAGGCAATGAGGAACTAAAACTCACTAAAATAGTTTTACCACAACGAAAAATAAATGTAATTTAAAATCTGTTGACTAGTGCCATTGTATACCATTCTCAGAAATGAAATGAGCTTCGCCACTATACACATCTTACTGGATTTTCTTTGCTAAAGCCAAGTCCTCTTCTACGTAGCAAGAGGTTTACCAGTTTTGTCATGTGCAGATGATATAGTTTTGGCGAAACAGCAGGGAAGCACTGATAGCCTTCTTTTGCTATTTCGACAGTGAACTGAACATCAATCATCTTGGCCGTAATTATCCAAATAACGGATGAGCAAGTTATTTTAAAACTATTTTGAACTATTTCAAGCTATTTAAAGCGAGTAGAAAAGCATGGATATCAGATAACACATATAAATACGTACATGAAAGACCAGCAGCGAAATTAGCCATGTTGAATGTAGACAGATCTTAGAAAAGTTTTGGTAAAAGCAACAAGCAAAGAACTAGATAATAACTTTAAAAAGTTCAGCTAGAAGGGATAAAACATAATTCATGGACAATATGGCGAAAGAAGCAGAGAAGGCAGCAAAAAAGCAGGAGACAGTAACATTCTGTATAACATACAGAAGAGGCTAACAGGTACTATTGCATCCAAAGAAAGACCAATTTTCAGCAAACTGGCACCCTATTAACATCAAGTAAAGGCCAAAAGCAAAGATGGGCCGAACACGTCCAAGAAATACTTAATCGACCACACCCAAACGAATTAATAAATCTTGAAACCGATTTACCAGTCCCACAACTGAATGTCAACCTAGACGAAATTACATTGAATGAAATTGAAATAGCAGTGAACCTATTGCCTAACAACAAATCTGCAGGTGAAGATGGAATAACAGTCGAAATGTTAAAAGCTGTTAACAGAGACAAGATAATCCAAGTATAGAGAATGTTTAATACAATTTGGAAAGAAGAAAAGGTCCCTTCTAAATGGAAAAAAGGAATCATTGTTAAACTACCCAGAAAAAAAAGGCAAGCTTAGTGACTGCAGTAACTGGAGAGTAGCAATCTTACTATCAGTTGTATCAGAAGTATTTTGCAAAGTTATTCTGAATAGAATTAAAGATATAGTGGATGCTGCAATAAGAGAACAGGCAGGAGATCTTTACTCTAGGAATAATACTTGAAGAATATATTGAAAAGCAAATACCATTAATCCTGAACTTCATAGACTTTAAAAAGGCATTTGATAGCATACACAGAGCTTCATTGTGGAGAATTTTAAGACTATATTGAATACCATCTAAGATTGTCAACATCATTAGAGACCTAATACAATGGATATGTTTGTGCGGTCACCACAAGGGATGAGCGAATGGTTTCAAATTGAAACAGGCGTGAAGCAAGACGTATACTATTTCCCTTGCTTTTTGGAATTGCCATAGACTTCATAATTAAAAAAATGTTGCACAGGTAAATGGGCATTGATTGTGTACGTGGGACTCAATTAGAAGATCTTGATTTTGCAGATGATATAACTCTTATCAGTGACAATGTGAAATCGATGCAAAAAAGATACCCTAGGGCAATTATTGCTGCAGTTGAAAAACTATCAGACTCCAGAATTGATACATGTCCTGTAGTAATTCTCACAGATGCAAGATCAGTACTGGAAGCTCTTCAGTGCAACAAACTACCAGACCTTAAGGATGCCTTGTAAAAAATTGGCTTACAACATGGAGTCACTTTGCAATGGATTCCCTCCCACTGTGGGATACCAGGCAATGAGAAAGCTGACCATCTGGCCAAAGAGAGCACTGAAATGGAGCAACCAGACATACCAATCACCTATAATCAGAAGAAAAGCATGAAAAAACCTACAGGAAGCCACAAACACCACCACATGATGACTATCACATGCTAAACAGAAAGGAACAAGTCACCATCTTCCGTCTCCGAACAGGACACAGCCGACTCCGAAGTCATATGTATACAAAGTTTAAGGTTGGTACTACTAATCTATGTACATGTGCCCAGGTGCCCCAAACTGTGGAACATATCCTCCAGAACTGCACCAACTATGAGACACTGAGAAATAATTACTGGCCCAGTGAAACCACTAAAGAAGATAAGCTCTATGGTTCCATACATGAGTTACAAAAAAAACAGTGAAATTTATCCAAGAGACAGGACTGCAGATATAGACAGACAATGCGAACGAAGAAGAAGAAGAAGAAGAAGAAAAGATACCCTGACTTCGCTGGCTAGTCTTCTTCTTCTTCTTCGTTCACTTCTACCACCAAAAACCACACTGTGAACCTACTGAATTCACGCCTATGGTCCTCGTTAGGTCCCGTGGTCCCCTGTGTGGTCCAAAATAGACCACACGAGATCCACGAGAGGACCACAAGGGGTTCAGAGTATCACAGTGCTTTAGCCTGTATTCTTGGTGGGTCTCGGAAGCGGGATTGCGTGACACCGTGGTTTTCATTGCACCAGTTTAGTCTAGGGTTGGACTTTCTCACCGGAAGACCTCGACGTGTTTAGGATATCAGTACATCCCCGCTGGGTGAGAGGCGGTAGCCCACCCAGGCCAGAGTTGGACTTTCTCACCGGAAAACCTCGACGTGTTTTGAGATACCCGTGTATCACCGCCGGGTGAGAGGTGGTTGCCCATCCAGTCCAGGGTTGGACTTTCTCACCGGAAAACCTCAGCGTGATTAGGATACGCAAACATCCCCGCCGGGTGAGAGGTGGTTGCCTATCCAGACTTCCCTGGTCCAGTGTCTCCGACTTCAGCATTTTGCGGTCGTGGCCGCTACCCTTCCTAGTTGTGACCAGGATGGAGCTTTTGTCCAGGAGGACGAATCCTCGCCACTAGTCTTCTTCTTCGTTCGCTTCTACCACCAAGACCGCCCTGTGATCCTACTGAGTTTACTCCTGTGGTCCTCGTTAAGTCCCGTGGTCCCCCATGTGGTCCCCGAAAGGACCACACAAGATCCCCGAGAGGACTACAAGAGGTTCAGAGTATCTCAGGGCTTGAGCCTGTATTCTTGGTGGGTCTCAGAAGCGGGATTGCGTGACACCGTGGTTTTCGTTGCACCAGTTTAGTCTAGAGTTGGACTTTCTCACCGGAAGACCTCGACGTGTTTTGAGATACCCGTGTATCACCGCCGGGTGAGAGGTGGTTGCCCATCCAGCCCAGTGTTGGACTTTCTCACCGGAAAACTTCAGCGTGATTAGGATACGCATACATCCCCGCCGGGTGAGAGGTGGTTGCCCATCTAGACTGCCCTGGTCCAGTGTCTCCGACTTCAGCGTTTTGTGGTCGTGGCCGCTACCCTTCCCAGTTGTGACCAGGATGGAGCTTTTGTCCAGGAGGACGAATCCTCGCCACTAGTGACTTCCACCCCTGGGTTGAGCCGGTTTAGGCATTATCCCAGTATGGGCGTGTTTGGGACGGGACCGACCTCTACGGCAGAGGTACTGTGACATGCATAGCCTTCAAGATTCACCCCTGGTATGAGCCGGTTTAGGCAAAATTCACCAGTATGGGTGTTTATCAGACGTTACCGACCTCTAGAGCGGAGGTGGCATGACATGTCTAGCCATCAAGTTCCACCCCTGGTGTGTGCCGGTTTAGGCATGTTTCACCAGTGTAGGTGTATTTCGGACATGGCCGGCCTCTAGAGCAGAGGTGCCGTGGTATAGCTCTCGTAGCGATACTACTGGACATACCGGTTAAACTTCACTTTCCACCACCTTTTCCCATCGGCTCCGCACAGCAACCTTTATTTTTTTTACCGTATTCACTTCCTTAACCGGGAGGAGCTTCACTCCACGCGCGGCATTTGAAGAGTCTCGCCAGCAGTGTCTTAACCTCTGGGACAAGCCGGTTCATGCATTTCACCCGATATGACTGCACTCAGGACGTGGCCAACCTCCAGACCAGAGGTGCCGTGATTTGACTGTTTCGCGTTATCCTTTCTACCACCTTTTCCGCAGTGATGCTGCTCGGCAACCTCATTTGCAAATTTCTTCATTGGCCGGGAGGAGCACCGCTCCACGCACGGCAGCTGAAGATCTCGCCAACAGCGGCAGATGAGCTACCAAACGTGCCACTCATCTACCCTAAGTAACTGGTTTTCAGGCGCCAGATATTCGCCCTCGCCCCTTCTCCTGTCAGTTTAAACAGTTCTGCCACGGGAAGGCCAAGAGCTGGACTTGACTGCCAGAGGCTGTTTGTGGCGCGTTTGCAGTCCTTAGAACCTCGCTGGCTAGTAAAATAGGATTTGAAATTAACAAGGATAAAACAAAAATAATTACACTTTTCATTAACCATGAAGGAATATATACATAGAAGGGTCAGCTGTTGAAAAAGTAAACCAGTTTGCATACCTTGGCAGCTACATAGCCCAGGATGCTGACACTAGAAAGGAATTTAGAATTCGAACTGCAAAAGCAGCATTTACTTTCAAGAATCTTGAGAACATATTGCATACAAATGTTATAAGCACAAAAACCAAATTAAGATTATTCGATTCAAATGTAATATCCACCCTCATTTATGCACGCGAAAGCTGGAAAACAACTGAAGAAATATACAAGAAATTAGACTCTTTTGGAAACAAATGCCTAATGAAAATACTTGGTATAAAGTGGAACGAATTCAAAAATAATGCAGAGATGACAGATGAGCAAACAACAACCTGTCTCATGGGTGATCATAAAAAGAAGATGGACATATGTCGGTCACGTAATGAGAAGAAACAGAGAATCCCAAAACAAGCTATCAAGTGGGGCACAACAGGCCGAAGAAAAAGAGGTCGACCACGTGAAACTCTAAAGAGGACATTGTTAAGAGAGGCCAGTTTAGTGTGCATAACATCCCTTGATGAGGTTGAAAAGGTCGCCGGAAACAGGAAAAATTTGGCAAACTACCTATGTGACGTTTAACGGCATGAGAAGGATGTAAGATGTAAGAAGTTATTTTTGGCTGGAGATGTACAAATATTTTCTCCTTTTATGGTAAAATACAGTGTCGAAACATGATGATAAAGCAAATCTCTTTTTTAAAGTCTGTTTCTAACATAAGTCCAAGATGCAACAGGAAGTTAGCATGTTAACAGGAAGTTACCGGTAAATTACTGAAGGTAAGAAAGAGAGAAAGAGAGAGAGAAAGAGTTTTGGAGGCTGTCAGTTATCCTAAATGGTTTATATTATCTAAAACCTTAGTAAAATAAAAAAAAAGCTACACAATAAAAAAAAATAATAATAAAAAACAGCCAAACCGGCTGGAGGATGATCAGGCAAGCAGGATGATGATGTTTAGTTTGCTTGGAAGACTTTGGTTCAGAAAGTGAACATTTTGAAAAGTAAGAATAAAGTAAGAAAACAATTCACACGAACATTTAATTCCCTCTGATAAAGCGTGTTTAATTTTAAATTATAACAAAAGCATAAGGTACTGAATGTTGTATTGACAAAACCGACATTTCAGAAAGTACTTTATTCAAAATGAACGACAGCTACAGAATGCTGGTTCCTAAAAATTCCAGCTCAGTCACTGAGAGAAAGACTTACAGCTGAACACTCTAATCCGAAAAAGAAATTGTAAAACTTTATTTTTCATTTCCTTTCTACGTACTTAATCTGTTTCATTTCTTCTTTCTCTTCATTATGTTTTGCTGAATACAACAAAAATTTAGATTGCGTAGATTTGATCGCGCAATAAATTTTCTCACACGCTCCCCCCCCCTCCCTTAAATCAGCAACCATTCGTCATCGGTTTTTCATAGTATCACCTAGGCACAAAAGATATCCATTAGTTAAACAGACATGTCTTGGCAAGACACAGTCCAAGCTGAAAAACCATTCCTATAGATCAGATACGAGCATGTAGTTTCCCCCTTGTCTTCTTATCAGACCGGAGGAAGGGTCGAGTATTCCGCTTATGAATTTCTATTTCCTTTGTCCTCGGACACTCAGCAGAAATGACCCAGCAGATGGAATTTACGCAACAGCTACAAAAATGGCTTGATAACAATAATTAAGTTCATCTCAGAATGTGTGTGCGTAGATGTATGGAGCAACAAGTTCTCATTAGATTTCCCACGAATGTCGGCTTTTTACAACTTTCCTGTTTCTTTTCTTTCAAGGGGAGCAAGAATTAGCTTCTTGCTAGTAATTGTTATGAGACTTTCACGTGATCCGGAAGATCTAACTTATTATCTTGCACGACAACATACAGTTCTCCTAGCACTAGAGGGCTCTGATATCGCCAGCTTGCGTGATGCAATCTTCCTGCCAACGGAGACTTCTGGCGGGATTTACACCAGTTCTCGGTCGAGGCGTGATGGCTTCCCTCTCTGATATCCCCTGGCGTTAACCCGTCTATGTGACGCAATCAATGATACTTGTATTCTTCCGCAAGACTATCGCATGCCAGAGATTTTGTCTGGGATCAACAAATTAGTGTCAGTTTGCGCCTGTCTTTTCTTCAGTGCATGAGATTCATGCATGGGTGGGTTTTATTGGTCTCCAGTTCACAGGTCTGCGCACAGCTTAAGATCTTCACAGTCAAGCACTGTCTGGCTTAAAGACAGGAATGAAACCTATCCAAGTGACATGATCTTAAGCCTCTCTTCTGGTCCCTGTTTTGATTTTCTTGCACTTAAAATTTTGGTCTAAACGCTTCTCCTTTGTGTGTCCTCTGTGGGCCTGTCCTCTGTCCCCTCATAGACTCAAGTTATTACTAGACTTGGCGGTCTTTTCAGTTTCATGCACAGACCACAACCAGCTCAGCTTGGTCCGTTTTGTTTAACCCAAAGTTTAAGTCATTTATGTCCCCTGAACTTGTATGTTTCTTACTCTCTTTTCATAGCTGATTTCCATTTCTTTCTTCTGTCCGCTTTATCTCATAATCTCTAGGCCTGCTTTCCATTCTATTATCATTTTTTCTGTCACTTATGATTTTTATCGCTTTCAAATGCCAGCCCCCTCGAACTGGTCAAGAAGCCCATACTCTCTCTCTCTCTCTCTTTCTCTCTCTCTCATCCATGCCAGTCAGTCGTTGGTTGTCATTGTCATTGATTTCCACAGCCATCCATTCTTTGTTCTTTCTACAAGGTGTGTACTGGACTGTGCTCTGTGCAACATCTTTGGTCCGTCAACAGTGATATCACGCTAGGAATTTTCGAAACCAGTAAAACTTTGCCTGTCTTCCACCTTGCATGAAGTTCTTTCTGGAAATAGCGGTTTTCTCAATACAACCTTGGGTACATTATACTATTTTATGTCAAATAAAACACACTTTACAAACATCAGTGGGAGTTAAATGACCGCGTGTAATTTTTCTCACTTATTTTCGGCGAGAATTAATCTTTACAAAATGCTCACACGCAGAACCAAATTCAAAACTGACTGATTCTCCTCCATATAAACTGAGTATCATCATCACCATTCAGGCATGGTTCTCCTCCATATAAACTGAGTATCATCATCACCATTCAGGCATGGTTCTCCTCCATATAAACTGAGTATCATCATCACCATTCAGGCATGGTTCTCCTCCATATAAACTGAGTATCATCATCACCATTCAGGCATGGTTCTCCTCCATATAAACTGATTATTATCATCACCATTCAGGCATGGTCCTCCTCCATATAAACTGAGTATCATCATCACCATTCACGCATGATTCTCCTCCATATAAATTGAGTATCATCATCACCATTCAGGCATGATTCTCCTCCATATAAACTGAGTATCATCATCACCCTACAGGCATGATTCTCATCCATATAAACTGAGTATCATCATCACCATTCAGGCATGATACTCCTCCATATAAACTGAGTATCATCATCACCATTCAGGCATGATCCTCCTCCATATAAACTGAGTATCATCATCACCATTCAGGCATGATCCTCCTCCATATAAACTGAGTATCATCATCACCATTCAGGCATGATCCTCCTCCATATAAACTGAGTATCATCATCACCATTCAGGCATGGTCCTCCTCCATATAAACTGAGCATCATCATCACCCTACAGGAAGGATTCTCCTCCATATAAACTGAGCATCATCATCACCCTACAGGAAGGATTCTCCTCCATATAAACTGAGCATCATCATCACCCTACAGGAAGGATTCTCCTCCATATAAACTGAGCATCATAATCGTCCTACATGTATGATTCTCCTCCAGTCGATTTTGATGGTTGTTTTTACCAGGTTTTTTTAAAATAATATAAACCTGTTTCTGTAACCGGTGACCTCCAAAAGTTTCGATTTTTCTCTTATTTTATGAGTAATTTACCGATAATTGCCGGTTACTGCAATCACTACAGTTATCTTGTTTCTTTGTCTTCCTCAGAAGAAGGGCAGAATGTAAGATGGGCCTTCTTTACCTTTTAAATATAAAGATTATTCATTCAGTCCCTTCTGCCCTCCAGTTTTTCCTGTTTGCCTCTTCTCAAAACATGTCCTAGAAAATCTGGACTGTCATGTTCTGAATTTTTTTCCAGAATTAAGAGACCAAACAGTGTCACCAAAACGTTTTGTATATTATTTTAACCACATACTGGGGTTGAGGGGGGGGGGAGGGAACTGTGTGAAGACGCTGTCCGATGCAGTCAGCGACCCATAGCTTATATGCTAACGTCAAAGTTAGCGAACCATGGCTGACCAAGACCCTGTCCCACCTCTCCGTTGTGTAAAATATTGCTTACTTGGCGGTGCTTGTTTTGGTGTTATCTCCCTTGTAAATCTACTCTACGTTCCTTATCTTTCTTCCTTGCTCTTCTTTATCATCGGAAGGATGCACTCTGGTGCTCGTGGCTTAAATTGCTATCCTTTATTTAATGTGTTTAATGCCCAATGCAGTACAGCTGTGCCTGGAGCACTCTCAAAACTGCACCTCTCCATACGATCCACAGACCATGTTCTTGGCCCTTTCATCTTGGCGTCTAATCAGCTCCCCTCTAAATGACTGTGTTACTGGAAAATAAGTTAAACATCTCATTCATGTCTAACTCCACCAACAACAAATAACTACTCAAAACGCATAAATTGAGCAAGGCAAATAAAGGTTTGGCTTAATAACAACACCAGACGCCACACACGTTTACATTAGATAACATATGAACACATACAACGTGTATTTCAACAATTAACAACAATATGGAAAAATATGAGCATGTTTATGACATCAGCACGATCACACATGAGCTGCCACTCCACGTGGCCCTACTACTTATTTCAACATCTCTTACAAATCTGTTTGTCGTAATTTCAAAATATAACTGCATATCCACAAACAAGCATGAGTTAGCCACACTCTCTTACGCATATAGGATTTTCTTGCCAACTCAAACGTAACAACACAACGCGCAGTACTCTGCCTGCGTCATCAACAACGTATAAAGTGCAATAATGAGATGATCAATGACACATAAATAGCAAATATGACTAATATGATCAAGAAACATAGCTTAGCATTATAAAGCATGGGTGAATTTGACACTGATCCGAAATAAACACTGACGAAACGTCTAGGAAAACAGTTACCAGTGTCCACCCAAATCAAATGGAAGCGTGTGAAATTATAACGCATGGTAATGAAAAGTATACAATGATGAAAATATTAATCTTAAAAGGAGATCTTCACACTTATCACAGTTCACACTTACAATACTCTCTACATCCGACATACAGCACCGTACATATAGAACTTACACAACATGAGGCCGCCAGGGTAACACTTTGGGTTCATCGCCCAACATTCCATTTATCCCACATCACCATATTAGAAAACTACACTATAACACATCTGGATATACCACAACAACGTCCCCCCCCCCAAGTAAGTATAACACATCTAGATATACCACAACAACGCCCCCCCCCTAAGTAAGTATAACACATCTAGATATACCACAACAACACCCCCCCCCAAGTAAGTATAACACATCTAGATATACCACAACAACGCCCCCCCCCCAAGTAAGTATAACACATCTAGATATACCACAACAACACCCCCCCAAGTAAGTATAACACATCTAGATATACCACAACAACACCCCCCCCCAAGTAAGTATAACACATCTAGATATACCACAACAACACCCCCCCCCAAGTAAGTATAACACATCTAGATATACCACAACAACACCCCCCCCAAGTAAGTATAACACATCTAGATATACCACAACAACGCCCCCCCCCCCAAGTAAGTATAACACATCTAGATATACCACAACAACACCCCCCCAAGTAAGTATAACACATCTAGATATACCACAACAACACCCCCCCCAAGTAAGTATAACACATCTAGATATACCACAATTCCTGTTTGCCTCTTCTCAAAACATGTCCTAGAAAATCTGGACTGTCATGTTCTGAATTTTTTTCCAGAATTAAGAGACCAAACAGTGTCACCAAAACGTTTTGTATATTATTTTAACCACATACTGGGGTTGGGGGGGGGGGAGGGAACTGTGTGAAGACGCTGTCCGATGCAGTCAGCGACCCATAGCTTATATGCTAACGTCAAAGTTAGCGAACCATGGCTGACCAAGACCCTGTCCCACCTCTCCGTTGTGTAAAATATTGCTTACTTGGCGGTGCTTGTTTTGGTGTTATCTCCCTTGTAAATCTACTCTACGTTCCTTATCTTTCTTCCTTGCTCTTCTTTATCATCGGAAGGATGCACTCTGGTGCTCGTGGCTTAAATTGCTATCCTTTATTTAATGTGTTTAATGCCCAATGCAGTACAGCTGTGCCTGGAGCACTCTCAAAACTGCACCTCTCCATACGATCCACAGACCATGTTCTTGGCCCTTTCATCTTGGCGTCTAATCAGCTCCCCTCTAAATGACTGTGTTACTGGAAAATAAGTTAAACATCTCATTCATGTCTAACTCCACCAACAACAAATAACTACTCAAAACGCATAAATTGAGCAAGGCAAATAAAGGTTTGGCTTAATAACAACACCAGACGCCACACACGTTTACATTAGATAACATATGAACACATACAACGTGTATTTCAACAATTAACAACAATATGGAAAAATATGAGCATGTTTATGACATCAGCACGATCACACATGAGCTGCCACTCCACGTGGCCCTACTACTTATTTCAACATCTCTTACAAATCTGTTTGTCGTAATTTCAAAATATAACTGCATATCCACAAACAAGCATGAGTTAGCCACACTCTCTTACGCATATAGGATTTTCTTGCCAACTCAAACGTAACAACACAACGCGCAGTACTCTGCCTGCGTCATCAACAACGTATAAAGTGCAATAATGAGATGATCAATGACACATAAATAGCAAATATGACTAATATGATCAAGAAACATAGCTTAGCATTATAAAGCATGGGTGAATTTGACACTGATCCGAAATAAACACTGACGAAACGTCTAGGAAAACAGTTACCAGTGTCCACCCAAATCAAATGGAAGCGTGTGAAATTATAACGGCATGGTAATGAAAAGTATACAATGATGAAAATATTAATCTTAAAAGGAGATCTTCACACTTATCACAGTTCACACTTACAATACTCTCTACATCCGACATACAGCACCGTACATATAGAACTTACACAACATGAGGCCGCCAGGGTAACACTTTGGGTTCATCGCCCAACATTCCATTTATCCCACATCACCATATTAGAAAACTACACTATAACACATCTGGATATACCACAACAACGTCCCCCCCCCCAAGTAAGTATAACACATCTAGATATACCACAACAACGTCCCCCCCCAAGTAAGTATAACACATCTAGATATACCACAACAACGCCCCCCCCTAAGTAAGTATAACACATCTAGATATACCACAACAACATCCCCCCCCAAGTAAGTATAACACATCTAGATATACCACAACAACACCCCCCCCCAAGTAAGTATAACACATCTAGATATACCACAACAACACCCCCCCCCCCCCAAGTAAGTATAACACATCTAGATATATACCACAACAACACCCCCCCAAGTAAGTATAACACATCTAGATATACCACAACAACACCCCCCCCAAGTAAGTATAACACATCTAGATATATACCACAACAACCCCCCCCCAAGTAAGTATAACACATCTAGATATACCACAACAACACCCCCCCCCAAGTAAGTATAACACATCTAGATATACCACAACAACACCCCCCCCCAAGTAAGTATAACACATCTAGATATATACCACAACAACACCCCCCCCCAAGTAAGTATAACACATCTAGATATACCACAACAACACCCCCCCCAAGTAAGTATAACACATCTAGATATACCACAACAACACCCCCCCAAGTAAGTATAACACATCTAGATATACCACAACAACGCCCCCCCCCTAAGTAAGTATAACACATCTAGATATACCACAACAACACCCCCCCCAAGTAAGTATAACACATCTAGATATACCACAACAACGCCCCCCCCCCCAAGTAAGTATAACACATCTAGATATACCACAACAACACCCCCCCAAGTAAGTATAACACATCTAGATATACCACAACAACACCCCCCCCAAGTAAGTATAACACATCTAGATATACCACAACAACACCCCCCCCCAAGTAAGTATAACACATCTAGATATACCACAACAACATCCCCCCCCAAGTAAGTATAACACATCTAGATATACCACAACAACACCCCCCCCAAGTAAGTATAACACATCTAGATATACCACAACAACCCCCCCCCCCCCAAGTAAGTATAACACATCTAGATATATACCACAACAACACCCCCCCAAGTAAGTATAACACATCTAGATATACCACAACAACACCCCCCCCAAGTAAGTATAACACATCTAGATATATACCACAACAACCCCCCCCCAAGTAAGTATAACACATCTAGATATACCACAACAACACCCCCCCCAAGTAAGTATAACACATCTAGATATACCACAACAACACCCCCCCCCAAGTAAGTATAACACATCTAGATATATACCACAACAACACCCCCCCCCAAGTAAGTATAACACATCTAGATATACCACAACAACACCCCCCCCAAGTAAGTATAACACATCTAGATATACCACAACAACACCCCCCCAAGTAAGTATAACACATCTAGATATACCACAACAACGACCCCCCCAACAAAAAAATCGTGTGTTAATCCGCCAAAAACCTCCGAACGACTGCTAATTAGCTACACATTCTTAACACATTACGTGACCAACAACACAGGTCGCCCCCCCCCCCCCCTTCCACCCATGAAAACCACGAAGTGGGTTGACCCTTGACCCTTCGAACGGCCGATTTTCGAAGAAACTCAGCACCTCCCTCCCTCCCCCCGTCACATTTGGTTCCCCCCCCCCCCTCCAAATGACAGGCCTAACCTGGGTAATGGGGCATGGATCGCCATAGTCCATATTTGGAGGTCACCATATGGTGGTGGAGTCTGCTAAAGAAGTATTGCACACCCTCTGGGGTTGAAAAAAGTATTGCACACCCTCTGAGGCTGAAAAAAATATTGCATAACCTCTGAGGCTGAAAAAAGTATTGCATAACCTCTGAGGCTGAAAAAAGTATTGCACACCTTCTGAGGCTGAAAAAAGTATTGCATAACCTCCAGGGCTGAAAAAAGTATTGCATAACCTCTGAGGCTGAAAAAAGTATTGCATAACCTCTGAGGCTGAAAAAAGTATTGCATAACCTCTGAGGCTGAAAAAAGTATTGCATAACCTCTGAGGCTGAAAAAAGTATTGCATAACCTCTGGGGCTGAAAAAACGTATTGCATACCCTCTGAGGCTGAAAAAGTAGCCGCCATAACCCGCTCCCACTCCGATACTATGTTGTACCTCAAAACCTCTACAGCATCGGCTGCAAAGAACACCAGTTCGCAGTTACAGAAAGATAGTACAAGTACAAGCAAACACATACAGGAGGAATATGAGAAAATTCAGACACCGGACTGCAGATAAAACAGTCACTAATTCATTCTGACTACAAATATCAGACAGCAAACGCCATACTACTTAACGGGACATTCGTAGATATCAGAATAAATGATGAAGTATCGACGCAAATGTAAACTGTGCGTGTATTTTTATGATAAAGAACGATGGGAAATGTAGAACGGAAATTTATGAGGAAAATTAAAACAAAATGGATGTTGGTAGCACGAGACAAACACTTGCCTCCATACAGCAATCAATACTTGACTCCTTACAGCAATCAATACTTGTTCCATACAACAGTCAATATGTGCTTCGAAACAGCAATCAATACTTGACTCCTTACAGCAATCAATACTTGTTCCATGCAACAGTCAATACGTGCTTCGAAACAGCAATCAATACTTGCCTTCTAACGGCAATCAATACTTGCCTCCAAACGACAATCAACACTTGCCTCAAAAGACCAGTCAATACCTGCCTTCAAACGGCAATCAATGCTTGCTTCCAAAGAGGAATCAATACTTGCCTTGAAACGGCAATCACTACTTGCCTCCAAAGAGGAGTCAATAGTTGCCTTCAAACAGCAATCAATACTTGCCTCCAAAGAGGATTCAATAATTGCCTTCAAACAGCAATCAATACTTGCCTCCAAAGACCAATCAATACCTGTCTTGAAACAGCAATCAATACTTTCCTCCAAACGGCAACCAATACTTGCTTGCAAAGAGGAATCAATACTTGCCTTGAAATGGCAATCACTACTTGCCTCCAAAGAAGAATCAATAGTTGCCTCCACACGGCAATTAATACTTGCCCCCAAAGAGGAATCAATAGTTGCCTTAAAACACCAATCAATACTTGCCTCCAAAGAGGAATCAATAGTTGCCTCCAAACAGCAATCAATACTTGCCCCCAAAGAGGAATCAATAATTGCCTTCAAAAGGCAATCAACACGTAGAGCTGGCATGTGTTATGGAGCACACGGACATGATTTTTAAACAAACTGAGATCTTGGACAAAATAATGGAGCACGTGTTATAACCGGAAGAAAACAACTAATGGACCACATGTTATAACCGGTAGAAAACAACTAATGGAGCACATGTTATAACCGGAAGAAAACAACTAAACTCTACAACAAACAAACATCACAAACTAACAGCAACAATGTTTTAGGTTTACTGTGAGGTTTGACAAAATATTTGAAACTATTTGGAACTGAAAGGGTGGCGGGGGCTAATCCTACAACAACAAAAAACACGAACAGAGTCCAGAATATAAACTGGAAACAGTTTTTTCGCCCCATGTACATCCAGATACAAGAAAAATGAAAACTGAAAAGGTTCACAACATTCAAACTTCGACATAGAGATGCCGCATGATGATAACGAAAAGGAGAGAGCTTGCCAATGAAATTTTCCTTATATGGGTTTTACCAGTACAGCCCACCAAGTGATATATAGAGTTCTTTCGTGCTGTATGTTTCTCTAAGCACGTGCTTATAGGCCATCCGTGTTTATTACATTCTATATTCAACTGGTCCGTGCTGTTGGTTCATTAGACTTCGCTCACAGAACAATGTATGAACAAAGCATCTATGACTTTCCATTTGTTCTGTGAATAGTGTTATCGATTCATGTTAGTTTGCTTGTCTCATACATTCTGCTCACTTCTCCTGTTTTTTTTTCTATTTGGCTTGTTAATGAAAAGATTTAGTACAGGATTTGCTATATACAGCAAATTGTTTGCCTTCATTCTTTTCTTTTACTCAGTGTGAAATGCTCAATGAATCTATGACAGACAAAGAGCAATGAAACCGCGATGATCACTGATCATTAATGTAGTTCTCAAGATACTCACAGTGAATATTAGACTAACTGTGCTGCGAGTATCGCATGCGTGCAGGGTTAGATATGGACTGGACTCAACAACTAAGAAAGAACCTTGGCTGACTCAGCTACACACAGAAAAGAATTTTCAGACAGGACCAGGCAATACATGGTACAAGAAAGATCTCACTGAATTTGAACGACGCTGCAATGGATATCCTGGAGGTCAGACAGTGAACGCAGACTGGAATTAAGTTTTACAGGGTTTTCTTTAAAACTCAAATCTGTCATTAGAAACAGTCTTATTAGACTCCACCACCGTAAGGAACATGCTGGAACCTGATTAAGAAGCACAAGAAACTGTGACAAACAGGACCGGCACCACAAAGAGGTAAGATAGAAACTTGGCTAACGATCTTTCTCTGGGCTGTATAACTGTGCCACCTGTCTGCCATGGTTGACACATAAGAACACTGACATGTGGGAATATTGACACTTAGGAACATTGATATGCAGAAACATTGACATGTAGGAACATAGACATGTGATAACATGGACATGTGGGAACACTGACATGTGGAAACATGTGCGTTGCTCGCCAGATGCGCCCAGAATTTGTTTAACAAACTATTTGTTTAAACCACGAACACCTATGAGTTAATGGGATCCTAGTTTTTAACACAGCAGTCATTACCAGTCAACTGTCACCCTGCCCTTTTGTTAAGATTTAGCTTGAGCAGGAAAGAAAAACGATCAGTGAGACAGGAAAATTACCGGTCAAGATGACCATAAAGTGCACAGAAAAGCTTCTCAAAATAACGCACAAAAATAAAACTCATAAACAATGTAGCCATGTTTAAATAATGGTTTTTCTGACCCTCTGTTTTGTCACTTTCTGTTTGAACGTCTTACGGTCTGGAGGAAAACAACATTTTTGGAGTTACCTGAATGATTCGGATACGCCATGTTCAGCAATTAGACGCGCTGCTTTGGGAAGTAAAGCGTTTCAAAGATTTTGTTTTATTTGCCTCTGTTTTTCCCGTATTCAATGAAAGTTGGCATTTTGAAATGTAAAATGTCCAGCTTAAAAGTAAGACGTATTGGCAAGTTAAATAAAGGTAGTCCCATAGGAAATTTCGTACTGGATGAAGCGTTAGAGACCTTATTATGCTGGGCCATCAGCGTATGAGGTAGGGTGGCCAGTTCCTTTCCTCGCTGCCTTTCTTTCCCAGATTTTTCTCTGGTACCCATTTTACGAGGCTGGGTCGACCTCGGGGCCCTATTGGTCGGAAAAAATCCCCGCTCAGCTGGGATTCGAACCTTCGACCATTCGGTTGCTAGACGAGTGCATTGGCAAGTTACATTCCTTTAAAAATTATACGATGTATTGGCAAGTTACGTTCCTTTACAAAATGTATCCAAAATCCAAATACGAGTTTAAAAACTAAAATGTATCAATTAGGAAAAAAGTAGGAACAGCTTTATTACTTAATGAGTACACATTGTAAAAGTAGGAGAAGTAGGAACAATGCGAATTCGTTAAGTAATAAAGCTGTTCCTACTTTTTTCCTAGTTTATACGAGTACATTTTGGTATCACACCTTTACTGGAGTGGCTCCGTGTATAGTTATATATCACTAATTATTGTGAGTTTAAAAACTACTACTTTAAGTATCTAAATTTGTAGATAACGCTCAGATACTAGATATATGTTCATGTAATTGACATGTAGGAACACTGACATGTGGGAACACTGACACATAGGATCATTGACATGTAGGAACACTGACATGTAGGAACATTGACGTGTAGGGACTTAGATATGTAGTAACACTGACGTGTAGGAACACTGACATGTGGGGACTTAGATATGTAGGAACATTGACATGTAGGAACAATGACATGTGGGGACTTAGATATGTAGTAACAATGACATGTAGGAACATTGATATGTAGGAACATTGACATGTAGGAACAATGACATGTGGGGACTTAAATATGTAGTAACAATGACATGTAGGAACATTGATATGTAGGAACATTGACATGTGGGAACACTGACATGTAAGAACATAGACACACACTTTCACATCATTGACGTTCTGGTTTTTTGTTTCTTTTTTAACGCAAACTTTCATGAAGATATCTTTGTAAATTCGAACTTGAGTTTTTGGCAGCCTGTGATCAAGATCTTGATTTCTTGACAAATCCTCGTGCGCATTCTGAATTCTTGACCATGCGTTTTGGAAGATTTCGAAAAAGCATGGATCAGTTCTTGTGGCTTTCTAATTCTGAAAAACTGAAAACGGGCCACATCATGATGATGATGATGATGATGAATATTCTTCACCATTGTTTATACCTCACTGAAGAAACTGAATGTACACATAGTTAGTCAGGCCTCCACAAATTCGTCACAACGAACTGAAAAGCCAATTCTAAAAGAAAAATTAGAGCAGAATGGAGAACAAAAGCGTAGTGGATAAGGGCGGATGTCATGATTATAGTTATAATAATGACGTTTTTTCCCGTATTGTTCTGCTGATGCCTTCATCTCCGAAGGCACGTCGCTCTGACCGTAACTTTGGTTCTTCCGTGTTGATACGAAAGCGGCAGTGCATCAGCAAGTTTTGTTTGCCCTCCTGAATGCCTGTCCGATGAGGCAATCAGCGACCCATAGCTGATATGTTGGCGTCAGGGTTAGCGAACCATAGCTGACCAAGACCCTGTCCTACCTCTTCGTGGTACCCCCATTAACAGGCATAGCCTGGCTAATGGGGCAGGGGGCGTCAGAGTCCCTATGGTGGTGGAGTCTGCTAAAGAAGCATTGCACACCCCCCCCCTGCTTTTTAACTTTACTCTGGGACTGAAACGATAGTTGCCATAGCCCGCTCCCACGCCGATACGATGCTGTCCCTTAACATCTCTACTGCATCGGCTGCAAAGAACAACAGCTCACATTTACAAGGAGTTCGTACAAGTCCTGAGCACGCATAAGTTTATGATAATGAGCAGGCTGGGATGCTGGCTAGAAAGGCTCCCACGCGTGGTGTGCTGGGACTTCTGGACATGTCGGGTATCTCCAAGGCCGTCATGGATAGATTTTGCTGGGGTGAAGAGCTGGAATTGGGGGGAGGGGGTATCATCCCTACATCCCCTGAATGGATGAGGATGAAGTTGAGACAAGGTGGTGAAAGAAATAACTTCCCTCTGCTGACGGAAGTGACGAACCCACAATCAAAGCGCGACATGGTCAGTCAGTATACACACATCACTTTGATTACTGGAACCTGCGGTGGAGCAGGTATGGGAATGTTCTGGCTGCAATATTGCTATCTCTGGAGGTCAGTCAATCAACCTTTCCGTCATTATAGGACGGTTTTGAAGAAAGCAGATCTTAGTTATTTGTGAAGGGTATCGGAGCAGCTTCTCTCGTGACTGATTCTGCCAGTCTTATTTACATAATCTGCGGCAGTAACGACAGACAGTGTTCCTGCTTAAAGGTATAATCTTCTTCGTCCTTTTATCTTCAGTTTGTGCCACCGTTTCCTCCCTAAATGACGTAGCAACTTTTCGCAGGCTCACTGTCCACGTGGCTGGCTGTCCACGTGGCTGGCTGTCCATGTGGGTGGCTGTCCAGCTCTCATGTGTAAAACACGAATAATTATTGTACTTGTATACAGGAAATCACTGCAGTAAACATGTGATAACAAAATATGAAGTAGGACAAAAATATGGACAGCTTTATTACTTAACAAGCACACACTTGTGATGTTTCAGCGTGAGCCTTAATCATACAAAAATACGCAGGACGAAGAAATAGAGGGAGAAAATAAAGTATAAATTCACATAAATACTATGTAAAAAAAAATGAATGAAAAAAATAATAAAATGAATGGAGCGCTTAGTTGTGACTTGTAAGAAGCTGTGGCTTGTAAACAGGTGCATGACTTACCCTACGTCAAAGAGCAACAGACATCTTCCAGTGGTGTCAGCCATACAACACACTCAGGCAAAGGACCTAGTGTGACCCCGTTTCCTACAGAAGAAGCTCCACAGCGATGCTGGAAAACCTGAGGCGACCCGCCGTATCTGTGAGAGAGGTTAAGTGTTGATGTTTGAGCTAACGAAGAAGAAGAATTCTTACAAATATCCTTATATCTCAGCTTTGATCTGCCTCATGGTCTGCAGAAGTTCGCGCACATAAAATTTGCTTGAGGGAACGTCTGTGGTTCATTCTTGTAGTCCCAGAAACTGTGTCCACTACTGCTGAGTGTTGTCATCATAGACGGAAGATTAGCACACGCAGCATCTCAGACTTAGCTCATGTGCCCTGCCACTTCATGTTCACTATTTTATGAAGGCAGCGAAGAACGGGTTTTCTCGTGTTCACGTTTCCGATAGAAGAATGTTGAGCACACAGGCCAGATAAATCAGAATCTTTGTCTTCGATGTGAAAAAAAGATTTGTAAATGTATCCATAGCTGAACTATTATATACAGTGTTATTTATCATTCATTCATTCATTAGCATGTCCCTTGCGGAACTTTGCCTCCCAAACAGCACTCCTGTAGGCCTCTCGGTTGTGAGCAAGATGGCCTGCTGCTGCTGCATCCATTTGCAGATCATCATCTTGCAGACATCTTCGTTTTGGTCTTCCTCTCTTTCTTTTTCCCATTATGTATCCTTCCAATACGGTCTTCTATAAATTATCGTGACGTTTAATGTGTCCAAAATATTTAAGTTTTCTCTCTTTAATCCTCTTTACTAGCCAGCCTTCTTCAATATTAAGCTCTTGTAGCGTTATTTATAAATTTATAAATTTATAAATTCGTTAAATATTTCAAAAATTCGCAACAAATAAACTTCGTAACGGATTGTGATTATTCTTATGCCAAGAGAGAGAGAAACTCTTCAAGCTTCTTTTTAAATAGAGCCCGAGCGCAGATCTCTCGTGATTTGCTGCTAGAAAGCAGCAGTAACAAATATGGCGTTCTGTAAACGTGAGCAGTCATTTTGTGTTTTGGAATACGCAAGAACCTCGTCCGTTATGACTGTGCTGCGACAGGAATTCTGGAAGGCAGCACCTGTTTTAAACAGTATCAAGAAGTGGTATGCGAAAGTCCGGGATGAAGACTGCACAGCTCCTCGGCAGGGACGTCCAGGACCAAGCTAAGAAAATGTGAATCGTGTTAGAGAAGCTTACCAGCGAAGCCTCCGCCTTCATCCCGCGATTTCCCATATCACTTCTTGATACTGTTGAAAACAGGGGCTGCACAGTCACAACGGACGGGGTTCTTGCGTTTTCCAAAACACAAAATGATTGCTCACGTTTACTGAACGCCATATTTGCTACTGCTGCCTCCTAGCGGCAAATCACGGGAGCTATGCGAGCAGGCTTTATTACTATTTTTTTTATTTAAGAGTTTCTCCATCCCTCTTGGCGTAAGAATAATCATGATCCGATATGTAGTTTGTTTGCTGTGAATTTTTTATGTTTCACAGACGTATAACCATGTATTTCCATAATCCAGTTTTGTTCATAAAAATTACATGAAACCTCCACTGCAGAATTTATTGTTCATCATGAATAAAGTATTTATATATGATATGATTTCATGTATTGTTCATGCTTGTCTGATGTAGAATTGTTATGTTTTCCCTTCTGTTAGTTTAACCACCAACAACTGATAAGGTCACTGTGTTCAATTTGGACATTAATAAACATTTAGAACTCAGCCCAAGATGCAAAGCAAGTGTGTGTGTATATATATATATATATATATATATATATATATATATACACTTTTAAAAAATAGTGTATTCATGAATAATAATGTATTCTGTAATATATAATGCATAATGAAAACAATAATGTATTCATGAATGCGGACGCGAAGTATAGAAAAACGGCATACTTAAGCAGCTATACCTTCCTGTAGCACGTTCTGAGCATATCCGCTAATGTAACACAATACCTCTGTCTCCTGAATCAGCTCATGAAGCACTGATAGGATAATGGAACTTTAACATGAGCGCATTATTTACAACACATTTAATATGGGCATTTTGGGGTTTCTACCGCTCCTTACAAAGCCAGCTCAATTTAGAGGCAAAAACAACCGTGGAACATGTAACTTTTTTTTTTATTTATTATTTGTCCAGGGGCGGAATGGACTGGGGAATGTATACGTGTGGGCCTCTGGCGACGGTGGGCCCAACGACGACTGCAACTGCGATGGTTACGCCGCTAGCATGTGGACCATCAGCATTAACTCGGCGACTAACGACGGGCAGACCGCGGGCTATGACGAGTCCTGCTCCTCTACTCTTGCCTCGACCTTCAGCAACGGCAAGAGCAACTCCAGGGACGCTGGTGTGGTAAGTGCATAAATTAACTGGACGACTGTTAGATAAATTAACTGAACGACTGCTAGATAAATTAACTGAACGACTGCTAGATAAATTAACTGAACGACTGTTAATTAAATTAACTGAACGACTGTTAGAAAATAGAATGAACGGACACAAAACTGGACGACTGTTAGAAAATAGAATGAACGGACACAAAACTGGACGACTGTTAGAAAATAGAATGAACGGACACAAAACTGGACGACTGTTAGAAAATGGAATGAGTGCACACAAAACTTTCCACCAAGAGGAAACCAAATTAACTGAACAACTGCTAGGAAATAGAATGAACGCACACAAAACTGTCTGTCAAGGGAAAGCAAAATTAACTGAACAACTGTTAGAAAATAGAATGAACGCACACAAAACTTTCTGTCAAGGGAAAGCAAAATTAACTGAACGACTGTTAGAAAATAGAATGAACGCACACCATAGCTGAACTATTATATACAGTGTTATTTATCATTCATTCATTCATTAGCATGTCCCTTGCGGAACTTTGCCTCCCAAACAGCACTCCTGTAGGCCTCTCGGTTGTGAGCAAGATGGCCTGCTGCTGCTGCATCCATTTGCAGATCATCATCTTGCAGACATCTTCGTTTTGGTCTTCCTCTCTTTCTTTTTCCCATTATGTATCCTTCCAATACGGTCTTCTATAAATTATCGTGACGTTAATGTGTCCAAAATATTTAAGTTTTCTCTCTTTAATCCTCTTTACTAGCCAGCCTTCTTCAATATTAAGCTCTTGTAGCGTTATTTATAAATTTATAAATTTATAATTCGTTAAATATTTCAAAAATTCGCAACAAATAAACTTCGTAACGGATTGTGATTATTCTTATGCCAAGAGAGAGAGAAACTCTTCAAGCTTCTTTTTAAATAGAGCCCGAGCGCAGATCTCTCGTGATTTGCTGCTAGAAAGCAGCAGTAGCAAATATGGCGTTCTGTAAACGTGAGCAGTCATTTTGTGTTTTGGAATACGCAAGAACCTCGTCCGTTATGACTGTGCTGCGACAGGAATTCTGGAAGGCAGCACCTGTTTTAAACAGTATCAAGAAGTGGTATGCGAAAGTCCGGGATGAAGACTGCACAGCTCCTCGGCAGGGACGTCCAGGACCAAGCTAAGAAAATATGAATCGTGTTAGAGAAGCTTACCAGCGAAGCCTCCGCCTTCATCCCGCGATTTCCCATATCACTTCTTGATACTGTTGAAAACAGGGGCTGCCTTCTGGATTTCCGCTCGAAATCGTCGCTGCACAGTCACAACGGACGGGGTTCTTGCGTTTTCCAAAACACAAAATGATTGCTCACGTTTACTGAACGCCATATTTGCTACTGCTGCCTCCTAGCGGCAAATCACGGGAGCTATGCGAGCGGGCTTTATTACTATTTTTTTTTATTTAAGAGTTTCTCCATCCCTCTTGGCGTAAGAATAATCATGATCCGATATGTAGTTTGTTTGCTGCGAATTTTTTATGTTTCACAGACGTATAACCATGTATTTCCATAATCCAATTTTGTTCATAAAAATTGCATGAAACCTCCACTGCAAAATTTATTGTTCATCATGAATAAAGTATTTATATATGATATGATTTCATGTATTGTTCATGCTTGTCTGATGTAGAATTGTTATGTTTTCCCTTCTGTCAGTTTAACCACCAACAACTGATAAGGTCACCGTGTTCAATTTGGAAATTAATAAACATTTAGAACTCAGCCCAAGATGCAAAGCAAGTGTGTGTGTGTATATATATATATATATATATATATATATATATATATACACTTTTAAAAAATAGTGTATTCATGAATAATAATGTATTCTCTAATATATAATGCATAATGAAAACAATAATGTATTCATGAATGCGGACGCGAAGTATAGAAAAACGGCATACTTAAGCAGCTATACCCTCCTGTAGCACGTTCTGAGCATATCCGCTAATGTAACACAATACCTCTGTCTCCTGAATCAGCTCATGAAGCACTGATAGGATAATGGAACTTTAACATGAGCGCATTATTTACAACACATTTAATATGGGCATTTTGGGGTTTCTACCGCTCCTTACAAAGCCAGCTCAATTTAGAGGCAAAAACAACCGTGGAACATGTAACTTTTTTTTTTATTTATTATTTGTCCAGGGGCGGAATGGACTGGGGAATGTATACGTGTGGGCCTCTGGCGACGGTGGGCCCAACGACGACTGCAACTGCGATGGTTACGCCGCTAGCATGTGGACCATCAGCATTAACTCGGCGACTAACGACGGGCAGACCGCGGGCTATGACGAGTCCTGCTCCTCTACTCTTGCCTCGACCTTCAGCAACGGCAAGAGCAACTCCAGGGACGCTGGTGTGGTAAGTGCATAAATTAACTGGACGACTGTTAGATAAATTAACTGAACGACTGCTAGATAAATTAACTGAACGACTGCTAGATAAATTAACTGAACGACTGTTAATTAAATTAACTGAACGACTGTTAGAAAATAGAATGAACGGACACAAAACTGGACGACTGTTAGAAAATAGAATGAACGGACACAAAACTGGACGACTGTTAGAAAATGGAATGAGTGCACACAAAACTTTCCACCAAGAGGAAACCAAATTAACTGAACAACTGCTAGGAAATAGAATGAACGCACACAAAACTGTCTGTCAAGGGAAAGCAAAATTAACTGAACAACTGTTAGAAAATAGAATGAACGCACACAAAACTTTCTGTCAAGGGAAAGCAAAATTAACTGAACGACTGTTAGAAAATAGAATGAACGCACACAAAACTTTCTGTCAAGGGAAAGCAAAATTAACTGAACAACTGTTAGAAAATAGAATGAACGCACACAAAACTTTCTGTCAAGGGAAAGCAAAATTAACTGAACAACTGTTAGAAAATAGAATGAACGCACACAAAACTTTCTGTCAAGGGAAAGCAAAATTAACTGAACAACTGCTAGGAAATAGAATGAACGCACACAAAACTTTCTGTCAAGGGAAAGCAAAATTAACTGAACAACTGCTAGGAAATAGAATGAACGCACACAAAACTTTCTGTCAAGGGAAAGCAAAATTAACTGAACAACTGCTAGGAAATAGAATGACGCCCACACAAAACTTTCTGTCAAGGGAAAGCAAAATTAACTGAACAACTGCTATGAAATAGAATGAACGCACACAAAACTTTCTGTCAAGGGAAAGCAAAATTAACTGAACAACTGCTAGGAAATAGAATGAACGCCCACACAAAACTTTCCACCAAGAGGAAACCAAATTAACTGAACAACTGCTAGGAAATAGAATGAACGCACACAAAACTGTCTGTCAAGGGAAAGCAAAATTAACTGAACAACTGCTAGGAAATAGAATGAACGCCCACACAAAACTTTCTGTCAAGGGAAAGCAAAATTAACTGAACAACTGCTAGGAAATAGAATGAACGCCCACACAAAACTTTCTGTCAAGGGAAAGCAAAATTAACTGAACAACTGTTAGAAAATAGAATGAACGCCCACACAAAACTTTCTGTCAAGGGAAAGCAAAATTAACTGAACAACTGTTAGAAAATAGAATGAACGCCCACACAAAACTTTCTGTCAAGGGAAAGCAAAATTAACTGAACAACTGTTAGAAAATAGAATGAACGCCCACACAAAACTTTCTGTCAAGGGAAAGCAAAATTAACTGAACAACTGTTAGAAAATAGAATGAACGCCCACACAAAACTTTCTGTCAAGGGAAAGCAAAATTAACTGAACGACTGTTAGAAAATAGAATGAAACCTCCACTGCAAAATTTATTGTTCATCATGAATAAAGTATTTATATATGATATGATTTCATGTATTGTTCATGCTTGTCTGATGTAGAATTGTTATGTTTTCCCTTCTGTCAGTTTAACCACCAACAACTGATAAGGTCACCGTGTTCAATTTGGAAATTAATAAACATTTAGAACTCAGCCCAAGATGCAAAGCAAGTGTGTGTGTGTATATATATATATATATATATATATATATATATACACTTTTAAAAAATAGTGTATTCATGAATAATAATGTATTCTCTAATATATAATGCATAATGAAAACAATAATGTATTCATGAATGCGGACGCGAAGTATAGAAAAACGGCATACTTAAGCAGCTATACCCTCCTGTAGCACGTTCTGAGCATATCCGCTAATGTAACACAATACCTCTGTCTCCTGAATCAGCTCATGAAGCACTGATAGGATAATGGAACTTTAACATGAGCGCATTATTTACAACACATTTAATATGGGCATTTTGGGGTTTCTACCGCTCCTTACAAAGCCAGCTCAATTTAGAGGCAAAAACAACCGTGGAACATGTAACTTTTTTTTTATTTATTATTTGTCCAGGGGCGGAATGGACTGGGGAATGTATACGTGTGGGCCTCTGGCGACGGTGGGCCCAACGACGACTGCAACTGCGATGGTTACGCCGCTAGCATGTGGACCATCAGCATTAACTCGGCGACTAACGACGGGCAGACCGCGGGCTATGACGAGTCCTGCTCCTCTACTCTTGCCTCGACCTTCAGCAACGGCAAGAGCAACTCCAGGGACGCTGGTGTGGTAAGTGCATAAATTAACTGGACGACTGTTAGATAAATTAACTGAACGACTGCTAGATAAATTAACTGAACGACTGTTAATTAAATTAACTGAACGACTGTTAGAAAATAGAATGAACGGACACAAAACTGGACGACTGTTAGAAAATAGAATGAACGCAAACAAAACTGGACGACTGTTAGAAAATAGAATGAGTGCACACAAAACTTTCCACCAAGAGGAAACCAAATTAACTGAACAACTGCTAGGAAATAGAATGAACGCACACAAAACTTTCTGTCAAGGGAAAGCAAAATTAACTGAACAACTGTTAGAAAATAGAATGAACGCACACAAAACTTTCTGTCAAGGAAAGCAAAATTAACTGAACGACTGTTAGAAAATAGAATGAACGCACACAAAACTTTCTGTCAAGGGAAAGCAAAATTAACTGAACAACTGTTAGAAAATAGAATGAACGCACACAAAACTTTCTGTCAAGGGAAAGCAAAATTAACTGAACAACTGTTAGAAAATAGAATGAACGCACACAAAACTTTCTGTCAAGGGAAAGCAAAATTAACTGAACAACTGCTAGGAAATAGAATGAACGCACACAAAACTTTCTGTCAAGGGAAAGCAAAATTAACTGAACAACTGCTAGGAAATAGAATGAACGCACACAAAACTTTCTGTCAAGGGAAAGCAAAATTAACTGAACAACTGCTAGGAAATAGAATGAACGCCCACACAAAACTTTCTGTCAAGGGAAAGCAAAATTAACTGAACAACTGCTATGAAATAGAATGAACGCACACAAAACTTTCTGTCAAGGGAAAGCAAAATTAACTGAACAACTGCTAGGAAATAGAATGAACGCCCACACAAAACTTTCCACCAAGAGGAAACCAAATTAACTGAACAACTGCTAGGAAATAGAATGAACGCACACAAAACTGTCTGTCAAGGGAAAGCAAAATTAACTGAACAACTGCTAGGAAATAGAATGAACGCCCACACAAAACTTTCTGTCAAGGGAAAGCAAAATTAACTGAACAACTGCTAGGAAATAGAATGAACGCCCACACAAAACTTTCTGTCAAGGGAAAGCAAAATTAACTGAACAACTGTTAGAAAATAGAATGAACGCCCACACAAAACTTTCTGTCAAGGGAAAGCAAAATTAACTGAACAACTGTTAGAAAATAGAATGAACGCCCACACAAAACTTTCTGTCAAGGGAAAGCAAAATTAACTGAACAACTGTTAGAAAATAGAATGAACGCCCACACAAAACTTTCTGTCAAGGGAAAGCAAAATTAACTGAACAACTGTTAGAAAATAGAATGAACGCCCACACAAAACTTTCTGTCAAGGGAAAGCAAAATTAACTGAACGACTGTTAGAAAATAGAATGAACGCCCACACAAAACTTTCCATTAAGGGGAAACAAAGTTATGAAAGAGTTTTCCTCTTTCACTTGATTTTTGTCTTGTCTTCCCAGACAACAACTGTTATCAAAGTCTTTCAATTTTTTGGTTTCCTTTTAAAGCTCACTTCCTGATAATGGCAGTTTAACTGTTGGAAGTGCGGTCTTCATAAGATGTGACCAGTTTATTTGATTTCTTTCTCCTTTGTAACAAAATGGTGAGGAGAAATGCATTCTACATTGTGCTTTTTTTGTCCGTTGCAGACAACAATTCTTCGTCTAGATCCGTCCAGGAACAAACTTCTCAATTCATTTTATGTTTCCTCTTCCTTCATCTTTTCTTTTTTTTTCTTTTCATTCTTCATCTCCAGGTTTATCTTGGACTTTCTTTTTGTTATTTCATTTGGAAAAATGTTGAGAGTGGATCCATGCCCAGTTATGGTAGTTTTTCATCTGCATCTTCAGTGCTCCAGTGTTGTCATCGGCTCTATCTCCTTCATAATTCCGTCAAAGGGCGCACTGTTTTCCGTTATCCTGGATATTTCTACACCTCCAAAACCCTTCTCCGGTCCGATACCCACGAATCCTTTTTTTTAACAAATATAAGTTCCACTTATCTTCAGCGGTGATGTTTAGAAACCTTTGTACGGTCTTCTCTTTCGTCGAAAGTCTAAGAATCTGAATGGAAACTCAAAATTGTAAGATGGTAATAACTGGCATTCCTTCCCCCTCCCTATCCACCCCCCCCCCCACCAAAAAAAAACCAGTTATTTGGACACTCATCTTAGTGCCTCTTTGTATTCCTTTCTGACCGGTCTGTTTGTCTTAAATTATGTTGTCTAGCTGTCTAATAAAGATTTTTTTTAAAAAAAGACAGTTGTTCGTTTTATGATTACTATAAACACACACACACACACACACACACAAACGAAAACAAGACAATGAATTTCAAAGTCCAGGCACAGACAGACTTCATCCTGGCGCAGACAGACTTCATCCTGCCGCACACACAATTAAAGAAGCGCCCTTCAACGTGACTAGAAAGTACTCTCCCAGCCGTGAGATAACGTTAGGTTGCTCTGAACAGTACTCCTTCCATCGCGCTGTAAATTGCTTCGCGCTATCTGGGAAGCCCTGAATTATTCATGGTTAGAAGGAGTGTATAGAGTGGGAGGGCAGTGCCATCGATAAATAAAATAACAGCACTAATAAGATATTGACTTAGCCTAATATAGTTTAATAATGGAAATAGCTGGATGTACTTCGTTATATATGTTATATAAACATATAATGTAAATAAATAATAAAACTGTGCCGAAAGATATTTACTTTCGGAATAAAAAAAGCTGTAATTATGATGCTCCACGTCCATCTTTGTCACACATCTAAACAAATACAGATAAATTAAAAGCAAAACAAACAAAAAAAAACGGTAAAACATAAATTATAAAATAACACAGGTGAAGATAAACTACAGTGGATGATGATTAAAGTAAAATGAGAGGAGGCGGGTAAAGTTATCCTTGCTGTCCGAATATCTCGCCTGAAGTAATATGACACCCACGACAAAAACAGCGGGAACAACAAATCTTCACGTTGGTTACGTGATATGCTGTAAAGAACTGTGCCGATGTGAAGACTAGAATACAAGAATACTCACACAAGGGACGTTTCTCAATGAAGAAATGAGCGCATCTGAGAGAGGGAGAAAGAGAGAGAGAGAGAGAGAGAGAGAGAGAGAGAAGAACAGGAAGAACTGCGATGAGATACGCATCATGGAATATGTTAAAACTATTTAAAGCAAAAGTAGCAACAGCTATAATACCGAGCGTATGGCTGTAACGTTTCGGTTTATACCTTTATCATACAAAACATACAGGACAAAGAAATAGAGAAAAAAGATAAGAAGATAAAATATATATTCACATAAGTTATATAAAGTAAATAGGAATGGACCAAATTTGTAGAAAAAAGAGAACGGGACGGGGAACTTGGCTATAACTTGCAAAAAAAGCAGCGACGGAGATTGCATATGGTAGAGTACTGTGAATGTTTAAATAAAGACTTCTGGCACATATTTCAGAACCCTCACTGAATTAAATTATAAACCCTCTGCCCCTGTCACATTCGTCTGTCCCACCCACCCCTTTTCTCAGCTTGATTACCGTTGTATCCCTCTCCTTTTTCCCACTTTTCCCCGCCCCCCATCTTTACTACCAACCTATCAGGCATCCCAAGTCTTCATTTAAACATTCATCCAAACTCTACCTACCCCGCAATTACTGACTGAGCTTCTTGCAAGTCACTGCTAAGTTCTCCCTTTTCTTTCTACAATTTTTTTTGTTTTTGTTTTTACATTCTTATTTGTTTCATATAATTCGTGTGAATTTATATTGTATCTTATTTCCCTATTTCTGTGTCATGTATGTTTTTGCATTATTAAGAGGTTAAATAGAAACGTCACAAGTGTGCGCTCATTAACTAATAAAGCTGTTCCTGCTTTTGTTTTTAAATACGTAGTTCTAACAGCTTCGGGTGTCTGAGTGGCGAAGTGGTTAATGCACTGGTCTCTCATGGCGAAGGTCGGGGGTTCGAATCCGGCCGGCGGCACCCCAGTCACCCAGCTGTAGAAATGGGTACCCGACTTCTTCTGGAGTTGGGGAAGGAAAGGCAGCCAGGCGTGATACTGACCATATCGCTCTCTAGTGTGCTGACAGGTCAAGGAAAATATGGGCACTAACACCATATCCCTATGTGCCTCTATGGCATGACAGGGTTACCTTTACTACTTTTTTTTTCTCTAACAGCTTCACTGCACTGGCTTCGTGTATATATATATACTTGACGGCCTGGTTAGCTGAGTAGTTAGGGGCTTGATTTACTAATCCGGTGGTACTGGGTTCAGTCCCAGCAGTGGGATTTTTTTTTTCTAGTACACACCAAAAAGGCTCTGGGGTCCACCCAACCTCTAAAAAAAATGGAGGGTACCAGAGAAATCTGGGAAGGTAAATCGGCCAGGCGTGATACTGACCACTTCACACTTTCATGTGCTGAAAGTCATGGAAAATACGGGCCTAACACCGTATTCCCCAATATGCCTTAATGGCACTGAAACGGGAATTTTACCTTTTACCTTATATATACTTATACAAACCCAAAAGCTACTCACGGGATATCTTGTCTACCACAACAAGAAAGAAGCACAGAAAGAAAAACGCGGGTTATGAAATGAAGATGAAATAAATGATTACAGAAGGCAACTAATAAAGTTCGTAAACTGGACAGAAAGGAAAATAAAAAAAAAAGCATGAACGACACAGTCTGTTGACCTAGGGCCAACAACAAGCAGTCAGTCTCCTCTTAATCCGTTGTTTGCTGAAGGAGAGATAAAGAAGATGACAGCTGTGATTGATGATAATAGTATTTGGGATTTTTTAACGTAGAAAGTTATGTAAGTCATTTTGGAATCTAAAAGTTGGGTAAAAATCAAAATATACGTGTTTATGATGACATCGGAGAAGCATAGATAAAATTACATGAAGAATTCAGATGAAGTTGTCTGGTCTATAGTTGAAACCAAAAAAGTACTAAAACTATAACTTTGTGCACGCGACGGTTAAGGTCAGTGGTTCCATGCCGTGGGGGGGGGGGAGGGAAAGGGGGTGTCCCTGATAAGAACTAAAGGTATTTTTTCTTTTAATTTTCACTACGAAATGCCCAGCCGATGTTTGGGATTATCAGAAGGTTGGCATGAAAGCGCCAACGTACATCCTTCCATTTTTTCTACATACCTTCGTGAACAAACTTTTCGACATATTGTTACACGAAGAACAAGCGCAGGAACGGGCGGTCTTATGTTGATCCAGATTTCAGGTTAAAAATAGGAAAATAGGAAATACTGAACCAGACGCGGAAGCGATTGTTCGGAATAAAAAGAGGCATGATTTCTCTAACCATGTTTAGCTTGGTTAGCTGTCACATATTTCATATTCTGTTCATTTGCCTCTGGAACAAGTAGGAATGTTAATTGGTGTCTCTTAACAACATTATTATCATTTAGAAAATTCACAAAATCTGTGTTGTGTTTTTTAGTGTAGTGTAGCGTACGCACATTAAAGGTTGCCCAAATTTTCGGAAAAAAAAGCACACGTAGCTAGCATTCAGATATGAAACTTTTCCAAACTGGGGGGAGGGGGGTCCGTGGCCTGGATTTTGAAACAGTCGGGGGTCCGCGGACTTTTGCTAATTGGAAACCACTGGTTAAGGCGATATGACATCTGATGTTAGGATAGCATGAGTTAATAACTGAGACGCTCTCTCTCTCTCTCTTGAGACCCGTTGTTAAAATGAAGGTGGAGTATCATGAAAGGGAGCCAGTTCGGACTGTCTTCTCCTGTGGAAGGGATCGGACAGCTTTTTAATAGCATTTTTAGAAGATAGCTTATACAATTGGTCGGAACCACACTGTAACTACAATACACAGAGAAACAAAGAATTAAGTGGGTTGGCCATTTAATGAGAATGACACATATACAGGCAGCCTCGAGGGTCTTCAAGCAAAGAACTACAGGACACAGAATACGAAAGACACTGGAAAAGATGGATAGATGGAGTTATAGAAACACACAGGAATTAATTACTGAATGAACATCACTGAGACCACTCAAGAGGACGTATAAAGTAAATAAAGTAAAGAAGTGTATACAAAACTGCGGATGTTATAGATGTAAAAACTGAGTAGAGTAGTTTTGGCTGCTTTTGACTTTTCTTTGTCCTTCTTGTTTTTCAGTGTCTGGTCTTTCTCCGCTCTTCTGACAGAAGTTAGTTCCGAATCATATTTAAACCAAGCTGACAATCTTCCCGGCACGTTATCTAGTGCTGCAGATTGCAGTTTTAGATGGCCTGAAATGGCAGACGCATTATCCATTTCGAGAGACCATCTTGTGAAGCAGTGTTGAGCCATTACATGTAGCCAGCCTGACACTTGATACACCATGGCGGTCTGCTCAACAAAACCTGGCTCAAGAATCGATCTATTTAAAGCTGCAGTCTCGTCTTATGTCATTCCTTCTTGTCTTTTTTGTTTCAGAAAGTCTTTTTGTCTCTCGGGCGTAATAAACTCTTCCACCCCTCTTTTTTCTCTTCTCTCCTAAAAACACACACACCCATCCTTTGAACTAGCATTATCGATGTTGGTATAGCTTCGGTGGGTTCATGAATTCGGAAGAGTTAAAATGAGTAAGACGATCTAGAGAGCCTGTAGAAAGTACATCTAAAACTAGAAGGCTCCATAAAGAAAGTACTTTGGTTGATCTATAGTTAATGTACGTGTTTGACGCCAAAAAGTACAAATACGAGAGAGAATTTTTTTTTTTTTAACTAAAAATCAAGGGACAGAACCAAACAATATCTGAAAAGGCAGGGAAAAAACTTTTGACTCGCCCTCGTACCATGATAGGCAAGCTTTTCCAACAGTCAGTGATCCCATGATCTCCAAAATACCTCATCAACGTGCCTACTAATTTGGCCTCTCTTAGTGATGTCTTCCTTAGAGTTTCACGTGGTCGACCTCTTTTTCTTTGGCCTGTTGTGTTCCACTTGACAACTTGTTTTGGGATTCTCTGTTTCTTCTCATCACGTGACCGACATCTCCTTTTTTCTGATCACCCATGAGACAGGCTGTTGTTTCTTCATCTGTCTTATCTCTAGGTTGTTCTTTAATTCGTTCCACTTTATACCGAGGCTTTTCTTGTAAAAGAGTCTAATTTCTTGTCTATTTCTTCAGTTGTTTTCCAGCTTTCGCATGCAGAAATGAGGAAGGATATTACATTTCAGTTGAGGAATCTTAACTTGGTTTTTGGCTCATAACTTTTGAGTGCCATATGTTATCAAGATTCTTGAAGAATTTGCATTCTAACTTCCTTTTCTGATGTTACCATCTTGGTCTGCTTATTTTACCATTTTTAATAAAGAGTTTTTTTTCATTTATTCTCTTCGATTCATTAAGACATTTGCAAAGATACCATTTCAAATGTCAATTTTGAGGCTCCATTTCCTTGTGTATCTGCTAAGTTTTTCACAAATTGCAAATATTTAGCATAGATTGTCTGCCTACAACTCAGCATCTGTGGACCTAAATGTGGCAGGTCGACCAAATTACTACGTTTCTTTTGGTCTCGATGGAAGTTTACACGTGCAGAATCTGGTTTTTCACGGAAAACAGAAGTCCATGCATCTAGGCATCTGGTGAACTAACTATCTATCTATCTATCTATCTATCTATCTATCTATCTATCTATCTATCTATCTATCTATCTATCTATCTATCTATCTATCTATCTATCTATCTATCTATCTATCTATCTATCTATCTATCTATCCCCACCCCCACCCCCGTTCTTATTCTCTACATTGACATATAGCATCTTTGTATCGTTTCACCTCTTTGCTATTACACGTGTCCATTCGGCTAGATAATATCTGTGGCATACAGAGTAAGAAGACATGAACACACAAAAAATGCACATGCTGGTAAAATCATTATCTCACAAACACATACACTGATTTGGAACAAACAAAAAATCTATGAGAATCAGAACAGCTCTCTTTCTGATTTCAACATAATAGCTAGATTTCAACAAAAAAAAGGGAGCCAATTTAAAAGAAAGAATAAAAGAAAATGAACAAAAGAAAGAAGAGAATGCAAGAAAGAAAGAAACTGAAAAGGTTTTTTTTTTATAAAGTCGATGGAGCAGAGCTCAGATTGTCCAAAATTGATTTCTGGTTTGAAGAGCTGATTAGAGAAGAGAATGAAGGATGGAACTAACAAGCGAACAAGAACAGCAATTATATGCAAAGCGATTTTTAAAAAACTTTACTGGGATTTTCTTCTGTGTCTTTCACTCTTGTGCTCTGCGTAAATAGGAGCTGTAAAACATGGCTACCGCATACAAAAATGAAAATGATAGCCGAAAGTATCAAGACAGTAACATTCAGAAAATAAACTTTTGCACCGGATAAGAAGAAAAAGAAGGGGAACAAATATGCCAAGTTAAGATTTTTCACATGAAATGTGTCCTGGTGTAGTTATTTCAGTTGGTTCCAGGTTTTCGTCATCTTCTGTCATCTTTTTTTTTTTTTACATGTGCATATCTTTATGATGTCACTCTCTGTTTTCTTTTCTGCTAGGCTTTTTATTCCAACTAATGTTCTCTTCCGCTAAATCTTCCATTTTACTAGATCTTCCCCTCAAAAAGGGCTTCCATTCTCATAGGCCTTCCTTTCTAATAGGACTTTCTTTCTCCTAGATCTTGTCCTCTACTAGGACTTCCATCCTCCTATGTCTTCCCCTCCACTAGGACTTCCATCCTCCTAGATCTTCTTCTCTACTAGGACTTCCATCCTCCTAGATCTTCTCTTCTGCTAGAACTTCCAACCTCATAGATCTTGTCCTGAACCAGGACTTCCATTCTCCTATGTCTTTCCCTCTTCTAAGACTTCCGTTCTTCTAGGTATTCAGTTATAGATGATCTTCCCTTCTACGAAAATGAAGTTATTTCACTCTTAAGGGAGTGAATTGTGAACAATGAACAGACCAGTGTAAAGATGCTGGAAGCAACAGAAATGTGGTTTCTTAGAAGAATGTTAAGTGTATTAAAGTCAGCTAAGGAATATTTAACAAAGCCAACAAATAAATGTATCTACCCAGAGTGATCTTTACCCTGAACTTATAATTCCTCTGAAGATAATTTATCAGGCGCTGTTGCTTTCCTTCTCTTCGTGTGTTTCGTGACATCTTGGATTTCCTCGTCAAGCACTAATGTCCGTCATAATTGCGCTGTGTTTGGCACAATTTCTGGCTCTTCTTTTCCAGATAGTTCATTGATGAACCAAGCTCATTTCCCATTATCATTTTTCCCCTCCTTTGAAGAAACAAGCAATGCGCCTCTAGTTTCGTTTCTATCCTTATCAGTTCACTTATTCAACTGTGCATACATTTTGAGTCTTGTTTTATGGTAGTCCAGTGGGTGTTGACATGGAAGATGGAGCACTTATGAGAACGCTGGGAGTGCGGGGATCAGATAACTGATGGTAGTCTTCATCTTGCACGTGCTTCTTTTCTCCTTGCTAATCTTTCTAAAACATTTCTTACTCTAAATTATTTATTTACAAAAGGCTTTCTCAAACAAGGGTGTCTGAGTGGTGAAGTGGTTAGTGTACTGGTCTTTCATGGCGAAGGTCGGGGGGTTTGAATCCGGCCGGAGGCACCCCAGCCACCCAGCTGTAGAAATGGGTTCCAAACTTCTTCTGGAGTTGAGGAAGGAAAGGCAGCTAGGCGTGATACTGACTATATCACCCTCTACTCTGCTGACAAGTCAAGGAAAATATGGGCACCAACACCATATCCCTATATGCCTCTATGGCGTGACAGGGTTACCTTTACCTGCCTTTACCTTTCTCAAACAGGAGTCCAACTTGTAGCTTATAAAGTTAAACTAATAACTCACTTTCCTTCACTCTACTGCTGTCAAATGATTTATTGCATCCTTTAAATTATTTTTCCAGGGTTCATTTTTCTATAACTTATAAGAGCCATATCACTTAATCACTCCTGCTCCAATAATGTTCTTTAAAGGTAAAGGAAACCCTGTCATGCCTTAGAATCACATTAAGGATATGATGTTAGTCCCAGTATTTTCCTTGACCTGTCAGCACAATGGAAGGTGATGTGATCATCATCACGCCTGGCCACCGTTCCCTCCCCAACTCCAGAAGAAGTCAGGTATCTATTTCTACAGCTGGTTGACTGAGACGCCTCCAGCCAGATTTGAACCCTTGCTTGACCTTCGCCATGAGAGATTAATGAATCATGTTCTTAGTATGACATAACTACATGTAATTTTATTTTACTGAATGACAGCCTGCACCTTGCTGACTTTGAAACTGTTAGAAGAATTTGCAGAGCAGTCTTTAAATTTGAAAATATATCTTTGCCGTTGTCAGTAATGAAACTGGAAGGTTGATATGGTGTGGTGACTGTCGTGTCATTATGTGAACAGTAATATCTTACAACTAGCAATTTAATTAAATGAATCTGCGCTTTAAACATCTGTGTTGTTAACCTGACCATATTTACTGGATCCTGTTTGAACAGCGTCGAAATCATTGTACCCCATAAGACTTTCAATGTCCTGAAGAAATCTAAACTTCAGGTCTAAAATGCTCATTCATTTGGTATCTGTGACAGAACTATTCTCTCATAACTCCACCCTCTCCCCTCTTTTTCTCTCCAGCTTACCCTGTTGAATAGCCATTCTGTTTTCATCAACCCCTTGCTCTTATCTGGGCCCCGCCCTTAAACAAGGGAAGCCACTCTTGGCTTGGAGTGAGCGGATCTCCATCTCACTGAGCCTGGCTGAAACTGCTTGGAGACATATTGTCATCTCTTGTCTCTTTTTTTCACTTTCAAGGACTCTAAAGCATACCAGGCATTACCAAAGCTCATTGTCCTATCCGCCAACTCTTTCAGCATATGCTCGGTAATTTTTTTTACAAATTTGTTTCCCCAAAAATAGAGGACAAGGGAAAAAAACAGTCCCCAGGGACAACTGCAGCATCCTCCCCAACCACCCAGTCCTGACCCTGGCTATATCTGGTCTGATGTATTGAATTACATAGCATTTACTAGTGTTCATCAATACTATGTGTCTTTGCTAATACATTGTATGAATCACAGCCCTATATGTGCCATCCATTTCTTGGCTGAATTTAGACAAGTTTGTGTCTAGCTCGGTGTTTCTCATCCTTCTGTGTCCTTTCTTTATTTTCACTTACAGAAGATCATGGCCATGATTGTAGTCAACCCCTGGCAATATTTTTGTTGTTAATAAAGCATTTCAGCATCTTCTGCTCATTTGCCATCTCCTCTTAATTTCATAATCTTATCTTATATATCTTATATCCTTCCAGTGCTGTTAAACGTCACATAGGGCTTGCAAGGTAGTTCGCCAATTTTTCCTGTCTTTGGCGAGTCTTTCAACCTCATCAAGCGATTTTATGCCTGCTAATTTGGCCTCTCTTAACAATGTCCTCTTCAGAGTTTCACGCGGTCTGCCTCTTTTTCTTTGGCTTGTTGTGTTCCACTTGATAGCTTGTTTTGGGATTCTCTGACTGTTTCTTCTCATCACGTGAACAACATATGTCCATCTCCTTTTTCTGATCACCCATGAGACTGGTTGTTGTTCAGTCATCTGTCTTATCTCTGCATTGTTCTTGAATTCGTTCCACTTGATGCAGAGTATTTTCCTTAGGCATTTGTTTTCACAAGAGTCTAATTTCTTCTCTATTTATTTAGTTGTTTTCCAGCTTTTACGTGCATAAATAAGGGTGGATATTACATTTGAATTGAATAGTCTTAACTTGGTTTTTGTGCTTATAACTTTTGAATTCCATATGTTCTCAAGATTCTTGAAGATCGATGCTGCTTTTGCAATTCTAATTTCCTTTCTGGTGTCACCATCCTGGTCTATTTTATAATAAATATTATTAATGCATGGGAATTTACAGTTTATTGCCCCCTGCTCTTATAGAGTTTGAAAATTCCTCATAGAAATCTCCTTTCTAAACTTCTTGTACTGTTATCACAAATTGCATGTATTTCCACTTTTTTCAAAACCGTGCATAGCAAAGACACATTAAGTGAACATTAGATTTGCAAATGTAAAACTTGTAAATGCTGATGATCCTCAAACTCTCTAACGATCCAATAATTGTTACATTTGTTGCTCTTGTTGAGATGACTTTTTTTTTTACTCTTTGACAAGAACAGATGACATTTAACGAGACATTTAAATTGGCCAATTTCTTCCAGCTGTCCTTCACATGTCAATCACTTTATATTTTTCACTTTTATTCTCATAAAAGTTACATTAATATTTAGGATCGTTGTTTGCCCATTTGGTTCAACACATCTAGTTTTTAAAATGTAGTAATGTACTAATAGTGCAATTACATCTAGTCTTCTTGTGTGGTCCTGATCTTCTTTCCAATTGCTAATCTCGTTATTCGGTGTATGATCATCAGCAAGGTCAATGAAACTGGGAGGTTAATATGATGTGGTGACTGTCGTGTCATTATGTGAACGGTAATATCTTACAACTAGCAATTTAATTAAATGAATCTGCGCTTTAAACATCTGTGTTGTTAACCTGACCATATTTACTGGATCCTGTTTGAACAGCGTCGAAATCATTGTACCCCATAAGACTTTCAATGTCCTGAAGAAATCCAAATTTCAGGTCTAAAATGCTCATTCATTTGCTGACCTCTGAACTGTGTGAGGATCCAAACTTTGTGGTGTCATTTTTTTTTCTAAACACTGATGACCATATTTCCTAGATTAAATCCCGGGTGATCATGAAATAAATGCGGGGGAGAGGGAGGATGGGAGGGGTTGTCATGTGTCATATACACGCATGCCTCAAATAAATACCAGGTCTGAAATAAATGATGGGTCAGCACATCATCTCTTTCCAGTACTGCAGAACTGTAATTGGCATATTGCAAATAAACACCTTCATTGAATATATATATATATATATCTGAACCTTAAGTGCCCAGGGCACATGGGGCTTCCGCAAGGGTTTTCCACAAATGCCTGTCCTTTGCCTTTTTTCTGCTCTTGCCCAGGTGAGCCCTCTATTGCTCAACATCCTCTCTGTTGTTCTTCTCCATGTCTCTTTTGGTCTACCTTTACTTCTGTTCCCCTGTGGTGTCTATCTTAGTGCTATTTTTGGTAGTGAATTATCAGTCATTCGGAGCACATGTCCCAGCCATCGCCAGCGTCTTTCCTCAAATATTGCTGTCAGTGGCTTCATCTGCATCTCTGCCAACAAGATGTTATTTCTTATGGTGTTTGGCCAAAATATTATATATATATATATATGCGGCCTTTAATAAATGCCGAATCACAATGATGATTTTGTGAATAAAATGCCAGGAGCATTCAAGGAAACATGGTATACGTACGAGGGTCCTTAAAAATCAGAATTTATAGATAGAGAAAATATAAATGTATTATATTTTATCACCTTAACCTGCATCTATTTCTTCACTTTTCAACATAATCTCCATTTCTCTGCAAACATTGTCTCCATCGCTCTGCAAGTTTGAAAATACCCTCCCGGTAGAATTCCGTCCCAGCTGACCGAAGGCACAGACGCACTGCTTTTTGGACGTTCTTTCCTGTGTCTTAGTGATAGACTCGCATTTGTTCTTTCACAAAACCGAAAAGATGGTAACCACTGGGTGCCAAGTCAGGGCTATAGGCAGGGTGTGGAAGAATTTCCCAACCTATTTTCTGAATTTCCTCAGTTGTCTGGCGATCAGAGTTTTTCTCACAGCTTTGTGATCTTTAGTCAACAAACATGGGACCCAGCGGGGGCAAACTTTTCCATAGCCTAGGGTTTCAACCATTTCCTGTACTGCATTGTGTCCTGTTCCAAGATTTACAGCTATTTCAGTTACTGTGACACGTCTGTCTTCTTTAATGACGTCGCCAACCCTTTGCACGTTGCGTTCAGTGGAGGCAGTTCGATGGCGACCGCTGCGAGGCATTCTTGGATGCTTGTTTCCATCTTTGAAATGGTTCACCCACCTCCTAACACTGTTAGCACCCGTACATACATCTCCATAAGCAAGTTGAAGTCTCTGGTGAATTTCTGCAGCGGGGATTTCCTCTTTAACGAAGAACTCAATAACAGCACGTTGACGAAACGAAACTTCAGCACCCGCTATTTTGTTTCTGCTCCGTGTGGTCACGTGACACATGATGGTGATGTCATGTGACCTCTAAATGAATTGCAAAGTATGTGATTAAGGTGATACCTTTATATTTTTCAATCTATAAATTCTGATTTTTAAGAAATTTTTGCTCACGACTTTCGATATGACCCTCATATAAATCTTCCAATAGTTTTATAAATGTTTATAATTTGTACAATGATATGCTGTCAGATGATGCAAAGGCAAATTAGCCATTAGGCTGAAAGCCTGGTGGAACAGAAGAGAAGAAGGCCTGGCATGAAGGGAAAAAATGTACAAATACAGATTGTTTCATGTAACATTTACAACTATTTTGCTGCACTAATGCATTGTTATCCAAAAGACAGTAGCATATCGGTTGTATTTGGTTTGTTTAATACAAAGTCATACAGTAATAGCTGAGACACAACTACAGGGGAATCAGGTCATATATCAGATCTACCGTATAAAACGGATGGGGTGGGGGCCTTTTCTAAGTCTATTCTATGGCCATGCATGTGGGTGTGTGCTTGCTACAGATCAGCTGGATTTAGTTGCTTCACTTGCAGGAACCTCCTTATGGCAGAACAAGCATATATACGATATAATATATATGCTACATAAATGGAAAGAAGGGAAAAAACAAATGCAGGTGAAAAGAGAAACACATATCAGGAAACTGAACCCATGAAGGTTGTGGTTGAAAGCCAGCCACTGGAAGTCCCCAGCCTGACTGCAGACCTCCTGGAACCTAAACACAAGATGCAAATAGGCAGCTGGAATGTAAGAACACTTAACCAGACTGGAAAACTAGCACAAACCATCAAGGAAATGCACAGATACAAACTAGACATATTAGGAATACAAGAGGCAAGATGGACAGGACAAGGAAGAAGAAAATTAACAACATAATAAGGTCAGATAAAGAAGATAATCACGAAGGAGGAGTTGCAATGATTATAACGAAAGAAGCATCAAGAGCATTGCTGAAATGGATCCTTATAAATGATAGGTTGTCATATGCATGGTTCAACTCAAGATTCATGAAGCTGTCTGTTATAGTTTGTTATGCACCAACAGAAGCAGCTAAAAGAGATTTTTTTTTTCAACAGCCTCCAAGCCACAGTAGAAACATTACCCAAGCATGATGTGGTACTCATCTTGGGTGACTTCAGTGCAAAAGTAGATGAGGGAAATGAAGATAGAAGAAGAATCATAGGAAAAGAAAGAATCAGAGAAATAAATGAAAATGGAGAAAGACTATGCAGTTCTGTGAATAAAACATGATGACCATCGGAGGGACAATTTTCCAACATAAAAACATCTATAAAGTGATGTGGAGGTCCCCAGATAAAACCACAGAAAACCAAATCAATCACATATTAATAAATAACAAGTGAAAACAGTCACTACAAGATGTGAGAGCAAGGGCAGGAGCTGATGTAGGAAGTGATCACAACCTTCTGGTAGCAAAAATAAGAAGGACACCACAGGGGAGAACAGAAGTAAAAGTAGACCAAAGGAGACATGGAGAAGAATGAGCAAAAGAGGGCTCACTTGGGCAAGAGCAGAAAAAAAAAAGATGAAGAACAGGGGTTTGTGGAAAACCCTTGCAGAAGCCCCCATGCACCATGGGCACTTAAGCTTCAGAGAGAGAGAGAGAGACATGACAGATTACCACTAGTGAATAGCTGTCTATCTAAGTTCTTAAATGTGCCCTTATACTTCACCCATAGGCTACAACAGACTTGTACAACAACTGCACAGCCAGCCATTCTGGTACATCAGCTGCGGCCCCTGAAGCAGCTGGTGTTTTTGCTCTGGCTTTGGAAGCCAAGTAAGTAAACCTCATTCTGACTCGAGATTTTAGGCTGTAATGTAATCATCTTTTGTGATTCCTATCTCTTTAGAGCTTTTTTTTTTTCACTTCCACTTCAGAAAGCACATTATATCTTATTTCTGAAATGTTCCTCCTCCTCTCTATTTCACAGTGGCTTCAAGATCACAGGCATTTTAAATGTTATTTATTTAAATTTTATTTTTAAATTATAAGAAAACAGACTATTTCATTTATTCCATAAATTTGAAATTTTCTTACAGTGCCTTATCTACCAGGCTAAATGTTTACTCCCAGATGGCCTGAATTCTTTTGCCTGAATAACAGATGGCACAAGAAAATTATAATAAACATAATCGAAATCTGTGGGACATGTTTGGAGGAGAAGAGGCAAGCTAAAGCACTTAATGGCAACAGGGGAGATCAAAGGTAGAAGAGACGGAGAGAAAAGATGTTTGATGGTTTGGCATCCTGGCACAGGAAATGCTCAGTGACAAGCCTGTTGAGATGAGTAAGGGGTCAAGGATTATGGAAGGACATGATATCCTACACCTGTCTACAAGGACCTTGAGACAGAGAATAACAAACAACTGTAATTGGTGCCATATTCCTTTTCCTCCTCACCTCTCACTTTCCTTCCTGCTGCTCAAGTCTCTAATTGACCAAATTCCACATTTGGCTGCCTCTCTAACTCTTCATATTTCCTCTTCCACCTGCAGCCATAGTTTGTCCAGTTTCCTCAAAGAAATCAGATCACAGAGAAGTTTCTTTTCTTGTTTCATCTTTTCTGTTCTTGATAAAGACAATTTTGCTGAAATATTGGGTTGTTATTACTGTCTTTCATAACCATTTCATTACTCCTACTTCTTATTGGTAACTTTTCTTCCTTCCTTTCTTCCTTCCTCCCCCTACCCATTTTCATAAAACTGTGCCATACATCTCCATACAATTCTTTTCTTAACCAAATTATACTTCAGTGTGAGCACCTCACTGTTCATAACTCCCCAAATGCATAGTTGGTAGATGATGACCAGTTCTGCAGCCTCGTCACTCATGTGCACTTCAGCAGAATAGAAGGTGTTCAAATTATAGGGCAGTTTTCAACAACTTGTGACTTTTTTTTAAGTAGGATTATGTGAAAGACCATGTTTACAGGCAGCACACAAAAATACGCAACAAGAACTGGTGCAAAGGATTTGTGATTTAGTCAAAAATGTTACTAGAATACTCTGTCATTAGATGTACCACATGTTCAGTGTATACAGAGTTACATTGTACATCCTTTCCATGCTGTTAAATGTTACATAGGACTCACAAATTTAATTCGCCATGTCTTTCTGTTTTCATCAAGGAATCTTATGTCCAGTAATTTAGCCTCTGTCAGCAATGTTCTCTTTACAGCTGCATGTAATCAACCACTTTTTCTTTGTCCTGTTGTGTCTCGTTTGATGGCATGTTTTGGGATTCTCCAATTGTTTCTTCTCATCACATGGCCAAAATATGTCCTCCTTTTTTTTTAATCACTAATAAGACAGGTTGTTGTGTGCTCATCTTCCTTATCTCTGTGTTGGCCTTGAACTTGCAGAGTTACATGAAGTGTAATACTGAAATATAATGTAAGTGTGGAATAAAATAAAATGATCTGTTTTCTTCTGTGTTTTTAGTTTTAAAGTATAAAATTTAAAATGCCAACATTCATTTTTTAAGCTCTATATTTTGTTTAATTCATGAGTAGATAAATGTATGCATCAGATAACCACAGACAGTGGTATAACTGGTATAAATGGCATTGTTCAGAAGTATATTAATTTGTATCTGCACATGTAATCTCTGTTCTTTTTTTAATTCAGCCGCAACCTCACATGGAGGGACATACAACACCTGACAGTACTCACCTCCAAGAGAAACAGCCTGTATGATTCCAATGGCATCCACCATTGGAAGCTTAATGGTGCACACCTACTGTTTAACCACCTTTTTGGTTATGGTGTTCTGGATGCTGCAAGCATGGTTGACCTTGCCAAACAGTGGAGAGGACTCCCTGAGAGGTTCCACTGTAAAGCAGGGACAGTTGCAGCTGAGAAGTTTGTATTTGCCAGTTGAATCATAGGAATATATGTTGTCTTGTCAACTCTTTAGCAAGACGTCTGAAAAGGTATTCTCTTTTTTTTTTTTAAGTTCATCTTCCTTCCTAAGACATCTTTATTTGCTTCATGATCTCGGTGTTCAGATGACAGCCTCAATGCTTTTTCGTTAGTTTATTTTACGTGTGTCAAGTCTAGTGAGTTTAGTTTACGTGTGTCAAGTCTAGTGAGTTTAGTTTATGTGTGTCAAGTCTAGTGAGTTTAGTTTATGTGTGTCAAGTCTAGTGAGCTTAGTTTACGTGTGTCAAGTCTAGTGAGTTTAGTTTACGTGTGTCAAGTCTAGTGAGTTTAGTTTACGTGTGTCAAGTCTAGTGCTGTAATTTATGTGACATGGTAATTCTGAAGATTGTGATCTGGTGCGGAATTCTTTTTCTTCCACAGGGACAATCTTTGAAATGATGTTGCTGAAGTTCACCATTTCTGAAAAAAAAAATTTACATTATAACAAAGGCGTAGCATAACACATGAAATAACTTCATGTGTCCTAACAAATAACATTTTTAAAACACTCCACTTTTCATAATAGTAACCAAGCACTTTGTATGATATCATATGTTTGTTAGTGTAAATTAGCAGTGTTACTTCTAATCATGCCTAATCATATTAAAATGTGTATTATTTTTAAATTTTCACATTTCCATCCAAAAAAAAGTCTTTCTTCCTGGATTCTTCAGCCTCTTTATAAGTGGGTAATTTCAAAATCAACCTCAAATTGGGTGCTAAAAATAAAACCAATAGATATACACATAAACAATGTGAGTTCATAGTTGATATTGTCTTACCACAGCATGAACTTAAGATGTGCTCATGATGGTGGAGATAAGTGCAACAGGAGCATCATTCATGAAGTTAGATATAGATCTTGATCAATTATTTGTCAGCTGGCCCAGGTGAGAGTGGTATCTCTCTCACAGCCCTCAGACCAAATTAATTTGATACTTTTGTTAAAGTTAGTGCTGAGGGTTCAATTTCAGGACAAATAAAGAGAGGACAATCCTAATATACTCAAGACAGATCATATAAGAAAGGTGTGGTATTTCTTATTAGCAGGACCAGAAGTCAAAAATGAATGCGCAGAGTGAAGTCCCCTGTGACTCTCAAGTCTTGACAATGAAGACTCTTAATGCTACATGGTATGAAGGAAGCCAACCAGATTTTATTTTACAGTTCCCACAAAGCTCTGTAGCTGAAATCCATGGGTCATAGCAAAATGTAATGTCATGCTCATATAAATGATACATTTATGAAAAGAGTTAAAAATTGATGGTGATAGCATGTTAACTATGAAATTTCCTCTATCTTTGCACAGGGAGTTCTCATTTGGCAAGCCTCTACGCATGAGTATTGAATCTGATGGCTGTTTCAATACAGAGAATGAGGTAAACTACCTGGAGCACGTTCAGGCTTTTATCACACTTCGCTCTACCTACAGGGGCTGTGTCACAATGTACATGACCTCCCCAATGGGAACTACGTAAGTAATCAGTAGTTCATTTTGGCAGCAGCAGTGGTAGTGCTAGTATGCTAAACAATGAAGACAATGAAATCATGGGATGAATTCAGTTATTTTTTTATTTAAGAATGAAAGCACCGGAATGAAAGACATTTTACCAGTGATCATGTTAACCACCAATTACCAGTAAATTACCAATAAAAAGACAAGAAAAACTGAAACTTTTGGAGGTCAATGGTTACTTTAACCACTTTCTATTATCAAAAACCTAGTTTAAAAAAAAACAGTGAAATCGGATGGAGGATAAACAGGCCAGCAGGATGATGGTGCTCAGTTTGCATGGAGGAGAATCAGCCAGTTTTGACTTTGGTACAGAATGTGGGCATTTTATAGATAGAAAATCTCATCGCAAATAAGAAAGATTTCATGCTAACATTTAATTCCTGTTTATGTTTGTGCATAATTTTTCTGTACCTGGTCTATCGTCGTTTGCAGTGTGTTATAAAGGTCTTCTACTTCCTCTTCTTCTTTATATATATTATATATATATATATATATATATATATATATATATATATATATATGAAGTACTACTGAATGCTGTACTGACAAAATCAGTATTTCAGAAAGTTCTTCATACAACAAAATGAAAGGCAAGTACAGTTGTACTGGTTTTAAAAAATCCTAACATCATCACTGCATTTTACTGTGCAAGGTTCCTGATGAACCATGCATGATCTTGTCTCATGAAACCACAAGCTTATATTTTGTTTCTTTCATCCATCGTTTTTATTATGTGGCTCTTGGTGTCCAAATGCAAGTATTTTATTTTGCATACATTTCTTTATACTCTGAAGAGCTCAAATCTTCCATAGATCTTCATCCTCTGAAGAGCTCAAATCTTCCATAGATCTTCATCCTCTGAAGAGCTCAAATCTTCCATAGATCTTCATCCTGTTTCTTTTCAGCTCCATGATTCTGAGTCAGCGACCTAATGATGATGACAATAAAAATGGATTCACCCGTTGGCCCTTTATGACCACCCACACTTGGGCTGAGCTATCACGGGGCACTTGGACTCTGGACATAGTCATGGAACCCATCATTGGTGTGAAGACCAACATTGAAACCGGTGTTTTCAAGGAGTGGACTCTTGTCCTACATGGCACAAAGACACCACCCTATGCCAATCAACCAGCAGGTAATTTTCAGTTTGAAGAAATTATTTCTTTAAGACATGAGCTTTATATCATACATCTGGTTTATTTTATTTTATTGTTGCTTACTGTTCTAATATCAGTTAAATAATTGGAATAATTCTCAACTAGAGAATGGCATTCACAGGACAACTGAAAGTTATATTCCAACTATCATTTGTTAGGTCTTGGAGTGTTTCTGTCTAATGAGCTAATGAATAAAACATTTATTTATCCCGGACATATATATAAGACTGTGCAAAATTAGATTGATCAAGTGAAGATGTACTGTGTAGTTTATCTCTAAGAAAATCAAAGAAAAAAATTTTACAAAATAATGCAGAAGTAAGAAGCACAGCTAGCATTTTGGCAAAATGCTTTCTTCAGGAACAACAGAAAACAAACACACAAATATATCTAACTGTTGGAGAAAAAGCTCTGTTCTTCCCTATTGTTCCTTAAGAACACATTTTGCTGAAAAACTGGTTGTATTTGATGCCTTTCACTGGATTTTTTTTCATTGTCTCTAGCATCTGATCTTAGTATCTGTTGTAAAACTGCTATACACCTCCATACCTTTTTTTAAATGAAAATAAGTGAAAATCAATTAATTTCATTTATAATATTCATTCTGTTATTATTTATAATAAAAATTTTAATGCACTATTAATTTTACAGATGTTTTTCTGAGGTTCTAATTTAACCCTTCCTCAAAATGCATCTGAATCTAATCATAAACCATATTATCTTCTCTTTAGATAAATCCAAGCATGAGAAGTTGTATCTCGTACGACGTGCCCACGAAAGTGGAGTCATTGAGGAGTAGGTAGCATCACAGCTGGGTGGTGCTTTCATGACAAATCATCCACGTCTCCTTTAGCTCAATCGTCAGGTTATCAGCATGTCGAATATAAGATAAAAGATTTGCCATCTGAAAAAAAAAGAGTCAAAACCCTTATTTGTTTCGAGTCATCAAAACTTTTATCATGTTTTAACTCGCACAGAATAAACCAATAAAGAAAACTAGTTTCCGAAGGTTGTGGAAATAATATTTATTTTTGAACTTTTTTTTTGGTATCATCTTTTGGCTTGAGAAGCTCCTCAAACACCACACAATCACAACTTCTCAACAACTTATAACATTCAATATTTTTTCAATATCAGACATAGCAATAAAGTCATCAGTCTGATTGCCTCGTCTACTTTCACCATCATTCATTTCCATTTGTTGTTATGAGGCTCACAGCTTCAAGTCATCATTAAATGTTTCACTTGTCCAGCTACATTGCTAATTAAGTAAAACTCTCCCACAAAACTTTCTTTTGAAATGCAATAAATCGTCAAGGCTTTTTTTTTTTTTCCGTTTTAAAAAAATTATCATGTTACAGTATGAGTAGCAGATCATGCACTCGTAAAGATTGCTCTAGGAAAACCTATCCGAATCACATATTTCAGTAAATTCAATGCATTTTTTTTTATTTTGCTGAAAGTGAATATCACTGCAATAGTTATAAAAAAAAAAAATGTTAAAAAAAGGAAAAAAAATTCTAGCTGTCTTGGTCTCTGAGCTGGCCTGACCTAGCCTGTTCATCTATACTTGTCATTAATTTGCAGCCACTATACTTTTCTATTATTGCTGTTAATATTATTTTTCTATTATTGCTACTAATGTTACTCTGTTAATATTATTTTTCTTTTATTGCTATTAATGTTACTCTTATTACTTTTCTATTACTGCTTTTAATATTATTTTCACTATTTTAAGTACCGCTGGTATTGTTAGTCTGGTATTATCATTGGTATTGTTTAGTATTTTCATGGCATTATTTATTACTTATAACTATTTTTGATTATTCTTTGGTGTCATTGCTATGGTTAACCTTACTTGAGAAAATTTATAGAATTATTTCTTATCAAGCAGATATTAACAATACCTGTGTTATTGCTTGCTACTTCTTTATGGTTACACTTATTTTTCACAGTTTTCCCAAGTTTATTATTTGTTTATTAGCGAGCTGATCTGTGCGGTGAAGTCATTTTGTTGCTATCTTTTCTGTGCATATTTTGTGTGACACCTCAACGTCTGAGAGGCACCTGATGACTTTAAGTTGTGGTTACATTATGAGACGTGCATCAGTTTGTTGCATTTGTTTTTTTAAATAAACTCGTGTTGGAAAATAGGTCACTTTCCACAAACTTCATGCTACAGTCATAGAAGAAAAAAAAAATGTTTAGCAAGTACAGTAGAATCTCTCTTAACCGGCACCCAATTAACTGGCAATATCAAAACAACAGCACTTTTGAAGGTCTAAGTTTAAACTGGAAATTTAGACCTTCAGACAAGAAAAATACACAATGGGCTTGCATTCTGGCAGTGCTGTTGTGTGTACAGCCGAGTCTAGTACTGCCAGGTCTTGGATTTAGTAACACATTCAGAGACAGTCAGTGTTAGTGAAAAGGAGGTGCAGGCTTGGGGTGGGTGTAGACAATTCCGTTCCCATCATGCTCTTTCTTGATTACAACGAAATAATCAAACGTGCCCTGGGAAAGGAGAAAGATGATGAGGAGTATGAAGACACCAACATGCAGACCAAGTAGTTTACATGGAAGGAAGCTCACAAGGGATTGCAGACTTTCATAAAATCTGCCATGCAGTGCTCTTCTATGACAGCACATGGTGTTATGAAACTTCATTTTCATACATAGTGGATTTTTAAAACTCTGACGACAATCCTTTAAGCAGGCAGACATTCAAAGTTTTGTTATAACATCACACAAATAAATTCACAACTTTCATGTGATGATACGCACTGTAATTTTTCAATGCTGTTTAAATTTGATTTTGTGAAATATAAAGTTATGTCTGTATGTTTTTTGTTTTTTTTAAATCTTCAGAATTTTTAATATTGTTTTTTTAATAAGACCGGTAGATAGAAAAACACACCCAACAAACTTTGCATGCTGCAGTTTCTACAGATGGCATCACAAAACATGAACAGGCAAGTTCTCAAAATGCATATTCAATTATCTGGCAAAATCTCGTATCTGGAACAGGTGAAGTCTCATTGTTGCTGGTTAAGAGAGATTCTGCTGCATTATTTACTGTTGTTCTTGTGCAGTATATACAATGTTTATGTTAGTTCCTTAAAAAAAAAAAAAAAGCGCTGCAACCATGGTTTTCTGGTGGAGTTAATTTTTAAAAGAATATTACCCTTTAAAATATTAATCACTCTTTAATTTTTTTTTTTTAATTCACTCGTATAGTTGTACTTCAAGGACATTTGTAACTTGTTGCAGATCTGTACTTCTTTGGGTGAGGAAAGAAGAAACATTAAGACAAGCACTTAAGAAGCAGAATAAACTCAAGTTTTAATGTCTCTGGCAACCCTCCGGTAAAATTAGTTTATTTTACAGCCATTATGACTAAATCAAAAGGTTCCTTCTAAATGGAAAAAAATAAAAAAGTAAAGTTAAAGTATCAAAAAAAAAGGCAAACTTCGTGGGCACAATATCAATTGTGTCAAAAGTATTTTGCAGTCATTCTGAATAGACTTAACGACATAGTGGATAGTGCAATGAGAGAAGAACAAGCAGGACTTGGAAAAGGGAGAAGCTGTCTCGACCAGATCTTTACTCTAAGAATAATACTTGAAGAACATATTGAAAAGCAAAAACCATTAATCCTGAACTTCACAGACTTTAAAAAGGCATTTGATAGCATACACAGAGATTCACTGTGGAGAATTTTAAGACTATATGGAATACCATCTAAAATTGTCAACCTCATTTAGGACCTCTACAACAGATACGTTTGTGCAGTTAACACAGAAGAAGGAATAAGCAAATGGTTCCAGATTGAAACAGGTGTGAAACAAGGATGTGTACTATCTTCCTTGCTTTTTGGAATGGTGTCACGCAATCCCGCTTCCGAGACCCACCAAGAATACAGGCTAAAGCCCTGTGATACTCTGAACCCCTTGTGGTCCTCTCGTGGATCTCGTGTGGTCTTTTCGGGGACCACACAGGGGACCACGGGACCTAACGAGGACCACAGGTGTGAATTCAGTAGGATCACAGTGCGGTTTTTGGTGGTAGAAGCGAACGAAGAAGAAGGACCTCTACAACAGATACGTTTGTGCAGTTAACACAGAAGAAGGAATAAGCAAATGGTTCCAGATTGAAACAGGTGTGAAACAAGGATGTGTACTATCTTCCTTGCTTTTTGGAATTGTCATAGATTTCATGATGAAAAAATATGTTGTGCAGCTAAAATGAGCATTGACTGGATACACGGGACCCAACTAGAAGATCTTGATTTTGCAGATGACATAACTCTTATCTGTGACAATGTGAGTACGATGCAAGAAAAAACAGATACCATGCTTTCACTGGCTAGCAAAATAGGACTTGAAATTAACAAGGAAAAAAACAAAAATAATGGAACTTCCCAATAATCAAACAGGAAAAATATATGCAGAAGGAACAGCTGTTGAAGAAGTAACCAATTTGTTTATCTCAGCAGCTACATAGACCAGGTTGGTGACAACAGAAAGGAAGTCAGAACTGCAAAAGCAGCATTGACCTTCAAGAACCTTGAGAACATAATGGCATTCACAAGTTGTAAGCACAAAAATCATGCTAAAATTATTCAATTCAAATGTAATATCCACCCTCATTTACGCATGCGAAAGCTGGAAATCAACTAAAGAAATAGGACAACAAATTAGACTCTTTTAAAAACAAATGCTTAAGGAAAATACTCTGTATAAAGCAGAACGAATTCAAGAACAACGCAGAGATAAGGCAGATGAGTGAACAACAACCAGTCTCATGGGTGATCAGAAAAAGGAGATGGACATATGTTGGTCATGTGATGAGAAGAAACAGTCAGAGAATCCCAAAACAAGCTATCAAGTGGAACACAACAGGCCACAGAAAAAGAAGTCGACCACGTGAAACTCTAAAGAGGACAAACTCTAAAGAGGCCAAATTAGTAGGCATAAAATCCCTTGATGGGGTTGAAAAGCTCGCCGAAAACAGAAAAACATGGTGATCTACAATGCAAGCCCTATATGGCATTTAACGGCACAGGAAGGATGTAAGATGTAAGAATGACTAAATCTCCAAATTAACTTTCTTCTTTTATAGCCCTGCTGCTTCTAAAAAAATAAAGCTATTTAGCTTTGATTATGATTTACTTTTATGTTAGTTGTGGCATAGTTACAAGAATTTAAACTGGCTCAAAGGTTCAAAATCAGACTCCAGCATCACAGCATTCAGGACAGCCCTATATATGCTCTGCTGCAATCATCCAAGAGTATGTTTGCTAATAGTTCCCAGCAAGTGATGGTTCTTTCCAAAATGTTTTCTGCAACAGTTCATATATCCTACCAGCACCCTTAATTTATCCTAGCTCCAGCAATTGCTTCACAATTACATTGCTTTTCTAAATGGCTGTGGACTTGGAAGTGCTTCTTTCATTTTTTTCTCTTTTTTCAAAACAGATGATTTTCTTGATTTGCTTAATCTAAAAGTATCACAGCCAGTTTAGAACTCGTGAATCTGCTTTTCTTAAAAAAAAAAAAAAAAAATCCGTTATCATTTATAACTGTTGCATAAAATTCAACAATGACTGACATCATCATCATCATCATCAGGTGCCGTGCCGACTGGCGTTGGCTATTATGCTTCTCCAGAGTACCCGATCCTTCATGCAGGCCATCAGTTCAGTTGGTGATCTCCTCTCACACCATCCCGTCAGACTGTCCAGTATCATTTCTCTTGGTCTTCCTCTTGATCTTCTTCCTTCTATTTTTCCTGTTGTTATAATATTTTCAATGCCCCCTCTTCTCATTGCATGTCCTATGAAAGTACACTGTCTCTCTCTTATCTTTCTGACAAGGTTTTTTGTCTCTCCAGCTCTTCTCATACATTCTTCATTAAATGACTGACAACAAACTATAAATTGATATCTCATATGGGTTTAACCCTTTAGTAAAGAAATATCTCAGTACAATATGCTCACACCATAGCACACAATTTTGATGTCAATTATACACTGAAGTTATGTTAGTGTTGATGGAACTTTTCAAACAAAAGATACACATTCTTCAGATAATATTCATTCATTCATTTGCATGTCCCTTGTGAAACTTTTGCCTTCCTAACAGCACTCCTGCAGGCCTCTCGGTTGTGAGCAAGATGGCCTGCTGCTGATGCATCCATTTGCAGATCATCAACGATGTCTTGCAGCCATCTTCGCCTTGGTCTTTCTCTCTTTCTTTTTCCCATCATGCACCCCTCCAAGACGGTTTTCACTAGATTATCATGACGTTTAATATGTCCAGAATATTTAAGTTTTCTCTCTTTAATACTTTTTACTAGCCAGCCTTCTTCAATATTAAGTTTTTGTAGTATGGATATATTTATTCTTTTTTGTGTTCATGACATTCGAAGAACTCTTCTGTAGCATTTACATTCAAATTCAGTTTCTCAGCTGTTTTGTTGTGTCCAGGTCTCACAGGCATATGTTGCAATGGGAAAAATGCATGCCCTTAAAAATCTTATTTTTGTAGTTCTGTCTGCGCCTCTCCATAGATTCTTTAGTTGTTTTACTTCAGATAACATCATTTGAAATATTAGTAACACATTTGTTTGTTACATTAAAACAAGGTAATTATCTTCCATTTTCTTCTTCTTTCTTGCCATTTTTCCTGTGCAGTTAAATGTCATTGTAGTTACCATGTTTTTTTTTCTGTTTTGGCAAGTTTTTAAACCTCATCAAACAATCAATCAAGTGCTATGCCATGTGGCGTAGGCAATCATTTCTCTCCACAATTCCCTGTCTTCAGATCTGGTTATGAGATCCACCAGTGACTTTCTTCCTAGCCACACTGACAGCCCATCCAGTAACTTCTCTCTCTCTCTGTCTTCCTTCGTCTCTTCTTCCCTCAATTTTTGCAGTTGCCACAGTGTGTTCCAATTTTCCTCTTCTCAGAAAATGTCCTACAAATCTCGCTTGTCTGCCTCTGATCTTTGCTGTAATTTGCCTTTTAACTCCAGCCTCTCTTAAGACTTCTTGGTTGGTTTTCTTAGCTGTCCACAGTACCTTCAACATCCTTCTTATGAACCACATTTCCATGGCCTCCATTTCTCATTGTATTTTCTTATTCATGGACCATGCTTCACATCCATAAAACAAAAATTGGTTCGATGTAACATTTAAGTACTCGGAATCTTGTTTCCATTGATATGGATCTGTTGCACAAGATGTTTCTCATTTTCTGGAATGCTGACTTTGCCTGAGCACGTCTACTTTTTATCAATGCCTACTAATTTAGCTTCTCCCAACAATGTTCTCTTCAGACTTTCATGTGGCTAACCTCTTTTTTTTTTTTACTTTGCCCTGTTGTGTCCCATTTGACAGCTTTCATAAGGCTGAGGTTAAAAATGTTAATGATATATGGTTTGGTTTTTAACTTTCATTTACACAAGACACAAATCTGCTGAAAGGTAATCCCATGTTCACTTAAGATGATTATACAAAGAACAGTACATTACATGCAGTAAAAGTTTAATAGGTATTTTATATTTTTAAATTTATTAAAAAAACCCACTTTCATATGTTGAATGGCAGCTAAGCTTTTGCTGAAAGCCACAGTCTGAGCACATGAAGGGCAATCACTGTTTGATGTTCCCTGCTTGATTAACAATCATGATGATCTTCTCTATAAATCAAGCACAAATTTTAATGATGATGAACATGTTAAAGAAAGATGTAGTTTCTTCAGTGAGTATGTGGAGGCAATTATAACCCACCACTCCATGGAGCATAGCAAATTAGAGAATCTTGCTTGCCTACCTTTTTTTTTTTTTTTCAGCCTACCATACATGTTCTGAAGCTCAAAGCCTCAAAGGAGAGGATAAACTGAAGATAAGAATACTGATACACAAACTCAGAATATGACTGGACAACTTGATTTAAAAGACATGGAGGAATTGGAGATGTAGTACTGGAGATCCACCAGGGTATTAATGAAGACGAATGTCTGTCTTCAGCGTTGAAGTTTCAAGGCCTGGAAAGTCCAGAGGATTAAATTCATAGATCCATGCATGATTCTTTTTTATAATCACCCACTTCATGTTCATGGTCAAAGTTGATGATTTAAAATCAAACAGTATGAACACAAAATAATTTGTGCAAAAACCAAAATTCTATCATCCCATAAACTTGAAATTAATGAAAATACAGCTAAGTACACGAGTTTTTTGTATAGCAGTTAGCTACATCGAACGTCAGCTTCCTGGTGAATATGTTCTTTGGTAATTTGCTGATCCAGACAGAAATTCCTTAAAAACTACATGCAGCCTGATTACCATTAATGGGTCAAATTAAATGGATTTTAAATTCAAGTTCTTACATCTAATCAGATTTTCTCCCTTACAGAATTTACACCCATTTTTTTAGTACTCAGCAGCTTAACAGCTAAATGTTACCATCAGCATGTACTTCAACCCTCTCTTCTTCCCTCTCCTTCCTTCTCATGGGATGTTGTTGTTTGTGTATGTGTGTAGCTAGCATCATGTTTATCATTTAACTGCTAGAGACTTAACAGCAAGTTCTCTTAATAACCCGTGGTCGAAACATAACTCACCGCACCCTTTACGTTTCAGTTTTATTTGTGATTTTTAATAGTCAATGAATTTCCTCGTCACCGTATTTTTCTTAAGTTCCAATTTTTATGGCCTTTAATGAGAGGATAATCATTGCGAGAAAAAAAAAATCAGTCTTTTAAAATGTATACTTTGGAAGGCATATGAAAACTACATTTGCTGCGAAAACTGCAAAAGAACAATTTTATATATCTGTACAGTGTGAAATTAAAAAAAACAAAAAAGTGTTATTAAAGTCAAATGTTGATCCAGTCCTATATTCAGGTTTTCATTTTGTTTTATTTTTTTCACACAGCTGCAATCTCATCATTTGAAATACTGCATTCATTTCTGTCATTTTTATAAGTATGTGTACCATGGAATCCATGTTTTACTACGTAAAATAACTATTTCTCACTCTCTCTCTCTCTCAAACTATGGTTCATCACCTTTACATGGAGCCTAATTTTTTTTTTCTTTTATATTTAATGTCACTTTCCCGTCACCCCTTAATGCACTGACATTTGTGTGCAACTTAATCATTTTACAAGGTCAGTTTCCACAAACATGTGTCAGATAAAAATTTTATAGCTGGGTTGGCCAGAGCTTGATGACTGCAAGGCTACAACTTATTGCACTCAGTAAAACCAGTTTGCACTGGTTGTACTATTTCTGCAGTTTTAAAAAAAACATAAGCTGCTTATTGGTTTGGATATCTTTCATCACATCAGGATTTTGACAGCAAGGTTTGTTCCTGCACACTGCCCAGTTTTCATGTGCCTCTTAGGCAGTCATTTTTTCCCCCGTGCTCCATTTAACGCACTGCTTGTGATCAGTCCACTTCCAAGTGCTCCTTTTGTCTTTAAACTGTATGTAACTTCTCTTTATTTTCTCACAAAACTGTTCTCTTAATAGCCAATCTAATGAGAGCATCTCATCGTGCCAGAATGTTTGCTTCTGTGAGCACGGTGTTCAGTGAAATCCCTTTGACCATCTCTTTTCTCATTTCTCATCTCTTCTCAAGCAAGCTAAACATCAACACATAATAAAAACAATAAATTACACCTATAGTTAAAGCACTATTTAGCAATCGAAACTAAAATATATTAGAATACACTAATATCTGATTCAACTGGCTCATAACACTGGGAAAAAAAAAAAGAGCATAGTTCAAAATTGTAACTGAAAGAAAACACATGATTTGCCTTCTAATACTGAGGTGACACTTGATTTAGTTGTAGTAAATTAGACTCTTTTGAAAACAAATGCCTAAGGAAAATATTCGGCATCAAATGGAACGAATTCAAGAACAATGCAGAGATAAGACAGATGACTGAACAACAACCAGTCTCATGGGTGATCAGGAAAAGGAGATGGACATACGTTGGTCACTTGATGAGAAGAAATGATCAGAGAATCCCAAAACAAGCTATCAAGTGGAACACAACAGGCCAAAGAAAAAGAGGTAGACCGCATGAAACTCTGAAGAGGACATTATTAAGAGAGGCCAAATTAACAGGCATAAAATCCTTTGATGAGGTTGAAAGACTCGCCGAAGACAGGAAAAATTGACGAACTACTTTGTGAGCCTTATGTGACGTTTAACAGCCCGGGAAGGAGATAAGATAAGAAACTACTATGACATCCAGTCAAATATTTAGCTTCATATCATGTCAAAAGCTGTAATAGTCATCTTAAGTTTGTCCAATAAATTTTTGCACAGAAATCAGTGACCTGATATGTGAAGCAGCACACAGCAATGAATTGATAAGACTCATCACTTTTTCATGGTTTAGCTTCAAGATATGAATCACCAGTCCTCAGCGGTCTTGTCTTTGCACCCTAACATAAATAATCAGGCTGTTACTTTTTAGTCACCTGACCGGACTTCACAAAAACCTTCCATAATTCAATTTTTTGTCGTTCCCACCACCCCCCCCCCCCCCCAATCTTCCAAAAATGCTGATAGTGACAACAAATAAACGCTCTTCAGAGTTTGTTTTTTTCTTCACCAAAACAACTGCACTTGATCTCCCTTTACAAGTTACCGGACCAATGATTCTGTTTTGAAAACAAATGCAACTATCTGAAATGAAGATGATAACTGCTCTAAAGGGAACAGTGCAGTTATTTGGTTTGGTGAAGATCCTTCACAGGAAGCTTCTGGAAAAAGACTGCAATGTGTGGCTTCAATATCTATTACCTGGTGCTTCTCTCAAGGTGGTAAAGCTTGTAGATAAGTCCACTTTATGGGCCCACAACAAAAGTTCAACAAAGATGCTCTAGCCCATTCAACTCAACACCTGCATTTCAACATATATCAATAGAATGTGATACTGACTGGCTACAGGAATCTCCTTTACACATTTCACTGTTAAATAAACATTAGTAACACTGTATGAACTTAATTCAAGATCTGAACACCTTAATCATCCGGTGGATGGCTAATGACAGCTTCTGTGCCTGAAGACTGGTCAGCCTCAGAATCTTCTGGCTGTGTGGACAGGATATTACTATATGACCCTGGAAATGAGGAAATAAATGGTGATGTTTGGACATTTTTCATAATCAAATGATCTGTGCTCAAACTGTGAATCTCAGAAGCTGTGGAATGCCCAATAAACATGTTAGAATTAACAGCATTAGCTACAGAGAGATGGTTTACACCATTATATGTAGAGCTGGGCACCGCAGCTGAACTACTACTAAAATGTTCAGGAGAACTTGTAAGAACTACATCTTGAACATCTGAAGTTACACCACTCAGTCCGACTTGATCAGACAACAACACAGCGTTCCCACTATATGTTAAAGCAGGATATGTCACAGATGTGTCATATGTGATATGTGACCCGCTAAGACTTGGCAGTACTGATGTCAAGGCACATACACTGGGGCATGTTTTTGCTGGAAGAACTGAGATCACTGTCGCTCTGTCAACACAAGATTTTCCGCTATTAACATTAATTCCTGACTCAGTACAGAAACTATGAGGAAGATACTGGACTCTCTGACCTGATACAGATAAAATGCTGCCCAAGAGAGGGTTTTCCATGTCACTTATACCCTGAGCTAATGGCGCAGTAATGGACAGATGTTTGTTCACTACATCACTCAAAGGAAGAAAACTCTGGTTGGATATAACAGCTGATCTAACTTTCTGTTCTATTAGTCGAAACGATGGACAAGAGCCTGCTGTTGCCACAAGCTCACGTGAGCTGACTGTGTTTGGGATAATCTCTGAAACTAGCATATTACCATCGGAAACTGGTGTGTTCTCACCACAGGCAATGAGCTGGACATTGACACCATAACAAGGACCAGTTACACTGGGTATCGTGGTCACAGCTTCTAATTTTTCACTACCTGATGCTGCATGATGATTACCACTACCTACATCTGTCCTCTGAAAGTTCCTTGAATCATAAATGGTGAGCTGAATGTCTTGCAGATTTTCTCTGGTATCATCACTTCCCTTTTCCAGTTTAATATCACCTACAGTTCCATATGGCAATAAGCTTGTAGTATTACTGTTCCCAGATTGAATAACGGAATTAACAAAATCTGCAGCACTGAACATGTCACCAGGGTGGATAATACTTGATTCCACGGACATATATTTACTCGGATGTGCAACCCGTCTGTTACTCTTTTCATCATCTTTTCTACAACCATTGTCTTCTTCCCCACCTAAGGAAAGAAAGAAAACACATAAATAAAAATGTATTATGTAAATCTAAAGTCATTAATTCTGGTTAATTCCAGCAAGGTTTTTTCTGAAATTGGTTTTGTACAAATTATAAAACTTTTAACTATCAATTCTTATGTTGACAACAGAAAAAGAAATAGAAATAATCTACAATCACATGTGATTTTATATGATTTCAACGTTGACAACAGAAAAAGAAATAATCTACAATCACATGTGATTTTATATGATTTCAACGTTGACAACAGAAAAAGAAATAATCTACAATCACATGTGATTTTATGATTTCAACGTTGACAACAGAAAAAGAAATAATCTACAATCACATGTGATTTTATGATTTCAACGTTGACAACAGAAAAAGAAATAATCTACAATCACATGTGATTTTATACGATTTCAACCTTTCAGAGCATTTAATAAAACATAAGGTTATGAGAAAAGCATGCATGACCTGACACAGCATATCTGTATTTGGAAAATTCACCCAGTTTCAGTCAAATTTTACATTTATATTTTGTAAGTGACAAAATTCAGTGCTCTTTTTCTTCAGCCTTTTTTTTTTTTTCATTCTTGTTACAATTATGTTTCTTTGGTTTGCGTTCAGTACTGCTGACAATGTGCAAAGTCCAATCTAAAACGCTACACAAATACATTTACTTGACTTCATGCCATGAAGAGCAGATAGTGTCTCTCATCACATTTCCTGTTCTCGTTACATTACAGCCCCCTCTCATATGAAAAGTGTGATGATTAATCGAGCCCTGCTGATACTAACTACTTTGTTCCTGGTAACTATTACTGACTGTATGATTAAAATGTTACCTTCAGTCAAGATATCCTTAAATCTAACTGATCCTGAGTTATCTCTACAGTACTGGCCTAATAGTACCGGACTAATTTGTTCCATTTTTTTTTTCAAAAACCCCCACTGCTATGGAATCTCAGAACCATCGCATTAACACTTGATCTTTTGATTAAAGCTGCACACTCTTCCATCCATATCCCTGCATGCCCAAGGTTAGACTGAAATACAAACTTAGTTTCAAGATGTTAAGCGCTCTTTTAAACTAAATATGGCTACTATTACCAGCCTACAAAGGAAATCATACTGACAACAGCTGGATCAGTATAATGCATCTGCAAACAATGAAACCCATGCTACATCTTCCAGATCTCCTAACAACTATTAACATTCTTTTTATCTTATCTTATATCCTTCCCGTGCCGTTAAACGTCACATAGGGCCACTCAGCACACAAAAAATTAATCTTTGCGCACAATTCTTTTAGTTGACTAAAAAAAAAAAATAAGAAATGACAACAAGGTGTAGTTTAGCGGGATATATAAAGCAAACTCTTAGTCTGGCTACAATATTAACAAAGTCATGTAAGATGTATGACAGCAGTGGTATTTGACAGCAAGTACATGACACTTTTACCTATGGAAAATAAGAACAAATCAATCTTCAGACAAAAAAAAAGAACAGAATTAAAACACAATCTGGAAACCTAGAGAACAAAATAAAAGGAAACATCAAGAGACAAGCTGATCTTAAGAGAGACCCTTCAACAATAACTTGCCCTTTAATCATTCTTTCTCACAAGAAGAAAGATAATAAAACATATGTAACATAAAGAAAGATCATAAAGAATTACTAACATAAAGAAAGATCATAAAGCAGTTGTAACATAAGGAAAGACCATAAAGCATTTCTAACATAAAGAAAGATCATAAAGCATCTGTAACATAAGGAAAGATCATAAGGTATTTGTAACATAAAGAAAATCATAAAGCATTTGTACCATAAGGAAAGATCATAAAGCATTCGTATCATAAGGAAAGATCATAAAGCATTTGTAACATAAACAAACATACAAAGAATAAGAAACAAAAAATGCAACAAATATATTGATGATCTGTGTCTCTGCCATATTTGAGGGAAAAAAAAAACCCAGACAATTAACTGGCTCCTACACCATACAAACCTGCTCGTTTTGCTATTTTAGAAATTTTCCGTCTGAAATTTTGATTGGTCACCGCTGCGCCTTTCTTTTTTGGCCACAGGTCACCTCGAGCATGAATCTTGTTATGCTGCTTCAAGTGACCAAGAATTGAAAAGACTGCACCACAAACTCCACACAAATATGGCCGTTCACCTATGCAACAAAAAATCATAAGAATAATGTCAACATAAACTTTCATGTTCATTTAACAACTTGTGATGAAGTATGGCAATGAACTAAAAAAATATGAACTAACAATTTTCAACATAAATGAATTAACAGTGGTCTTTAGAATAATAAACTAACAGCAACAGCAAAAGGGTCTTTAACATAATGAACTAACACAGCCTGTAATGTAACAACACTAACAATGCAATTTTGCTAATTTACAATCAAAATTCTCTATAAATTACCACTGTGAGATCTCATGTGACACACCAGGGTACTACTGGCAGAGAAACTCTTCTTGCACTTATCACATGTGTACGGCTTTTCCCTTGAGTGGACACGCTCATGACGCTTGAGGTCTCCACTGGTGATGAACTGCTTCAAGCATGTTTTACACACATGATCATATCTTCCAGAGTGTATTTTCATGTGCACTTTCAAGTTCCCTTTCTGTGAAAAAGTCTGGATATAGAGAGGATGGAATTTCTTTTTAAATGATGTAAAAGATCAATTTACTAAATAAACTGAAAACATAAAAGCAAATGAAACAGATCTTATTCAAACATAACATACAATCAATCAACTCAAAATTCTTTGTTTACCACAGTTTGTCATTTAAATTGCTATGTTCTACAAATCTCCACTCTTCTAAGTTTTGCCCAAGTTGTGAGTTAGTACTGACACTGTCATCATAGTTCACTGTGGTACTTTTTTTTTTGTGAAAATCTAGTTGTACAAATTATGATAAATGCTTGTCTTTCCATGTTATTTCTGAAATTACTTTCAGTATTTTAGAATCTGGCAAAAAAAACAAAATACAAACATCAAAATTTTCACAAAGTATGAAATTATCCATATCTAGTGAGATTACCTACAGAACAAAACGAAATTAACCATATCAAAATATAATTATCTTATTCATATACCTCTTAAAACAGGAAACCCACTCTTAAATTATCATAGCTTGGCGCACACACACACAAAATGAGTATACTGATTATAATAAGCATTTTTCCTATGTTTAATTCGTTCAAATGTATTTCTGATTTTGGAACTGAATGTTAGTTTTCTGTGAATGCACATACAACTATAATAGTGTAGTCTTGCTTGAAGATATTCTCTCTGAACATGCAGACAGGAATAGTGGCTCTTTCCATCTCTGAAGGTGGTTTTGAAGCAGGTAGGTATCTGCTGTTGTGGAACTTGACATCTCCACTAGGTACATTTCCTGCTTCATCTGAGCAATTCGAATGACAAAAATGCCTTGCCCATGTGTCACTATCCTCATATCAATTCTGTTAATCAGCTCCAGAGGAAAGACATGATCTGGAAATCTACTAGAACAGATATTGGGAATATCATAAAACAGGAAGAAATGAGGCCCACACCAACTACCTTATGGTCACTCTCTTTAGATTTTTCAAAGTAATGGTGCAGGAAAAAAATGGTAATGATTCACAGCTGACCAAGACCCTTTTTTAGTGCTCCTATTATCAACTTGTTCATTCTGGCTAATGTAAAAGAGCTCGCTGTGGCTCCCATATTGAGGAATCTGATTCTTAGCTCCGCTCAGACTTCAAACAAAGCTGATAATAAACCATTTCCTATCGGACTTGGCAGCTGTGCTTTACAATCATCATAGTTTCAACTGGAGAAAACTCAGTATTGATGTTCTGTAGAAATCACCCAAGGAACAGAAACAAAATATAAAATGTTCATCTTTCAAAATACAGAGCTAAAATTACTATTATGTACACCAATTTCTTTTTCTTAATTGTGAGAAAGTGCATCTAAGAAGTATTACATTTTCTTACTATTCAAAAGAATGTATTTCATACCTTACCACACAAATTGCAAACATTGGCCGATGTAATTTCAGTAACAGTGCTGTCTTCATCTCTACTGTGAACAAGTTGATGCCGCCTGAGAGCGCTGCTGCTTGAAAAGGGCTTTTCACAAAATCCACATGAGAAAGGCTTTTCTCCTGTATGTGTACGTGCATGCAAACAAAGCTCATTTGCTCGAAGAAACTGCTTTCCACATCTTTCACATGAATATTCTTTACTTCGTTCATGAATCCAAATGTGTTTCTGCAAACTTTTCTTACTGGCAAATTGTTTTGCACAATATCTGCAAGAAATGTTAACATCTTCATCAGATTTCTTGTCGTTTTTCTTGTCAAGAAGGTGCAATCTTGTTGCTGTAATTTTAGAGTTTACAGGTAGCACAGCATGTCTAGTTCTAAATTCCTTTCCACTGCTCCTTGTGTTATATGGAACTGTGTAGTTTTTATTGTTTGTACCATTTAATGATCTCTGTTGCTCTGGTCTGATTAAAGTCTCTTCCAAGTTTACCTGAGCCTCTCTTCTTTTGTCTGTCACATTAACAGACAAGATACTATTTAGTAATGAATCTTCCACATTTTTTGGTGTGATGTTTCCATATGTTTCCATTTGCTCAAAGTTTATGCTCTCATCACATGTGTACATATCTGTGCTTTCACAATTTCTTATTTTCATACAACCTCCTGTGTTTTCAGCAACTATATGAGAAATTTCACACCCTTCATCTCTAGTTTCTCTGCTATCACTACAAACACAACTACTGATGTCCACGAGCAATGCCTTGTTGGGAACAAGGCCATTCATCAGTGATTCAATGTCTTCTAACGTCAGCAGCGTTTGTGTGAATTGGTCTTGAAATGTCACAGTCATTTTTATTATTTCAAAGAAAGAAATTGTACGTCCAACACAATAATTCACTGACGATGTGTTATGTTTTACTACAGTTAGTTAACAGTAGTGTATCTGTGATCACCTGATCTCGGGACATGAGAAAATGCAGGCCGACTCGGTTCTCCCGCGGCGGCATTTTTTTTCCAATTCTTTTTCAGTCCTGTGGGGTATGCAAGTTAACAATATTTAGACATTTAATGATAAATGTATGCCGCTAGAATTATAATACTGCTCCTGGCAAATCCTGGACAGCTTGTGCATTTCAAAACAAACCCTGCGCGCTATTAACACCTCCATGAGACTTTCAGCAATAACTTCCAGAGACATCAAAACTACATTTTTGCTCGGTTTCCAAAAAACATGAACCCGAAAAGTATGCGAGACTCAAAGAGTGCTTTCATAAATTGTTCTGTAAAATAAAAACATTATTGTCAGTATTAATGTTAGTGATAAAATATTTACTAACGTTAATTACTGGTTTAGTTAAATAAGTTTTTTGTTTACTGTATCATACAAATATCAGTTTTATTAACCGTGTCGCCTCAATCTGGAGTGTCATCATCATCATCAGGTGCCGCGCCGACTGGCATTGGCTATTATGCTATTCAGAGTATCCGATCCTTCATGCAGGCCATTAGCTCATTTGGTGATCTCCTCACACTATCTCGCCAGACTGTCCAGTATTTTTTTTTTAATGTCGGTCTTCCCCCTGGCTCTTATTCGCTCTATTTTTCCTGTTGTTACAATATTCGGAGCTATAAAAAGTCAGTGACTGTTGAAACAATTCATACTGTGAGACTTTGCCAGTTTATAAACAGGAACTGGAAGCAAAAGAAATGTGATTGTGGTGGAAAGATGCAATATAGACCAGTGGCAGCCAGAAAAACACGTGAAAAAAAGGCAGTTCAGCTGCATGACGGGGGGGGGGGGGGGGATTATATTATATTTTTATGAAAGGGCATTATTTGGGCATGTTTTGAGAAGACGGAGCAAAAAGCTAACAAATGCTGGAAAACTTTAATGAAAAGATGGGAGATCTTAGCCTGACCAAGTGGCACTAGAAAATAAATATCTGTTCGGATAAATCAAGGACTAAGCATAATAGGAAAGCAAAAGTCGCCATTATCTATAGATACGGCACATGATGATGGTGATATGCCGCCAGAGAATGCAATCACCAAACTTGTAAATCTGCTTTAAAATGTATACAGCCTCGTTCCCTCCCCTCATACCCCATGTGGTACCCGGGACCTGGACACATGCCTGGGGAGTGAAGAATAGAACCACTGTATCCTACCAAGCATGATCGTAAAAAGGCGACGAAAGAAGATTCGGCATAGGGCCAGTAATTCTATCAGTCTGCTGCAGAACTTGTTGCAGGGGTGGGGTGGTGGAGCGCGGGTGGCAGGAGAGACGTATATAAGGAAACTAAGCTCATGAAGGTTGTGGATGACAAAAGTAAGGAGACACCTCAGGGGTACAAAAGTAATGAGACACCTCAGGGGTACAAAAGTAAGGGAAGACTAAGGGAGACATGGAGAAAAACAACAGAGAGGATGTGAGTATTAGAGGTCCGACCTGGGCAAGAGTGGATAAAAAGGCAAAGGACAGAGTGGAGGCCCAATATGCCTTAAGTACTTAAAGGTTCAGAGAGAGAGAGTGTGTGTGTGTGTGTGTGTGTGTGTGTGTGTGTGTGTGTGTGAAGAGAGAGAGAGAGAGAGAGAAGAAAGAGAAAAAAGAGTCTTATTGCCACATTGAATCTCATCTTGATTTTATTGTTTCTGCACCTCCCATAGCACCACCCCCGCCTCCCCAGGACAAATACATGCATCATCTTGATGATGGAGAGTAGGTTCGAAAGTCTACAGGTCACTTTAGCATGAGCATAAATCTTCGATTTTTTTTTTTTTTACTCTTCTGATTAATTTTTAGGAAATAATTGAGTGAGACTACGGAAATCCAGATTACATTTTTTTTAGAAGATTTTTAAAATGTCATATTTTCTGATGTAGTTCTTAAAAGATTTCTGAAGCTATGATAACATTGTAAGAATTTGTACAAACATCAAGGTTCGTGGGCCAAACATTAACTTCCAATGATAAAAAATCATTCATTTATTCAGCTTTCTGAGTCAATGCGGCTCATTGCTACAGACAAAGACCTAGACTCCATTCCTTTCTATTCTTAGTTTTCTCCTGCCAATTGTCCACTGCGGGGGCTCTTAGGTCTTCATCTAGGTTGTCACGCCAACGTTGTCTTGGTCTGTCTCCGTTAATCACTTCTGAATACGCTTTTTTTTTTTTTGGTCTGTCTCTTCTCGTTCACCCTTCCCAAGTGTCCGAGCCATCTCATTCTGCTGTCTTTCATAATGGTAGACTGGAATATCATGTGTATTTCTTTGATATTTCTAATTATCCATTCTTGTGATGTAGGATCTCTAATTATTCCAAAAATTATTCTCAAGATTCAGTTTTCAAAGATCTGCAGCTGAGCTCAGTAGTGAAAGAGCTGATAGTATTTTACAGTTTATAAGAACAGTATGCCATTACCACAACATTAATTATACTTTTTTCTTACTGCCTCTTGCTGTAAGCTGTAACAGCAAAACATCTTATGCTATAGTGAAAAGTCTTGTATCGCACACACCCTAGTGAAAGGAAAGAGGTGAGTAAGAGAGATGACTCAGTCTCGCCTTCTTTCACTACCAAACAAAAAATCCTAAAAAACACTTGAATAAAACTTAAGTTATAAAAACACAGTCACCATGGTTTTATTGGAAATAACTATATTTATTTACCTTAGATAACAAATGAAAATGTTACGAAAGAAAGAAAGAAAAAGAAAGAAAGAAAAAGAAAGACAGAAGGAAAGAAAGAAAGAAAGATGCAGTATCAGTATTTACTCACTTATTTCAATTTTTAAAATGCAGTCAGTCATTTGCATGTCCCTTGCGGAACTCTGAATCCCTAACAGCTCTCCTGTAGGCCTCTCGGTTGTAAGCAAGATGCCCTGCTGCTGATGCATCCATTTGCAGATCATCAACGATGTCTTGCAGCCATCTTCGCCTTTGTCTTCCTCTCTTTTTTTCCACATTATGTACCCTTCCAAGACTGTCTTCTCTAAATTCTCATGACGTTTAATGTGTCCAAAATATTAAGTTTTCTCCGTTTAATCTTCTTTACTAGCCAGTCAGTCAGTCCGTCATTTGCATATGTCCCTTGTGGAACGCTTGCCTCCCTAACAGCACTCTTGTAGGCCTCTCGGTTGTGAGCAAGATGGCATGCTGCTGATGCATCCATTTGCAGATCATCAATGATGTCTTGCAGCCATCTTCGCCTTTGTCTTCCTCTCTTTCTTTTTCCCATTATGTACCCTTCCAAGACTTCTCTAAATTATCATGACGTTCAATGTGTCCAAAATATTTAAGTGTTCTCTCTTTAATCCTCTTTACTAGCCAGCCTTCTTCAAAATTAAGTTCTTGTGTCCATGATATTTGAAGAACTATTCTGTAGCATTTACATACATACATACATATATATATATATATATATATATATATATATATATATATGTTTCTCTGCTGTTTTGTTACGTGCCCAGGTCTCACAGGCATATGTTGCGATTGGAAAATGCATGCCCTTAAAAATCTTATTTTTGTACTTCTGTATGTTCATCTCCACAGCTTCTTTAGTTGTTTTACTTTTTGAAGAGAAATATATGTCACCATTTTAATTTCCCTCGTTGTATCTCAATTATTAGTTAGTAATGATCCAAGATATTCAAATAATAAAGGTGAACAGATGTGTATGGTGCAGTTTTACAATGCGGCAGAGGAAGTGAGTAAAATGAGGGGGAAAAAAGCAAAAGCATGAGAGTAAGATGAGAATGTATAAATGAAAAAAAACATACAACATCCAATATTTCGGCGTGAGCCTTTTTCGAGGACTGCATACATAAGTCGGTTAGGGGCGTAGGGGTATCCCCCATCAAAGGAGAAGTAAGACGCCTCCTTACCTCCGTCAGTCTACGGGACACCCTTGGTCAAGGTGAAGTACCCGTATAGCCCTCCGATCAGAGTGACGTGAAGCCATGGGAGCAGGTGGTGGATGAAATGGGAGAGCAGCCGACAGATAATACTGGTTATGGTCACCATTCTATGATGGTAGGCAAATGATCTCAATGTAGGGACAATGGCTACGATCACTGACTAGTAGTAGTATAGGAGGGCGTGTATCCAACGCATTTGAGGTGCCACCTCAAACAAGATGTCGGCTATAGCGTATAGAGGAAAATATAATCAATACGACGCCGCCGCCGTTGCTAGGGCCATGACGTCACATGACCAGTAGATCAATTATATCCGGCGGCACGGTTCGGCGCGCGACGCTCAGGAGAAAATTTTCAATGTGAAAAGGTTTTCAACCTATTTTTGTCTCGTGTTTGATTGACCTATGGTCATTTTACAATAGTAATTATTAGATTTTAGTTGGTGCGGTGTATATTTTCGTGGGTTCCGTCAGTGGTCTCAACTTTGCCCTCGTTATCATGTGCCGTTTTTATATATGAGACATTATGATCATAAGTTTTCATCCTATCGGATATTCGTTCAAATGGTAGACGTAGAAACTAGTGGCTGGAACTATCTCGCAGAAATATTTTGTATTGGGCCTAGATTTAAGAGCTGTCTTTAGTATGTCGTGTTCGGTCAAGTCTCTTACAAAACTGTCAAAGTCCCGTCTTTTATTTATTAACTGTGGCGTGTCTAGTACAGTGGCATTGTTATTTGAAGCGTGGTAGAACCGTAACTCGTTTGTTTCTTTGTGTCTAAGGATAGTGTGGTGTGAATAATTTATTTTGAAACGTTTTGTCTGACTGTTAAAAAGATCGTGTAGTTTGGAGGCGCAGTTAATAGGGTGTGTTGTAGTGGGAGGGTGGAAAAATGTATATGTAGATAAATGGTTGTTTATGTTTTGGTGCGTCCTCCTAACCCTAACCCTAACCCCTAACCCTAACTCCCAATTATCACAATATATAGCTTTAACATCGTCCATCAGCTCATGTAAACTGTCTTTTTCGTCGCTGAAGTCTCTATGCTGTGGCGTTGGTATTTTCCTCGACGGTGGGATGGTCCGTGAGCCAGACTCCAGTTCTTCGTCGACGCCGAATGAGGGGGGAGTTCCGTCTCTTTCAATTTTTCTAAGCCTGTGATGTATTCATAACAGAAAACCCCCATGTATCCGTATAACAAGGTATTGTTAGATGAAATCAGGGTTGGTATTTTAACTGAAAAATATATAAGAAGAGCTCTGGCGTGCATTACGTCATTATCAACAATGGATCCGCGGTGGCACCATCCCTTTACGGCTCTTGTCGCTGGTCCCACAGGAAGTGGTAAGACCGTGTTCGTGCGAAAGTTTTTGGACAATATGCATAACATGGTAGATCCCGTCCCAGAAGAAATTATATGGTCATACGGCGAATGGCAGCCAATCTACGAAGAAATGAGAGGGGTGATTTTTAACGAAGACCTTCCCGACATGGAGCAATGGCGAGGTGAGAAACGGCGTTTGCTTGTCCTCGATGACCTAATGTCTGAGACGGACGCCAGAGTCACAAAACTATTTACTAAAGGGAGCCACCACAGCAACGTCAGCGTACTATATATAGTACAAAATATTTTCGACAGAAATAAGGAGCTCAGGACCATAAGTCTCAATTCGCATTACATAGTACTTTTCAAAAACCCGCGAGACGGTTCGCAGATTACCAATTTGGCCAAGCAGATGTATCCAGGGAAGGTGTCGTACGTACAGGAAGCTTTTAAAGATGCTACTGCCGCCCCACACGGTTATTTGCTACTCGACCTCCGACAGGAAACACCAGACCACTTGAGAATACGCACGAACATTTTTAGCAAAGGGAAACAAGTGGTCTACGTTCCCAAATAACATGGCAACCAAGGTGAAACGTCACGGCGAAATGTTACAATTCCTAAGCAGGGGTAACCCGGCGGCGGTCAAAGCTATAATGAAAACGGCGTCGCCAGAACTAGTAACCACGCTTTGCGAATGCTGCCATAATATATTAAAAGGCAATGTCCCGGTCACAGTGGCTCAGAAGAGACAGTTACGACGGTACAAACACAACTTGAGAGAGCTTATCCTAAAGAAGACGTCCAACAAACGGCGTAAAGAGATCTTACAACGAGGTGGTTTCATAGGCGCGCTCTTGGGGCCTATCGTAAAAGTTCTGACAGGAATTCTAGGCGTTTAACCATGGCGAAGAAAATGATTTTGGTAGACCCTCGTCTGTTAGAGTCTACTAGACAATATCTACCACCAGAGCCGGTCAGCGATAGCTTAAGAGATTTGGACAGTCGAATGCAGCAGATTATGGACATGGAAGATTTGAAGCCGCGCGATAAAGCCAGAGTATACCAACAAACGTTGCAGCGGTATTTGGGGCGTCTCGAGCAGTATAGACAAAAGCCACTAGGTTTAGTGGATGTCAAGCAACCACTCCAACCTAGCGACCCCCAACCTGTGGCGCCGATACTTAAAGTCGAAAAAAAACCCTTGGATCATCAGTTGAAGCCAGATGTCGAACCAGCGTCGTATTATCTCCGAAAAAAAAAACCCCTCGAAAATCCCGACCCCAAAAAAGTGGGATAAATGGCCCTAAAAAAACACTATTACGACCCGAGTCGGCCTGGAGCGTATGCTGGTGCAACCGCCCTTCACCGTAGTACGAGAATTAACGCTAAAGGAATTCAAGAATGGCTACGTCATCAAGACACCTATACTCTCCATAAACCAGTCCGACGCCAATTTAAGAGGCGTGCGACCGTAACAGGCGGTCTAAATCAACAATTTCAAGCCGATCTGATAGATCTGAAACAGTTACGAAACCACAACGACGGATTCACCTATTTGGTGACGTGTATAGTCGTGTTTAGTAAATACGCTTGGGCTATCGCTATCAAAGCAAAGACTGGGAAAAACCTAGCTAAAGCGGTCCGTCAAATTTTCTCCGAGCGCAAACCGATAAATTTTCAAACGGACAAAGGTTCGGAATTTGTCAACAAGACCTTCCTGAAGTTTCTTAAAACTGAAAACGTCCATTTCTTTACCACTGAGAACGAGGACGTGAAAGCATCCATAGTGGAGCGTTTCAACCGCACCCTAAAAGAAAAGATGTGGCAATACTTTACCAAAACAAACCGCTTTCGCTATATACACGTGTTAAAACGCTTGGTCAAAAACTACAATTACTCGTATCACAGGAGCATTCGTATGGCTCCGGTAGAGGTTAACATGAGTAATCAGGAGGAAGTATGGGATACGCTATATTCGTCCGAAGTTTTACCTAGGAAACCGCAGTTTATAGAAGGGGATATAGTTAGAATAGCTCAAGCCAAACAACTATTTAAAAAGGGGTATACCCCGTCTTGGACCGAAGAATTGTTTACAATCAGTCGGGTAAACAAGACAACTCCGATAACGTACAGACTTAAAGACTACACAGGCGAAGAACTCAAAGGGTCGTTTTATTCCGAAGAGGTCCAAAAAGTTGGTGACAAACAAGTGTATCGAATTGAATGTATAAAGCGAGAACGAAATGTAGGCGGGGCTAAAGAGTATTTAGTCAAGTGGTTCGGTTATCCCGAAACATTCAACAGCTGGATACCCGCCAGTCACATATCCAGATACGATGGATGAAGTGGAAAACGTGGAAACGTTTGAAGGAGAGGGCATCTCGAGCTGGTTCGGTAAACTACTTCCGCCTCCCGGGGTCGTCTTCATCTGTCAGATGTTGATTACATACGTCGTCATCGGAGTGTCGTTATTCAATCTAACGCGCGGAGGTGGTGACGAACACGAGGGAAAGCTCTGGATCGTCCTATTGTCTAGCTGTCTAGGTTACATGTTGCCCAATCCCAAGCTAAAATGAGTTTTTACGTGACGCTACCTAGCAACGCATTCGAGAACGTATATCCCGATAACCACGCTGGTCACTTTTTCGTAAAACTGCCGCAGACATTCGACCTGAGTCAGTAATACGAAGTTGGCCTGGTCGAAGTTCAAATACCCAATACTTATTTTAACGTTCTAGAGGACGAAGCCTGGATACAGTACCTTCCCGGTAAAGGTAAACCACCCGCATTATGGAAGGTTCCGCCGGGTCTGTACGCTTCACCCGACTTAGTTCTCAATCAGCTGAATAATCAGGTGTTAGTAATGACGAAAGGAGGTCCGATGCCTGTCCGGTTCTTGTGGGAACGGGCAGCGAATAAGGTCTCGTTCAACCTAAACGAAGAGGGTTGTGAAGTTATAATAAGTGATATGTTAACAGACCTCCTTAGACTCCCCGCGTCGCACGCAAGTGAAGTGGAAACCTCTGTAGTAGAGGGGGAACCCGGGGTAAAAATGGACAGCGACTTAAGAAACGTTTTCGTTTACTGCGATCTCGTAGCCTCCAGACCAGTCGGCGATGTAATGGTTCCCTTGTTACGTGCTATACCTATAATGGACAGGGGCTCGACGCCGGTGTTTCGCGTCTACGATAAAGCGCACTACGTTCAGTTGAGTAGATTCTCTTTTGACACGGTGGAAGTGCTTTTAACTAACGACAGGGGAAAAACGATCCCATTCAAGCGCGGGACTTCGGTGCTGACGTTACATTTTCGAACCAGGAGACATTTAGATTTCGAATAGAAAATGGTTAGACACGTTCCGTTACGCAGAAATGCCAAAATATACGAAGACTTTTACTGCAATCAGGCTGGGCACGGACTTCCGGTTTTTGTCGGCGGTAGAAGTCAACGCGGTCGTGGACTCGGCAGTTTTTTTAGTGGTCTAGGGAGAACGATTCTCCCGTGGTTGAGGACGGGTGGTAAAGCTCTTCTAAGAGAAGGTATTGGTACCGGGTTACAAGTCGCCCAAGACGCGCTAGCTGGAAAAAATGTCGGTGAATCATTTAAAGAACACGCTAAAGAGGCGGGACAGCGTCTACTGCAGGGCGCGGTCCATCACATCGCGGGCAACCAATCGGGTAGCGGCATTAGGAGAAAGGCCGCCCCTCCCGGTGAACCGTTAACTAAAAGGATAAAACGCTCAGTCGGACGTCGTCGGGTTCACAAGAAGGCCAAGACTTACTCGGATATCTTTGCCTAAGGATGGCTCTCGTTCACCCCAACTCGTGCGAATGTCTGCATTCTGGACTAGATCTGTTTAGCGTGTCGCCGACGCAAACAGCAGTGGAAGAGGGTCAGTTTGTCGAAATTCACCCCTTAGCGTCCATATCACAGGGGATTCCTATAGAATTCGCGATTTCCGGAAACAGTGACGAGTACTTAGACCTGTTTAATACCTTTCTGCACGTGCGAGCCAAGGTCACGTTAGCGGACGGCAGCAACCTACCCGCCGATGTGGAGGTGACCCCCGTCAATTATTTTTTGCACTCTTTATTCTCCCAGGTGGATGTGTCCCTCAACGATACACTGATCACGCCTAGCGAAAATACGTATCCGTATGGAGCGTACCTAGAAGCGACGTTAAATTACGGCGAAGAAGCGAAAAAAGGTCACCTAACAGCTGCTCTTTTTTACAGCGATACATCAAACCATATCGACGAGACTCAAGGCGACTCGAACGGCGGACTAAAAATTCGGCGCAAGTTAGCCAGCGCTAGTAAAGAACTCGACATGATGGGTCGACTGCACTCGGATATTTTTGTCCAGGATCGTTACATGCTGAACGGCGTGGATGTAAAAGTCAAACTTATACCCTCGAAAGACGTGTTCAACATCATAGCTAACGATCCGGTCGGCAGTTATAAATCCGTAATAACGCACGCCGTCCTTGTGATTCGTAAAGCCAAATTAAATCCGGCGATATCTCTAGCCCACGAGAAAGCCTTAATGAAAGGAAACGCCAAATACCCGATAAAACGCATTACCATAAAGACATTTTCGATCCCCAAAGGTATGCTCTCGTACATACAAGACAATTTGTTCCTAAGCCAAACGCCTACTCGCGTAGTGGTCGGACTCATTAACGCTACTGCCTTTAACGGTTCGTACAGGACCAACCCTTTTAATTTCCAAAACAGCGCTCTAACATATTTGAACGTGAGTGTAGACGGAAGACCAGTCACCGGTAAACCGCTCACCATGGGCTACGAACACAATCAATACGTGAGAGCTTTTTTCGGGACTAATCTAGCTATGAGTTTAATCGGTAAAGACGCGGGCAACGCCATCGACTACAGGCAGTTTAAAAACGGGTACAACTTGTACGCCTTTGATTTGAGCCCAAGTCTGCTGGACGGTGACCAGTTCGAGATGGCTAGATCTGGACCAATGTCAGTTGAACTTAAATTCTCCGCAGCTACACCCGAACCCCTTCAAGTAATCATCTACGCTGAAAACGACTCAATCTTGGAAATATCGAAGACCCGTCAAGTCATAACAGACTACGCTTCGTAATGAATACTCAAGAAATACTCGAGATACTTTTAACTGACAATTTTGTTCGGCGATCGGGAGTCAAAGTTTTGGCGCGCGATCAACTACCCCATCGTATCAATCGTTACAAGGCAGCGGCGTATGTCGTGAAAGTTGATCCAAGCTGGAGACCGGGATCGCATTGGATCGGTCTATATTACAACGGCGTAGGCAGCTTTGAATATTTTGACTCCTTCGGTCTTCCTCCTTTCCACGCGGACATCGTAAAGTTCATAGAACGTAACTCTGACAGACCGTGTATCTACAACCCGCGTCCTCTACAAGACATTCTTAGTAGTACTTGTGGTCTGTTCGTTATACATTTTATTTTAATAAAATGTCGCGGTGGGAGCATGCGTAGAGTTTTAGCTCCGTTTACTACGAGACAACAGGTTAACGATCGCCTCGTATGGCGATTACTGAGACCTTGGATAAACAAGTCTAGACATGTCGTCTAAAAATAGACATTACGTCATAAGAGGTACCTAGGTATATAAATATGCTCACATTCGTATGCGCGGCTCGTCTCGAGATGACTACAGTTCCCACAAACTGGATATACGTATCCCCGTCAGGAGAGATGAATAAACCTCTTGGTGGCGGATTAAAAGTCGCGTCTGTCTCATTGTATAAAGGTACTCCAATGCTGCATTTGCGTCGTTTCTTCGGAGAGTCAGATTTGAAATTTCGAACACAAGGCGGCCTGTCACTGAATAGAGTCGAGTGTGAACAGTTGATGGAGCTGAAGCCCCAAATCCTAGCTGAATTTAGCCGCCTGGAAAGTTTGACTAATTCACAAGCCGATAAAAATTTTTTTTCAGCCCACATACCTGTAGCCACCATAAGGCAGCGTAGGACCGAAGACCGAGCGTCAAAAAGACCTGAACGGTTAGTCTCACGAGAGACTACAGGTCCTACCTCACAACCTATACCAGCTATCGCCTTACCTAGAAAACCCGTCGAGAGAGACCCTAGAAAAAGACCGCGCTATCTCATTCTACCTCCACAGACTGCTAGTGGAAAAGAGACGAAAACAGCAGACTAGATATTGTAGATGTTGTTCGTATAAGTGTTAATAAAATTATGAAAAAACCATTATCTTAGTATGTTTTTTTTTCATCTATGTTTAATTGTACAATATGTCCCGTGATGCTCTGCGTACGTTGGCGCAATTTTTGAAAAAGGTTACTATTTTTACCTCCACGCGCTCCTATTGGTTAAAATTAGCTACGTTATTAGTAATTAAGCATATCACGTGATACGGTGCGGTTGGTGCAATTTAGCGGATACGCTAATTACGTATGTCACGTGGGGTTCTCTACGAGGTCTGATTGGGACACACACCACGCAAACCAGGTATATAACTCTCGATTCACGATTACTGGGGTTCTCATATTGTACATCGTTATCGAAGTCAGGTGACTTTGTGGGTCTATCGAAATTAGGATACAAAATAACAGTAAGTCGACTCAGTTTTATTATCTTTTTAATGCGTTCTTAAAAGACTGGGCTTTAGCCTTGCGTCTCCATCCAAGGTCCTAGTTTGTGCCCAATGTACTGCCCTACATTCTGAGCAAATTTTTCTTGAAGTAAGTGTACATCGTAGTCTACGTTACATAACTTTTCTTCAGTGTTTTTGCCGAGAATGTATCCGAGCGAAAAAACGGCTACGATTCGCCCCCAGTTTATAGTACCATCTTCAAAAACTTGGTCGGCAATGCTCACGAACGATTGATAGCTATAATGTGGATTTATGAAATTACACAGGGTGGTGAAAAACTCACCGTGCTTGTTCGAAAAGTCAATAACCAACCTTCTTAGAGTATTACACACAGGTGATTCGTTAGTATGTACTATACACATTGCTATTTTCACTGCCTCGTCCATTGTAGTGGGTTTTTCTTTTCGTTTCAGATGTCTAACAAAATGCCCTGTCGAGTGGATCCTGGTGCCTTCAAGCACACTTATATATGTTCACAATGCGGTCGAGGTTTTACCGAACATCGGAGCCTCGTTCGTCACGAAACTACAGTGCATGAACAAAATAATATCACATGTCCAATCTGCGGGAAATTCTCGTCTCGGAGAGACCTCCTGAAGAGGCATATGAAAATTATCCACGCCAGTAACCCCTCTCGCAAGCGAAAGACGTCATATGATGATGATGAGGAACCAGCAGTGCGTAGGCAGGGCGCCTCGTCCACCAAGCGCCCGGCTATTTCAGATGTCGCCGAACACGGAGAGTCCCCACCTGTTGTAGCAGCCGAGTTTTTAGTCGACGAAGAACTGGAGTCTGGCTCACGGACCATCCCACCGTCGAGGAAAATACCAACGCCACAGCATAGAGACTTCAGCGACGAAAAAGACAGTTTACATGAGCTGATGGACGATGTTAAAGCTATATATTGTGATAATTGGGAGTTAGGGTTAGGGGTTAGGGTTAGGGTTAGGAGGACGCACCAAAACATAAACAACCATTTATCTACATATACATTTTTCCACCCTCCCACTACAACACACCCTATTAACTGCGCCTCCAAACTACACGATCTTTTTAACAGTCAGACAAAACGTTTCAAAATAAATTATTCACACCACACTATCCTTAGACACAAAGAAACAAACGAGTTACGGTTCTACCACGCTTCAAATAACAATGCCACTGTACTAGACACGCCACAGTTAATAAATAAAAGACGGGACTTTGACAGTTTTGTAAGAGACTTGACCGAACACGACATACTAAAGACAGCTCTTAAATCTAGGCCCAATACAAAATATTTCTGCGAGATAGTTCCAGCCACTAGTTTCTACGTCTACCATTTGAACGAATATCCGATAGGATGAAAACTTATGATCATAATGTCTCATATATAAAAACGGCACATGATAACGAGGGCAAAGTTGAGACCACTGACGGAACCCACGAAAATATACACCGCACCAACTAAAATGTAATAATTACTATTGTAAAATGACCATAGGTCAATCAAACACGAGACAAAAATAGGTTGAAAACCTTTTCACATTGAAAATTTTCTCCTGAGCGTCGCGCGCCGAACCGTGCCGCCGGATATAATTGATCTACTGGTCATGTGACGTCATGGCCCTAGCAACGGCGGCGGCGTCGTATTGATTATATTTTCCTCTATACGCTATAGCCGACATCTTGTTTGAGGTGGCACCTCAAATGCGTTGGATACACGCCCTCCTATACTACTACTAGTACGGTCACTGTCCGGAAGGAAAGCAATGGTGAACTACCTTCTGGAAATATACCAAGAAACTCAAACGGCAACATGGAAGGTCAGATAGGAAAAAGATCTGGTGGCGAGCCCCCCAGGACAGATAGATCTAATTTTAGAACTGGGGAAGAGTGTGAGACAGAGGTCAGTACTAGTAATGGTGATGACGGACAAAATCCTGACGGTGTTACTAAGGAAAACCCCTGCATCAAACTAAAAAGAAAAATAAGAGTAGGAACATGGAATGTGAGAAGTATGTATGAGGGAAAGTATCAAATAATAAGTGACAAGATGAAAAGAACGGGGTATACACATTTTGGGAATCTGCGAACATCGTTGGAAAGAACCAGGACACTTCAAGAGCGAGAAAGATAATATATTTATATACTCTGGTGGAGAATTAGGAGGAAAAAATGGAATGGCTTTTTACTTTGACAAATTAACATCAAAAGCATTACTAGGTTACAATCCAGTAAGTGATAGAATCCTCATATAGTAGAAGACTTTTAATAACACACTGCAAACGACGATAGATCAGGTATGTAAAAATGATATTGTATTAATAATGGCACAGAACTGAAACAAATTGATAGATTTATGTACTTAGGAACAATTATAACAGCTGATGGGAAATGTCACAACGAAATAAAAAGCAGACGTTCGCAGGCCAAGTCAGTATTCCAGAAAATGAGAAATACCTTGTGCAACAGATCACATCAATAGAAACAAGATTCCAAGTACTTAAATGTTACATCTAGCCAATTTTGTTTTATGGATGTGAAGCATGGTCCATGAATAAGAGGGTACAGCGAGAAATGGAGGCCATGGGAATGTGGTTCATAAGAAGGATGCTGAATGTACCACTGACAGCTAAGAAAACCAACGAGGAAGTTTTAAAAGAGGCTGGAGTTAAAAGGCAACTTACAGCAAAGATCAGAGGCATACAAGTGAGATTTGTAGGACCATTTTCTGAGAAGAGGAATATTGGAACACATTATGGCAAGTGGAAAAATTGAGGGAAGAAGAGGCAGAGGAAGACAGAGAGAGAATTTACTGAATGGGTTGTCAGTGTGGCCAGGAAGAAAGTCACCAGCGGATCTCATAATCAAGTCTAAAGACAGGGAATTGTGGAGAGACATGATCGCCTACGCCACGCGGCACGCCACTTGATTGATTGATTGATTGATTAATAATGGGGGATTTTAATGCAAAGATTGGTACAGAAAGAGCAGAAGGCGAAGGATATGTTGTGGAGAAATTTAGCATAGGACATAGAAATGAGACAGGCGACAATCCAATGGCTTTTTGCATGGAAAATGAGCTAATGATCGCTAACACACTTTTAAAACAACATCCAAGAAGACTTTACACATGGACATCACCTGATGGGAAAAACAAGAGTCAAATAGATTACATTTTAATGCAAAGAAGGTGGAGATCAAGTATAACATTAGCAAAAACTTTACCAGGTGCTGATTGTGACACGGACCATGAGTTATTAATAGCAGACATGAAGATAAAAAAGACAGTTACGGGACCACGACCACTCCGCTTTGATCTTACAAAAATATCAGAACATTACAGTATAGAAGTGAAGACCATTTCGAAATTCTGATGGCTGTACATGAGGAGCTGACACCAGATAATTTGGCTACGCAAGCCAGAGATATCTTAACAACAACAGCTAAAGACATAGTTCCAGTAAAGAAAACACAAAAGAATGAATGGATTACAGCAGGCACACTAGAACTAATAAAACAACGTTGAGAAATGAAGACACAATGGAAAGTAACAAACAACAACAAAGAGGAATATACATCTTTAACAAAAGAAGTACGAAGAAACATACGAAAAGACCAAAAAAAAAAAAAACCAATACATACAAGATTGTTGTGAAAGAACAGAAGGACATCAGAAGTGTGGAAGAGATAGTGAAATGTTTAAAGAAATGAAGACATTGACGAGAAATGTCACCCCTAAGCTAAATCTAATTTGTGACGGGATGGGGAATACCTTGACAGAAACAGAGGAAAATCTAGAAAGATGGAAGGAATATTGCAGAGGAATATGAAACAACTGACTGTGAAAGCAGAAATCAACAGTGTGAATTATTATTGGAGGAGAAGGAACCTGAACCAGTAATAGAAGTTTTATGGACAATAAAGAATCTGAAAAATGGTAAATCACCAGGATGTGATGAGATAACAGCTGAACTTATTAAAGCAGGAGGAAAGGCATGTGTAACAATTTGTCATGCACTATGTGAAAAAGATATGGCATTCAGGTAATTGACCAAAAGAATGGAAAAGAACTGTATTCATACCACTGCCAAAAAAAGGGTAGCCTGAAATTATGCACAAACTATAGATCTGTTGCCCTGATTAGTTATGCCAGTAAAATTCTGTTAAAAATCATAAGGGGTAGACTTCGTAAGAAAATAGAAGTCAGTACGGTCCAAACTGGTTTCAGGCAAGGAAGAAGATCAAGAGATCATATATTCAGTATAAGAAAAGCTGGAAAATAAGGCTGAACATAATAAACAATATACTGCTGAACACTAAATAAGAAAACAAAACAAAATAAGACATTAGGCAACCTGGCAATTAGCAGAAAATTCAAAGGAAAAAGAAAAACAGGGAAACAGAGAAAAATATATAAATGGACAGACCAATTGGCATAGGAAAAGAATGGTGAAAAATCTAATTACAAATACCATGGCCTGGTACTGAAATGAAGAAGTGTGATTGTCTGCTGACACGGAAAATATAGTGAATGAGTGAAAAACTAAATAACAAAATAAACAATATGAAAATTTAATAATTCATGATTAAATATCTTACTTTCCATTTAATTTTGTAAGCAAAATAACACAAATACTCTTTTAACTAATTCTGCAAGTAAATGAACTTGAAATAATTTATATTTCGTTTTATAAGAAGGATAACACTAGAAAAAAAAAGGAAAAAAGGAAAAGAAGCAGAGTAAAATAATTACAACTTCCACAGTCCAATCTTATGTCATTGTCTTCAATCTTTGCTCATCAGGATTTATGGAAACATACTGGACATAACTTACCTCCGCTTCTGGTATCTCTCCACAGTTTTCACCAACCAGTCTGAGATATTGTGTCCTGTAGTATTGTATAGCTTGTCATCAGTCTCAACATAGATGGCTCTGGGCCTCCTGGCTCTTATCTTATATCCATCCCGTGCAGTTAAACGTCACATAAGGCTCTCAAAGTAGTTCGCCAATTTTTCCTGTCTTCGGCGAGTCTTTCAACCTCATCAAGGGATTTTATGACTGTTAATTTGGCCTTTCTTAACAATGTCCTCTTCAGAGTTTCACGCGGTCTGCCTCTTTTTCTTCGGCCTGTTGTGTTCCACTTGATAGCTTGTTTTGGGATTCTCTGATCATTTCTTCTCATCAAGTGACCAACATATGCCCATCTCCTTTTCCTGATCACCCATGAGACTGGTTGTTGTTCAGACATCTGTCTTATCTCTGCATTGTTCCTGAATTCGTTCCACTTGATGCCAAGTATTTTCCTTAGACATTTGTTTTCAAAAGACTCTAATCTCTTTTCTATTTCCTTAGTTGTTTTCCAGCTTTCGCATGCATGAATGAGGGTGGATATTACATTTGAATTGAATAGTCTTAACTTGGTTTTTGTGCTTATAACTTTTGAATTCCATATATTCTCAAGATTCTTGAAGATCGATGCTGCTTTTGCAATTCTGATTCTAACTCCCTTTCTGGTGTCACCATCCTGGTCTATGTAGCTGCCAAGGTATGCAAATTGATTGACTTCTTCAATATCTGTCCCTTCTATGTGTATTTTCCCATTTTGATTAAGGGGAATTTTCAATATTTTTGTTTTGTCCTTGTTAATTTCAAGTCCTATTTTACTAGCCAGTGAAGATAGGCTATCTGTTTTTTCTTGCATGGAATTCACATTGTTACTGATAAGAGTTATGTCATCAGCAAAATCAAGATCTTCTAGTTGAGTCCCATGTACCCAGTCAATACCTGTGTTACCTGTGCAGCATTTTTTCATTATGAAGTCTATTGTAATTCCAAAAAGTAAAGGAGACAGTATACATCCTTGTTTCACGCCTGTTTCAATCTGGAATCATTCACTCATCCCTTCTTCTGTCTTGACTGCACAAACATATCCATTGTAGAAGTTCTTAATGATGTTGACAATTTTAGATGTTATTCCATACAGACTTAAAATTCTCCATAATGAATCTCTGTGTATGCTATCAAATGCCTTTTTAAAGTCTATGAAGTTCAGGATTAATGGTTTTTGTTTTTCAATATATTCTTCAAGTATTATTCTTAGAGTAAAGATCTCCTGTCTGTTCTCTTATTGCAGCATGTAATCTATTTGATTCTTGGTTTTCCCATCAGGTGATGTCCATGTATAAAGTCTTATTGAATGTTGTTTAAAAAGTGTGTTAGCGACCATTAGCTCATTCCATGTTTTTTTCCCTTATAGAGGCAGGGGAAAAAAAACGAAAACAAGAATAATTAAAAAGTTTGAGAACACAGTTTTGTAGGATTAGACATAAAAAAAATCTGGAATTAACAATGTCTTCAGCGTCCTTTAACTTCTTTAGTTTTTCACTTTTTTTTCTGCGATTTATACTCTACTTTCTTGTTTTTTTCTCCTAGCTTCCCACGGCCACCTTCCCTGACGGCTTATTGATTTTTATTGCCCCTCCGGGCATGGTCCTATTTGGTGAATATTATCTCCCTGCTTCCCTCGCCCCATTAAGATTTGCGTCTCTAGTGTGCTACGTGTGTTTAGGGTACCTTTTCGTTCCTAGTTCTTCTATTATCTCTCCGCTTCCCTTTTTCTCTCCCCCCCCCCCGACACCTGCGTTACATGTGTCTATTGTCCTTCCGTCTCTCTTTTCCACGCCTCCTACTTCTTGTCTTCTGATTTCTTCTGGTTTATTCTGGCCTCTTCTAGTTTCCTTTGTGGCCCCCATGTGGTCTCTATGCCTAGTCAAAGGGACATGCATTCTTGTGTTGTTTCCTATTCAGGAGGACGCCACTCAGATAAGTTATATGTCGTTTTGTTTGTGTATGTAGTCCTCGAAAAAGGCTCACGCCGAAATATTGGATATTGTATTTTTTTTCATTTATACATTCTCATCTTACTCTTATACTTCTATTCGTTCCCCTCCCCCCCCCCCCAGTTTTACTCACTCTCTCTCTGCCGCTTTGTAAAACACCTCTACTCACCTTTATTATTTGAACCAGTTTTACTGCAGTCGCCATCCCTTTTATCCAAGATATTCAAAATTCTCCACTTCTTCCAACTGAACTGGTTAGTTTTGCCACCAGTAGCTTGATGTCGATCTGGCCCCACCTGTGGCTCGTGAGCTGCCCTACAGGACGAAGCTGTTCCAGAGAAACATCCATTAACGTCGTTCATGATGAATCTATTACTTTGTGCAAGAACAACTATCCTTTGGAGCTACAACAGTAGTTTCCCATTACCTTCTGTCGGCTTGTTTACGGAGTTTCCGCTAGTCTTTGGACTCCCTGTCCTACCCGCAAGGCAGCGGAAGCGAGAGGTTTTAAGGCGCCTCTTACCCGCCTGGTATTCCCTTCACCGAGCACATGAGGCACTTTTTTGAAGTAGTATACATACATACATACATACATACATACACACTTACATACATACACACATATACACTTACATACATACATACATACACACTTACATACATACATACACACTTACATACATACATTTTAGGTCTTAAAATGCTATATCGAATCTATCTTTTTATATGGAAGTGAATCATGGGCAATTTGTAGGTCTGCACAAAAGTCATTGGAAGCAGCAGAAAAGTGGTTTATTAGATCTTATATATCTTATCTTATATCCTTCCCGTGCCGTTAGACGTCACATAGGGCTCGCAAAGTAGTTCGCCAATTTTCCTGTCTTCGGCGAGTCTTTCAACCTCATCAAAGGATTTTATGCCTGTTAACTTGGCCTCTCTTAATAATGTTCTCTTCAGAGTTTCACGCGGTCTGCCCCTTTTTCTTCGGCCTGTTGTGTTCCACTTGATAGCTTGTTTTGGGATTCTCTGCTCATTTCTTCTCATCAAGTGGCCAACATATGTCCATCTCCTTTTCCTATTTATTAGATGAATGTAGAGAATTCCCTGGACAGCAAAAATAACTAATGAAGAATGTTTGAGAAGAGCTAGAGATATAAAAAATGTCAACAACAATAAAAATAAATAAACAAGAGAGAGACAGCGTACTTTCATGTGACATGCAATGAGAAGAAGGAGCATTGAAAATATTTTAACAACAGGAAAAATAGAGAGAAGAAGAGCCAGGGGAAGACCAAGAGAAATGATACTGTACAATATGACGAGATGATGTGAAAGGAGATCACCAACTGAGCTGATGGCCTTTATGAAGGGTCGTGTACTCTGGAGAAGTATAATAGTCAACGCCAGTCGGCACGGCGCCTAATGATGATAGTATGGATATATTTGCTCTTTTTTTGTGTATGTTTCAATGATATGAAGGATCGTGTACTCTGGATAAGCATAATAGCCAACGCCAGTCGGCACGGCACCTGATGATGATGGTCCATGATATTTGAAGGTCTCTTCTATAGCATTTACAGCTGTTTTGCATGCCCTTAAAAGTCTTATTTTTGTAGTTGTGTCTGTTCTCTTCACGGCATCTTTAGTTGTTTTATTTTTTGAAGATCGATATATGTCCTCCGTTTAATTTCCTTAATTAATATTAATTTTAATGTAAAAATACTAGGAAACATATTTTTAAAAAAGGCACAAACGTATGAAAATAAGCTGTAAATAAATTGGGCAGCACAATAACTCTTCACTTAAAAAATCTGATACGAATTCGGTAAAACTACATCTTGTGAGAAAACTGGTGATGTTTAGCCATTTATTTAAAATTGCGATATTGTAAATTAATGTTTGTATTTCTGGGGTGTCAAGAGTAGTGGTTCTTTGTTGCTTAAAATGGTTCGAGCGAATTTTGTTTGCTAGTTCCGAGAATCTATGTTGCTTCATTACCGTGGGTTTTAGAATCACAGGTTTGTTTTAGTTTTAAATTATCTGACATAAATTCAACGCACAGTAAGAAATTTCTTGTTTACATCTGGTAATATTCATACTGTGCAACCAAACAGAGGTACGAATTATATACAACACGTCTGGACTTGAACATTCGCTTAGGGGGCAATCCTATCTTACATTACAAACAAGAATCACGAAACGTGAAGTCTAGAATTACTGTATGCTGTAGAGAGCAAAACAACTACATGACCGTCTAGATCATCAAATGAAGTATAAGAAATACACGGGCAGAAAATTACATGCCGATGACTAGCTAGAATATGAAGTAAATTGCCGAGCCCTATAAAGACGTAATGTATGGGCGTAACACTGTATTACCTTAATGGCACAGAAACGGGAATTTTACCTTTTACCTATAAAGATATATACTTGTCCCCTCAATACTGAAATGTATGTGAGGAAGAAGACAAGAATAGCTAGAAAAATCAGAAGCAGTTAAATGGTCAGACTGTGTTTTCTCATATTTTATTTCACTGAACCAGTTTTTCTACAGAGATAACATTCATTAAAACACAAGTTATGTAAGTGCTGATATGCCATTCCTCACAGAATAAAGATATGTTAATTTTTTTAATATGATTGTTCAGCTATATATGCTCAGTTTTTAACCAAAATATTGTGGTCTGATATAGACTTTTACAACTGTTTATTTTGCGTGTATTCTTCAGAAGAAATAAATCCATCTCACCATGGTGGTTAAGAAATCAGAGTACCAGAAACAATACAAAGCATGTGTAATAAAGAAACACCATGAGATATATCTGGAAAATCTTAACCTGAGACACCAGCGGCGGGATAGAGAATTCATGCACACGCCTCTCTATTGGGAGGAACTGAGTGAGGAAGAGAAGGAATCATCATCAGATTGCTGTGAAGAAGGACAGCCGAAGGCCTCTAAGCCACAAAAACCAAGGGAGCCAGAGAATCGGTACCAGTCCCTGGCAGAAATTTTGTCGGATTCAAAAGAAAAAGCTGAGGCTGTGAGAAAACAGAAACAAGCAGATGCTCTGGCTGTGCCTAGCTCTTTGTCAGGTGTGAGCGCGCACAAAAGCCAGCAGAGTCACCCTGATGTACCCACTAAAGCTAACACTGAGGAGAAACCAGTTAAAGAAACAGACTTGACTGACCAGAAATCAGAGAAGAAAGATCTTCCAGGCAAATCATGTTCGATAAATGATTTTCTTGATGATGAAAATCGAAAACTGAACAAGAAGCTGGCCTTGACCTATGCTATAACACCAGAATGGACTGCCAGGGATGCTTCTGATGATACAGATACAGATCCTGACACAAAAACTAAAGACAGTTTGCTGAGCAGACTTGCAAGAAGGCCGTCGGCTACAAATAGGAGAACGAAGAGGAAAAAGAAAGAGCAGCCCTTATCTCAGAAAAGCAAGGACACCGTGACAGTACAGAATAAAGGTACAGTGTATGATGTTATTGCTTAGTGTGTTATAAGTAGTTTGTGTCACAAACCAATAGTCTTATATACCTTATTTCTTTGATTAAATGAAACACTGGGTCTGAAATAGTTGCCTGCCTCAACGCTGAAGGATGGAATTGGGGTGGGGGGGGGGGGATGTAACAGAATCATATTCCAAATAAATGCCGGATCTGAGATCAGTGCTGGGTCAGTGCATTGTCTCTGTCTTTCTGTGGATAGACATATGGTGTAGGCTAATACCGATGCTGCTGCAGAGCCGTAACTGGCATTTTGCTAATAAACACCTGACCTGAATGGATGCTGATCTCTGATAAACGGTGAATCACGATGATAGTTCTGTGAATAAATGCAGGGGCATTTGTTCAAGGAAGTATGGTATATACTGGCAAACATTTGTCTCAGAAGATGGTTTTGAAGCAGACAGATATCTTGCCCTTGCATCTTTTAACTTAAAGTTAAGCCCTTGTTTCCTCCTGCTGCTCCCTTATGTGGAGTTGCCTGTTTACATGGCTTTATCCTTTGAAAGATTTTTCATGGGACCTCATGGCTGATAGAAAGACCTTGAATTTTTAATGATAAGTCAACAAGTTATCAATGTGAGATACTTGCATATACTTGTGTTTACAAATATTTTTTTTTTAATTGTGTTCAAACTATAAGAAAGTTGTATGCATTTTACTTGTAGTGTTACAAATAAAAATTTATCTGTTTGCATGACATGGTAATGATTACTTAAATTCTTATGCTACAAATAATATAATTTTTATCAGTTAGGCTATAAATCTTTTTTTTATGTATTTCTTGTGCTAGAAATGAATTATTGTAAACATATTTTGTATTACACTACAATAGCCAACATCACATGGAACACATACCATGTAATCAAGTGCTAGTATATGTCAGTCAATTGTTGGTGCAAAGCCAAATAGTAATCTTTTTGAAGCAACTTTTCTAGTGTATTTAGATACCATTGATCTAATAGAGATTAAGTGTGTTTTATACTTTTGTGCAGTGATTATATTTTTATTTTAAATTATTCTTCTTTTAATTATTATTTTATTATGTGCCCTGCCAGCATGTTTAGGCAGCCATGTTTCTTCACAAATTTCAGTCCTTGATATTTTCTATCAGCTCAGTTGGTGACTTTTTTGTTTGTACCATCACTTTAAGCTGTTGATGATTTTTAAAAATTTTTTCTCTTTGCCTTCACCGTCGCTCTCATTTTGGTGATGTTCAGTGACAGAGATGCATTGCAGAAGACGTTTCTCATTTGGTTGAAAGCAGTTTTGGCTTGGCACATTCTATTCTTGATTTCAGAGCTGCATTCTTTATTTGATGTTAGTGGCATGCCCAGATATTTTAATGCGTCACTTAATTTAATGATGCTTTAAATTATATCAGGGGAAATGAATAGCAGTCCTGACCCCGCAGCCAGTTCAAGCCCTGAGTTCTTGGTCCCGCCACTGCACTATGTTCCAAGAGTACGTCGACCAGATCGCAGAGCCCCTATTCCGAGACCCAAGTCCACGCCAGTTTCTCCAAGCCTGCCAGCGAAAGAGAGGCCACCTTTTGTGGCATATGGCAGTGGTGACAGAGAGGACAATCTAGCCACACATAGAACCCACAATGTGAGAGCTTCAGTTGATGTAAGTGTTAGTTAAAATTTCCATCTTACCTGACCTGAGATGGCTAGTGATGAGATACTTGGTATGGAGGAAAAGATTTCATTGGAGAGGCGCTAGCAGATTATGTGACAGATATATATAAAAATGTGTTTTTATTCAAACAGTCTTTTAAAAATCTCAGTCAGCATGTTTTTCTATCTTACTGGGAGTTACCACATTGTGGGGGACATAACCCCCAGGCATTAAATAAACTAAAAAAAAAATGCTGAAAAAGCAGTTTTTATCAGCTTTCAGTAACTATATATATGACCGGATCAGTTTATACTTATAGTTCAGTTTCTTTTGTGCTTCACCTTGCCATCAGTCATCAGAAGCACCATTCATGTAAACAGCTTCTTGTGTTTTTGCAGATACATTGCCATGTGAATTATTCCTTGTTGACAACTTTACTGAAAAAACATACATCGCAGTTGAAACAAAAAGATCACCGTACAACATAGTTTTTCTCCCAACCCTGTGCTATCAATGTCAAGCACAAAATAATCACAATAGAAATGAGATTGATTGATTGATTGATCTTTATTTCCAAAGGGCTGAGAATTGGGCACACAGGCCCATCTGACATTCTGCCCTTTATCATACATCTTTCACTCTATTCCAGACATTCTACAAATATGTTGCTCATATAACCAGCATAACTAACATTGGAAATCTGAGAGACATAAAATAAAATTAAAGTATAACATTCACATTCACTCTTCAACATTTTGAGATGTTTAAGGAGAATACTAAATGTGACAAGAAGAGACCAAATAAGAAATGACACCATCAGGGCAAATGCTGGAGTAACACTATAGCAAGTCACATTACATGACTACTGCCAGACATACCACAGAAAACATTCACCCTAAGATTTGTAGGCAACAAGAAGAGGCTGCCTAAGCAAGAGATGGAGGGAGGAAAGTACAGAAACCTTAAATAACCCATTTTATGAATCAGATTGCTGAACTCTGTCAACATTTCTGTTTGTCTCCTCATCACTGAAAGGTATATGAGGAATGAGACAAGACAAGACAAGTGCAGTCAAAATTGTGGGTAGCTGAATGTGGGGTAAAGAATTTGTAATAAAGGAATCTTATTGGATTGGGGATGTATTGTAGCTTTCATTACTTCCTGGAGTGTACCTAATGAACAAGACATTGTCTTACAGAAATTGTCAGTCTCTAACACATTGGTCAGGCTTTAGTGCCACAACAGAAAATTAACAAAGCACACTTGCTGAATATAGGACAGCTTTTGTTTGCAGTTTGTGATAACATTGTCCCCACAGACTTGATCATCTCTAGTTCCAAAACTTCATGTACAGTCATTGTTCATTTTATCAGCATGTGGTTTTTGGAGTGTGAGTAGTGTAGTCAATAGTGGGCTGGGCACATGATGCCATCTGTTGATTTTGCTATAAAAATGGGTACAAGAAGCACTGCTTTTGAGAATGGAAATATCTGCCTACAGGACAAATCACACTGCATTTCCTTATATTAGTTCTTCCATTGTGTTAAAAAAAAATGAAATGTAAGGTACTATGTAATAGTGTGAAATTATGCCAGATTCACAAGAGATGAGCAGAAAAAGGCAATGTTTGCTAACCTTTTTTGATCCTGTCCCACCTCAGTGTCTCAAAGATTTTGATATCCCCCCCCCCAAGCATAATAGTCAACCAAGTTCTGAGAAGTATAATATAAATATATTCTAGGCTTCCCCTCCTCAGACATAAGACAAGGAGAGTCAACCATTGAGGCAGTACAAAGATATAAACGCATGCCCCCAGACCATCCTAACAGAACAGTGGTTGATAAATGGAAGCATAATAATAGACTGAAACTGAAAACTCCAGTGCACATAGCAGAACAGTTAAACACAAGGCACAAACTCCCTGAAGACAGAGAAGAACTTACAAAATGACCAGACACCCCACCAAACACAAACAACACACTTCCTTAAACTAACACCAGACTCAAGAACAAATTAGTGAACAAATCATCAGATCCCAACACCTTAAAGCTGTGTGCAGTGGAGACCATAGAATCCTATCCCTGGATCCATGCATACACTGATGTGTCAATGTTCAAGGAAACAGACAGTGTAGGATATAGGGTACTCATAATGTTTCCAGACAAGACAACAAACCACATTTCCATTCCTTGTGGATCTCGGTGCTCCAATTATGATGCAGAGATGCAGGCAATATTAGCAGTCCTGGCAGCCACCACCACCAAATACAAAAATGGTGCCTCTCACCCAAAAAAACCTTGTTATTTTCTCAGACTCCTAGTCTGCTTTCCAGGCCCTTGAAAATTGGATACCATCAGCTGGTCACATTAAAACTGACATACTCAGTGCAATAAACCAACTCGTCTCCTATGACATCATGACCACCCTACAGTGGATACCAGGGCACATAGATTTCAGAGGAAATGAGCGTGCTGACAGTTTGGCAAAGAGTAGAGCCACCATGTCACAGCTCCACATCTCCACCAACATGAGAACAGCTAAACACATTATACACAACAACTGTAAACAGCAGTGGATGGAAAACTGGGCCAGTAATCCAACTGGAAGATCCCTATATACACACCTGCCAAAGCCTAACCCCAGAGACTACATCAACAGCATATGTCATAGAGACCAATGCACAATCTTCAGGTTGTGAACAGGACACATCACAACTTCAATAAGCACTTGCACAGAGTGACCGCTGACCACACACCATACTGTATGCACTGCAACAGACAAGAAGAAGAAACTGTTAAGCACCACCATACTAGACTGCAGTGCATTGAGGGATCTTCAGAACAACCTAATACTACAAAACTCCTTAATCACCGACATTCTGTAGAGCAGCTAAAGAGGACATGTGTGTTTCATTATCTGGCACAAGGGGAAAAGAGTGAAAACTCGTAAATCCGGGGATCGGAAAAGTCAGAGTCTGTTGCGCCCCCCCCCCCCCCCCCCCCATTCATATTGCCCCTCTGTTGACATCCTGCTGAGAAATACTGATTTATGGTGTATATTTTTTATCTTTTAATCAAATTATTAAAGATAATTTATAACTTATGCAGATGTCCTGATTATAAATTTCCTAACAGTATGAAAAAAGATGGAGTAGAAAACTCAGAGAAAGAAGATACCTAGATTAAATCTAAAAGGGGTTTTTTCCCCTTTATTATTTTCCCCACTACAAGCTTGGAGTGGTCTTGTAAATGAGACCAGTGTTTATGTGGGTAAACTGTTTCTCCCCTCACTTGCTGACTTTTTTTTTTTTTTAATAAATCCATTCCCTTTGCAGAAATCTTTTTAGTCTTAACTTGTACTGCTGGCTGCATTCATGACTTTCAGAAATTAAAGATAACTGCAGTCATATAGTTTTATTCCATTCTTGAGAGTTTATAATTGTAAACTAAATGCTAAACAATGCCTCTTTCCTAGTTAAACAACACTGTTTTAGTTATATTGTGGTCTTGGGTGTTATTTGGTAGGATTTGAGTTCAGTGTTATTGTCTGAAAAGACCCAGTTCTGTCACTGAGGATCATCATTAGTAGAACTTGTTTCATTTAAAATTTTGTATGGTGTTTTTCATCCATTTTTTTTTTTAATATAAAGTTCTTACATTATGCAAGTACATGTATTTATTTGTAAATTATTATTTTAGGTTTACTTACCTGCTTTGAGAGCAAAGTCCAGGAGAGAAGAACAGCAAAAGAAGCAAAATGAGAAGGTACACAAAACTCACAGCGCAGAAGCTTTGATAGACAAACTCACAGCACCCGTCACACACAATCCGCTTGATTGGGAGTCTGAGTACCGGAAGCAGTATCATGGATATGAGCCTCGGGATTATAAGAGAGCTGCCTCGGCCCATGCTGTGATACCTCGATCGACGCCAGTCAGGGCAGTACACAGAGGGGGTTGTCTTTTGGTACATGTTGACTGAAATTGCAGGTGGGAAAAAAAAATTTTAATTTGAAACCTGTAAAGTTGTATGTTGCACTCATGGGCATGTTATATTTAACTAGGTTGTAACATAGAAGTGAGCCATGGACGGAATAACAGATCAATGGAAAGATCACTAGAGGCAGTAGAGGTGTGGTTCATTAGAAGAGTGTTAAGAATACCATGGACAGCTAAAGTGACAAACAGGGAATGTCTAACAAAAGCAAATGTTGATAGGAACCTAATTAAATCCATAAGAAAACAAGTCATCATTCATTGGGGGTAATAATGAGAAGCTTGAAGACATCATAACAGCAGAAAGGAAAATGGTAAGAGATGGAGGGGAAGGTCAAGAGAAAAAAAATTATGGACAGTCTAATGTGATAGTACAACAAGATCACCAAGGTCAAGGAATAAGATCTCTGTAGAAGCGTGACTGCCAGTGCCTACAGGCATGGCTCCTGATGATGATGACATAGAAAGGTTCTATAACTGACTCTAGGCTTGCCAATAGAAAAGTTATATAACTGACTCTAGGCTTGCCAATAGAAAAGTTATATAACTGAATCTAGGCTTGCCAGTAGAAAAGTTATATAACTGACTCTAGGCTTGCCAGTAGAAAAGTTATATAACTGACTCTGCTTGCCAATAGAAAAGTTATATAACTGACTCTAGGCTTGCCAATAGAAAAGGTATATAACTGACTCTAGGCGTGGCAATAGAAAAGTTATATAACTTGACTCTAGGCTTGCCAGTAGAAAAGTTATATAACTGACTCTAGGCTTGCCAATAAAAAAGTTATATAACTGACTTTTTTTGTCCTTTGCATTATATTCTGCTAATGTGTACATAGATTATGCAACTGATTTTGCTCCTGTTGCTTCTGACATAAAATCAGATGGTTTGGGCCACATTACACAAGTTATAATGTTGTTATTACACATTACTGTGTGAGTGAAATAATTGTTATTTATAGTTTTATGATATTTTTTTATTATTATTTTCATTCATTTAAGCTGTAGGCATGACTGTGATCTGCTGGTCACTCAACAAAAGTGGCATCTGACTCCTTTGTAGAAGAAAGTTGCCATCTGCGCCACCCATGTCAAGAAAAAAAACCATTGGTTATGTCAGTTTTGATTTTCTTTTCTGACCTCTGATGTGGGTTGTTGATTGACATTGCTATAATATCTGCTCAAAAACTGAGATCACTGTGTTGGATATGATAAAAACCAAGAAGTCAGGTTAGAGTTGGTTAAGAACCTACCTACTAACATGAGGCGCTTCCAGTAACGCTCTGTTTTGGCCACAAAAAAAACTCAGTTCCCTTTGGTGATCGAGCTTACTTGGGAAAATTCATTTCACAGTTTAGGTCCTGACACAGTTGATTTATTCTTACTATATTTGTTTACTTGTATTACTACATCCATTATTGTCTGTGAGTGTCAGCGTTTGCTTATTGCTTGGGATGCAAGAAGACCTGGAATAATTTTTGTAGGATCATAAACTCTTAAACTACCTGATCAAAAAAACACACAATAAAAAATTTATAACAAATGCACCCACCATGTCCTAACTGGGCAGTTATGTAATGCCTGTTTTTTTGTATATACAGTTTAAAATTTGGATCTCCAGAACCAAAAACTCAGTTCAGATTCTTACTTGCTAATTTTTATGGACGACATGCAAGAAAGGATAAATTATTTGACTCGGTGAATTGCTTTTTTTTTTTTTCTCTTCCTAATATAAAAAAAAAAACTGCTATTTTCAAACAGATTTTCTTCACGGGTCTGAGATTATGTTTTGTTATGTTATATATTGTGTTCGAGTGTCATAACTAAGAGATGTGAGACTAGTGGTGTGCAACATCTGTGACAAACCAGAAGAGCCAAAGTTCTGTTGAAAAAAAAATTAAATAATTTATTCTGTAGGACCTTGAGAAGGGCGAGAATTTATTTTGCTGCTCTGCTGTAATTATGCATCAGTTACTGCTACTGTGATATAATGAACAAGTCATTTTGAATATCATCACCCACCAAATATTAGTGAGACACAACTTTAGAAACAAACTACAGCATAAATCTTAGACCTGCTTCAGGTGTAAACTCAGATATGCTAGGACAATAGGCCAGGTAAAGGTAGCCCTGATGTGCCTGACAAGCCTAATGTGGCTTTACTGTCCAGGTCATGTGGGAGTACGCGGTGGTGATGTTGCAGACTTGCTGGACAGGCTAAAGTAAAATGGCAAACTAACAATGGACAAGGGGGACATTGCTAAAACTGTATTGGACAGACTGCAGGAAAGTGAAGAGTGGGATTGGAAGAACAGTGTGGATCTGAAGAGACTGCTGGAGCTAGGACATATTAAAGGTGCTGGCAGGAAATGTGAACAGTGTGACAGAAAACACATCGTAAACAACCAACATTTGACAGGAACTATTAGCAAATGTACTCTTCGATGGATGCTGCGGCATGCGGCAGACCATATATGGGGTTGTCCCAAATACAGTGAAGCCGGAGTCTGAATTTTGAACCTTGACTTAGAGACTTCTTCTTCGTTCACTTCTACCACCAAGACTGCCCTGTGATCCTATTGAATTTACTCCTGTGGTCCTCGATAGGTCCCGTGGTCCCCCTGTGGTCCCCAAAAGGACCACACGAGATCCCTGAGGGGACCACAAGAGGTTCAGAGTATCGCAGTGCTTGAGCCTGTATTCTTGATGGGTCTCAGAAGTGGGATTGCGTGACACCGTGGTTTTCGTTGCACCAGTTTAATCTACAGTTGGACTTTCTCACTGGAAAACCTCAATGTGTTTTGGATATCAGTATATCCCCACTGGGTGAGAGGTAGTTGCCCATCCAGGCTAGAGTTGAACTTTCTCACCAGAAAACCTCAACGTGTTTGGGATACACATGTATCTCTGCCAAGTGAGAGGTGGTTGCCCATCCAGCCCAGTGTTGGACTTTCTCACCAGAAAACCTCAGCATGATTAAGATACACAGACATCCCTGTCAGATGAGAGGTAGTTGGCTATCTAGACTGCACTGGTCCAGTGTTTCTGACTTCAGCACTTTGTGGTCGTGGCCACTACCCTTCCTAGTTGTGACCAGGATGGAGCTTTTGTTCAGGAGGATGAATCCTCGCCACTAGTAAGTTTCACCCCTGGGTTAAGCCGGTTTAGGCATATAATCTCAGCATGGGCGTGTTTAGGACGTGACCGAACTCTGGAGGTACTGTGTCATGAGTAATCATCAAGTTTCACCCCTGGGTTAAGCCGGTTTAGGCATATTTCACCAGTATGGGTGTATATCAGACGTGGCCAGCCTCTTGAGCAGAGGTGCTGTGGTATGAGTAGCTCTTGCCGCAAGACTACTGGACATACCGATTAAGCTTTACTTTATCCTTTCCATCATCTTTTCACAGCGGCGCCGCTTGGCAAACCTAGTCGCAGTTTTTGCATTTTTTCTTTGGCCAGGAGGAGTTTCACTCCATATGCGGCAGCTGAAAAATCTCGCTAGCAATGTGTTAGTTTAACCCCTGGGTTAAGCCGGTTTAGGCAGTCTGCCCCAGTATGTGTGTGTATAGGACGTGGCCAGCCTCGCCGTGATTTGAGTAGTCCTGACCTCGAGCCTACTGGTCACTTCACTTAATCCTTCACCTTTTCCACAACGGCACTGTGCAGCAACCCTAATCGCATTTTTCTTCACTGGCCAGGAGGAGTTTCACCTCACACACAGCAGCTGAAGAATCTCGCCAGCAGCGGTAAATGAGCTACCAAACATGACTCTCATCTACCCGAAACATCTGGTTTTCAAGCGCCAGATATTCGCCTTTGCCCCTTCTCCTGTCAGTTTGAACAGTTCTGCCACGAGAAGGTTAGGAGCTGGATGTGACTGTCAGAGGCTTTTTGAAATGCACACCTTGGAGACATTTAATTGGAGTGGAAAGCATATCCCCCACCCCACCTCTGGCTATAACAATCCTTAGAACCACTTAGAGACAAATAGGGATTTGGCGTTAGTGCCCGTATTTTCCATGACCTGTCAACACACTAGAGGGTAATGTAGTCAGCATTGTGCTTGGTCACCTTGCCTTCTTCAGCTCCAGAAGAAGTCAGGTACCCGTTTCTACAGCTGGGTGATGGAGGTGCCTGTGGTTGGATTTGAACCACCAACCTTTTTCCATGAGAGACCAGTGCACTAACCACTTGACCACTCAGATGCCTGCTAGGGCCATACTCCATCAAATCATCATCATCATTGCCTTTCACTCCCTTGAAAGTATAGTCCATGGATAAAGGCTCTCTAGCCATCCCTGTTCTTGGAATTATTCTCTGCTTCCTTTCATGTGTATCCCTTGTCTCTGAGCATTGTCATAATTTCTCTTCTCCAAGTAAGTCTAGATCTTCCTCATTTTCTATTTCCTTGAGGATTCCATGTCAGTGCCTGTCTTGCTATGCTGGTGTTAGGTTTCCTCAGTGTGTAGCCAATCCACTTCCACTTCCTAGACATGATTTGTAGGTTCATAGGTTCTTGTCCTGCTCTTTCCCAGACCTCCTCGTTCCTGATCTTGTCCTGCCATTTAATTTTTAAAATCCTCCTCAAGCACTAGTACATGAATGTTTGTATCCTCTGTTGGTCTTGATCATAACCCGTTTCCGAACCATATAGCTGGACAGTCTGAATGTTTGTATTGAAAAGCCTAAGTTTGGTTCTTGTTTTGATGTTCTTAGATGACCATATTTTGTTAAGTTGGATAAATTCTGTCCTGGCTTTGGTTATTCTTGCTTTAACATCCTTTTCCGTTCCCCCGTATTCATCCACTATGCTGCCTAAATATGTGAAATACTCTACTTCCTCAATTGGCACTCCCTCAAGAGGCTATTGTCTTCTTCTTCATTCGCTTCTACCACCAAGACCGCACTGTGATCCTACGGAATTTACGCCTGTGGTCCTCGTTAAGTCCCATGGTCTCCTGTGTGGTCCCCAAAAGGACCACATGAGATCCCCGAGAGGACCAAAAGAGGTTCAGAGTATCACAGGGCTTTAGCCTGTATTCTTGGTGGGTCTCTGAAATGGATTGTGTGACACCGTGGTTTTTGTTGCACCAGTTTAGTCTATAGTTGGACTTTCTCACCAGAAGACCTCGACGTGTTTAGGATATCAGTGCATCCCCGCTGGGTGAGAGGTGGTAGCCCACCCAGGCCAGAGTTGGACTTTCTCACCGGAAAACCTCAGCGTGATTAGGATACGCAAACATCCCCGCCGGATGAGAGGTGGTTGCCTATCTAGACTGCCCTGGTCCAGTGTCTCCGACTTCAGCATTTTGCGGTCGTGGCCGCTACCCTTCCTAGTTGTGACCAGGATGGACCTTTTGTCCAGGAAGACGAATCCTCGCCACTAGTGACTTCCACCCCTGGGTTGAGCTGGTTTAGGCATATTATCCCAGTATGGATGTGTTTGGGATGTGACCGACCTCTAGAGCAGAGGTACTGTGACATGCGTTGCCTTCAAGTTTCACCCCTGGTGTGAGCCTGTTTAGGCATAATTCACCAGGATGGGTGTATATCAGGCATGACCGACCTCTAGAGCGGAAGTGGCGTGACATGTCTAGCCATCAAGTTCCATCCCTGGTGTATGCCGGTTTAGGCATATTTCACCAATGTATGTGCATTTCGGACGTGGCCGGCCTCTAGAGCAGAGGTGCCGTAGTATGTGTAGCTCTCACAGCGATACTACTGGACATACCGATTAAACTTCACTTTATTCTTTCCTTCACATCGGCACCGCACAGCAACCCTTAGTTCTTTTCCGCAGTTTCTTCCTTGACCGGGAGGAGCTTCACTCCACGCGCAGCATTCGAAGTCTCGCCAGCAGTGTCTTAACCTTTGGGTTAAGCCGGTTCAGGCATTTCGCCCAATATGAGTGCACTTAGGACATGGCTGACCTCAAGACCAGAGGTGCCATGATTTGACTGTTTGCTTCACTTTATCCTTTCTACCACCTTTTCCGCAGTGGTGCTGCGCGGCAACCCCTTTTGCACCTTTCTTCATTGGCCAGGAGGACCACCGCTCCACGCATGGCAGCTGAAGAATCTCGCCAGCAGCGGTAATAGGCTACTGCTAATCCACTATACTTTTTTTAGAAACAAACTACAGCATACAATTTTAGACCTACTTGACATCTCAAGCTCATGCATGCAAGGGCTGTATCTCTATCAAATGTTAGTGAGACTACTTCTCTACAACCACAGTATAAAGTATAACCATCAATAGCTTTAACATTTAAATGTGTGTATGTTTTTCTATAACTTTCCATTAACTTAATATTATCGGGTCTTGTCTTGTTCTGTTTAACTAACTACAAGCCACTGATAAACAACATGGTCCACATTTTAGGCACTTGTTTTTGTATATTCTGATTGTACTTAGTTATTAAAAAAAATAATAATTATTTCATTAGTACTTTTTAATTATTTTCTTTCTTCACAACAAAAAAAAAAAAATCTGCTTTTTGTCCTCATATCTGCAATAGTATATTGTGTAGTGCATTAATAAACTTTACCCTTAATTTAATCAAATTTCCTGCTTGTTATGTGATTCTTTTGTTAAAATGTTATCTCTTTACTGATAATATGTTATATTATCTCTTTAATGATGATCTCTTTATAGAATATTCACGTCAAAGGTCAGTTGTCAATGAAGCATTTTTAGACTTGATTATCTAGACTGGCTTCACTTTGGCTTTATGCTTACAAGTTCAAAAGTACATGTTTATGTACAAAATATGCAGTCACAGGTCATTTCAAGACAACATATGATATTCAGTATCACTACACCAGCAATGTCATTTTTTCCACTGCTTTTCTCTAGTCTTAGAAGACATTCAGTACTGCCAGACCAAATTGCCATAACTGATAAAATGGTAAAATTGTTCATCATCATCATCAGATGCCGTGCAGAATGACATTGGCTATTATGCTTCTCCAGAGTACACGATCCTTCGTGCACGCCATCAGCTCAGTTGATGATCTCCTCTCACACCTTCCCGTCAGACTGTCCAGTATCATTTCTCTTGGTCTTCTTCTTGATCATCTTCCCTCTGTTTTTCCTGTTGTTATAATATTTTCAGTGTACCCTCTTCTCATTGCATGTCCTATGAAAATACATTGTCTCTCTTTTATTTTTTTTTACAAGATTTTTTGGTCTCTCCAGCTCTTCTCATACATTCTTCATTAGTTATTTTTGCTGCCCAGGGGATTCGCAACACCCTTCTAATAAATCACATTTCTGCTGCTTCCAATGATTTTTGTGCAGACCTGCCTATTGTCCATGATTCACTTCCATATAAAAATTGCTAGAGACCGTAAATTTCATGCTACAAAACATTAATGTAATTTTGTGAGATAATCTTCTGCACGGAGACTGTGGAAAAGGAGCAAACTTAAAAAAAAAATAAAAAGAATTAACAGAAAGGAGTTGTGCATGTTTTGTTTTGTGTTCACCTGCTGTGCTCTTCAAGTTAAGTTCTTTATTCATACAACAGAACTGCATCCTATTATTTGTGTAGTGTAACCCAGTATGCTCTGCTGTGCAGGCGGATGCACCTCAGTTTAGTGTTTTTGAGAACTTATTTTTACACCTTGATTGATTGGAAAGCATTGACAGTGGGAATCAAACCAACTGCCTTTAGCCTGAGAAACTGCATCAGTGCAGATTCATGTGTTCCTGCTCTCAGAATCTGATGCACTTGTTTAGACTGCCAGTAAACAGAACAGGGCACAGGAAACTGAAGCACAGCATTTCATGCTCATCTCTGCAACATGGTGGAAAGAACATAAAACATTAGACCATTCAAACTGCTAAAACAGGTCTTCGAGTATTATTTAATGTTTAAAAAATGGGACTAGATAAAGTTTGAAAAAAGACCTTCCAATCACAGTTTATACAAACATGGAAACAACAGAAATCTTACATCCTTCCCGTGCCGCTAAACGTCAAATAGGGCCCGCATGGTAGTACACCAAGATTTCCTGTCATCTGTGAGTTTTTCAGTCTCATCAAGGGATGTTATGCCCACTGAACTGGCCTCTCTTAACAGTGTCTTCTTTAGAATTTCACATGATCGACCTCTTTTTCTTCAGCCTGTTGTGTTCCACTTGATAGTTTGTTCGGGGATCCTCTGATTGTTTCTTCTCATCACATGACCAACATGTGTCCATCTTTTTCTGATCACCATGAGACAGTTTGTTTGATCATTTGTCTTATCTCTGCATTTTTAACAGCAGAAATACTGACAAACAAAACCAATTAAAAAATAAGAGAAAACAGGGCAGGCTAATAAGAAAGTCACATCAACATCACAGTGAAACAAAAAAAAAGATTATTAAGATGATTCTTGAAATAATACATTTAATGACAAATGCTTTATCATCTACACATCACAATCTACTTTCATATGTTACCAACTGATGTACAAGACAAACCCCCACCAGCTTGCTCTACAAAACTGGAATGTTTTTTATTTATTTTTGTTTAGTTTCTCTTTTAATCTTTGGATCTGCCACAGATGTCAAGGATCTTTGTACAGTGACTTCTAGCACTTTTTAAGTTCTTGACAAAAATGTAATTATTAAAAAAAAAAAAAGAATGTTAAAAAAGAAATGAAACAATTCACCTGCTACAGATATCAGTAAGAATACCTATTTCTTCCACTGTCACTGTTTTTCATAATTAATATAAAATTTGGAAACTGGACATTTTGATAAGCATCTGTTTGCAACGAAATTTTAAGTCTTTTACTGAAAAGAACTTATATTTTTTTTATCTTTCTCACTTGATTCACTAGACTGACATGATTTTGTTATATTTTAATTGATAAAAGTTTGAAGAAACTCAGTATTACCAAACATTACAGTGCAGGTGCATGCAAATTTCACAAACAGCGAAGAAAACCAGAGGAAAGTGAGAGAGAAGATAACATTTGATTTAAATGACAAAAAAATTGGACTATCAAGATCTTTATAGAATAACAGTCCCTGCCAAATAGTACTGCACTTGCATATAAACATGTGACTTGTCACTAATTGGCATATTTTTGGCACAAATTTAAACAAGGCTGTTCTTTTGTGCATTTATCTGTATAACTTCTTCCCAAAAATCAAGGCTTTCAATAGCTTCAAGAAAAGATATCACATGTGAGAAGAAACAACAATGCTCACAATATGAAAGTGTTTTAGCAGAATCGTGAGTTCAAATAACTCAGTTAAAAAAAAGAGAATCAAAGTCTACAGTGACAAGAACAAGTGGGAGTCAAAGTGACAATGTCCAGAAGGCCTTAAAATGAAGGCTGAACAAATCCCTAACACGTCAAAATGGTGCTTCAATCAAAAAGGGAACCTGAAGGAACAGTGAACTTGGTAAAGTCCACATGCTAAAGGAATGACCTCTGTTACTTGGTTATCAACACACCTAAAATAAGGCATGAAGAATCCATACCATGGAACATACTTTACACATGTTCCAATCCATACAGATCTACATTCCCAGAGCAGGCTGGTGGGATTTAGACTGAGACAAGAGGTGTGCGGCTGATGTGAAAACCTGCAAAGAACTGTGGACTGTCATTGTGACGGGGCTCTGCTTTTAGCATTTGGACTGCCACTATGACAGGTCTATGTATTCAGTTTGAATGTAAATTAGACAGCTGAAGACTGGTCAACAGGATGAGGACTGCTGTGCCTCTCACAGTCCTGCAAGCCTGCTCAGCAACTTAATGAAAGCCAGATCTGCCTACCATGATGCCTGTGTTCACAAGATCTTCACCATGACATCAGCCAGACAGAACATCATGCAGACAGAACAACAAGAGGAAAACAATTTCTTCTGAAGCAACTTGATATTATGGTCTGGGAAAACTGTTTCCCTTAATTTTTATTAACTTTTCAATTTTCACTTCAGCATTTGTTCTGGAAGTAAAACCACATGAACGCTCACTCAGTTCATCATGTTGGCTGCAGGACATATTCAGTGAATGTTACAAAATAACAATAAATGTCAGAAGATGGGTTTGTTTTTTTTTTTTCCAAAATCCCTTAGTCAATGTTCTGACTTTGTGTGATATAATATTCTCCCTTTATTCGTTGACATCTGTGTGCATGTGGTACAATCTGGTGCACCTCACCATGCCGACAAGTGCTCCTTATCTTCAGAGGCAGTTTTTCCTGCACTAGTGTCAGTTACCCACTTTTATTGGACATATATAGCAAAGGATGAGGAAAACAAGATCAAGGGACAGACAGAGACAGAAAGACAAAACAGAAGAGGATATAAAAGAAATTGGTGTGATCAACTGGAAAGAGAAGATCAGGAATAGAGAGGAATGAAGGCAAACTTTATCTGCAGAAATGAGTCTTAAAGGCTCGGAAAGCTGAAGAAGAAGAAGAATTCATACTAACTTACAAACTTGTGATTCAGAGACTGAGTCACCAACCACTGGCCTAGTAGTGTGCCCATGGCATTCAAATGAGCATCATTTATCCTCTGCTTGTCTTCTCAAGGTCATGCCCTTCAGTAATGGCATTTGTGCTTAAGTTAAAAAAAAAACCACTGTCTTTTGATCTGTAATGCTAGTTACCAATTTTAATACTTTCAATATGTGGACTATTAGTTTCAATATGTGGACATCAATGATAGTGATGACATTATGAACTGATACGCATATGCTCCTAATATGCTTCTAATGCAAATAGGGAAATGTGATTCAGAGCGCCTAAAAGAAATTAATAAGTCTTATCAATATTTTCTTCATAAATTTTCATATGCAGTAAAGTTCCTCACAAAATACAAATTCAGGACTCCTGCATTTCAAATGAAAAAGGTGATCATCCACTATGTTAAATGTGACGTAAAAAGTACTGTTACGAAGTACTTCTTCACAAACAGCACGCCAGGAAATAAAGCGAAACCAATTTTGAAACAGCTGAAGAATATGTAGACATTTAAAACATCTTCATGCAGACATCTACTGAATGATGTTCATTTGCTTGCATCTAACGAGGAAGTTACGAAAAAGATGTCTTACCTTATTACACAGTTTTTGGAAGTTTAAAGTTAAACCATAGAACACACCAACAACACAGGATACAGAAAAGCTTATGAAAATTTTGAGTACATTCTCATAACGGTCTGTGAAACAGAACTGAAAAAGGTAACTCAATTAATTAATAATCTTAAGAATCAAAAAACAAAAGAAAAACCACAAAAATGCCAAGAATTTTAAACCAAAGTTCAAATAACCTTACATGGACAAGAATAATTTTTTTTTTGATTTTCAGCTTTTAAAAAAAAAAGAAAAAAAGAAACTGATTAGTAACAACATATTTACTGGTCCTGTAAAACTGTCAAGTTTTATTTGAATGTTGCTTTTGTTTGTTAAGGACAACTATAACAAATACATAAGTGTACACATCATATAAATGCCCCATATACAGTTATTAGCTCAGTATTACAAACAGTACATTATACAACTATTACTTTCTGCCAGTTACAATTATCAGTTCAACCCACTATCAGTATTTGTTATTACTTCACTGTCCACTTATAATTTGTTAACACTGTTTTGCTAATGACTGGTTCAGCATATTCTATCTGTATGTCTGCTCTGCAAAGACAACTATGCTTACAGATACCAGACTGGATTTGCTGGTGAAAAAGGAATCCTGAGAGAAAATTAAAATGAAAAAAAAATCTGGCCACAAATGCTAAACTGATCAACGGCCCACCAGACACCCAGGCACTATGAGACAATTTTAACCTACATAAATTAATGTTCCTCGAGGACTCCAAACCCTATAACATACACAACAGTCTGAACTTCTCAACTGACTGGTGGGATTGAACATGAGACTAAAGCTTTGAGACTATTGAGATAACCAAGAGAAAACTGTATACTCTGACATAATGACAGAACTCCATAATTATCATTAGTAAACACTAGAAAGCTTTTATAAGAAGATTTACATATTTCTCTTCTGTCAGTTGTGAGCATTGAGGTAATGTGAAATATTTTTCATAAACCCTGCAGTGGTTTTTTTTTCCTGCCTTTGTCATAAGCATCTATCACTATAGTTGATTTTGCCAATCATAAACCAGTAGAATCAGCCAATGGTAGAACCTGTTCAGCACAATGATGCTAGGCAGTATCCACAGCAATGGCATAGCAGTTAGTGCACTGGCCTGTCAGTCAGAAGGTCTCTGGCTTGATTCTGGACTTGAATTTTTTGACTGACCAGCACCAGGGTCAACCCTGCTTCAAAAAATGGGCACCTGGGGTTTCCTTAGGAAAACAAAGGTGATAAGGACAGGTGCAGGCATCCCCACCTCAAATGTTGCAGTGGCCGTGAAATGTGAAAGCACTGACACTTCACAGCCATACGGCATGCAAATGTTACAGGACATAGATATCAGTTTCCGCAAAACAGCTAACATGTTCCTTCTTCAAACATTTTCCAAAATAAGAAGAGCCATTAAGATTCCCATAAAATTCTCATCGTTGCCAAAATGCTTAACTCAACCACCATGCAGTACCATCATCTCAAAAGCCAACATGCAGCATACTCTGCATCAATACACCAAGAGACAGCATGTCCACATTACTTTGATGATGACTGGTACATCTAATTACAACTGACCAACTGGCATAGTTTAATACAATCTGCCATAACTCTCTAATATATTACATACACATCTCTCTCATCTTATTGAAAATGTTTGAAAAATATAACCTCATACAAAACTACATGCACAATTTAACATACAGTCGATACATTGTATAAAAAAAAATTTCACCAAGCAACATACTCATACATGCCATTAATCCACATAGACAATTTGTCAGAAAATTCTTGCAAATACCCATATTCAACCAAATATCAGTAAACTTCCAACCCACTCAGGGTGAAAAAAGAAAACTTGTGCTTCTCATGTGATTACATCTGTTTTGTCAAAAACTTAAGCAGCTTCTCATGTGATTACATCTGTTCTGTCAAAAACTTAAGCAGTTCACTTTTTTTTTTTTACCATAAAGCTTATTTTTTTCACCACCTCATAGGAATGATCTCATATATATGAGATGTTAGCCATTTATGGTTATTTTGAAAACATTCTTTGTATATCATATCTTCCTTCTATGTAAGTTTTAGGCAGCAATAACATTTTGTAAAGACACAAACATACAAGTTGCATTTTCCATGCTCAGAGCATGTGGTGTCTCACTTTGATTTACACTGAACATAACATGTTTGCTAGTTATTCATAACGAGAGTGGAGGTGTAGCACAGCTAACATAATGCTAGTTTTTCATGCTCAGAAAAAGGACATGTTCCAGTCAGCCCATGTGAAAAATTGTTACTTGTGTTAGAGAACAGAGTGGGTACCACACCTTCATGTTTTGAGTCATGGAAAGTATATGCTATCCTACGACATTAAATGTACCCCAATGGCCGATTTTTAAACTTTCACCACAATGGTTTATAATCACAAAATTAAACTGTAACAAAATTTCCAGTTAATATCTGTACACAGCATTTATATATAATGTGAAACAAACATATTACAACAACTTATTATATCTTTAGCCAACATGTAATTTGTATCATCTGCCAGGTTAATATACTCAAACAAACAGAAAAAAATAACACACTGTGAAGTTTGGCTGATTCATGATACATCCTAATAAGCAAATACAAGATAATAGATAACAAGATACATTGTGAATATTCACTTCTAAATAGTTGGGAATGTTAAAACTGAAAATCACCCACTCCAGTGCTTTTCATGTGCTTTTTTTTTTTGTTATCAAATATAATTTAACAAATACCAAGTCTCAGTATATATCAACATACGAGGTGTGTCTAAATAGTTTGGTGAATGGTCCGATATCTCAACGGCAACATGGGCTGGGTGTTTGGCCATGCACATCCAGAGAGATGTCAAGAAGTTCCACCTAGCACGGAGTACACATGACCGATGGGGTAAACCTGCTGCGGGCAGTCGAATGTAGTCAGTGTGAGAGCTAAGGTCAGAGTGCAATGGAGCAACGAGCGAACATCACATTCTGCTACAAACTGGGGAAAACGATGACAGAGACGCATGAAATGTTGGTGCAAGTGTATGAGATGGAAGCTGTGAGCAGAAAAATGTGTTTATGACTGGTTCAAAGGGTAAGCGGAAGATCTGTTCCCGGTTTGTGCTGCACAAGCTGATAAATGAACAGAAAGCAAAATGGATGGAAACCTCTGGAGATTTCATTACCATATGTGATCAGGATCCATCCTTTCTGTGAACCATCGTCACAGAGGATGAGATCTGGTGCTGCCAGTTTGATCCGGAATTTTCCATTTCCCCACCTGAAAAGCATCAAGAAAGACACACGTTTTGCAGACGTGGCAGCAATTCAAGAATGTGCACAGTGGTTCTGCAATCGATTCCTAAAGAGGCCTTTGCTGAGTTTCCAGAAGCTTAATGAACATTGGCAAAAGTGTGTTGTGAATGATGGCAATTATTTTGAAGGCCAATAATGGTAATTTGTTTGTATCTTCTGTTCTGTTTATTTTCCTATATCATTCACTGAACCTTTTAGACACACCTTATATAATAAAAACACCAATGACACAATTAAAAAAAAATACTGATTTCTTGTTCCTCGCTGAAAAACTGATTCTATTTCAGAAACACTAATGCCAGATAAGCTCTTTCTCTACCACATATCACTAGTTGTATTTATAGCCCAACTTGAAAAGCACCGGTCATCTGTTATACAGTAATAATTAACTACCCTCTACAAATAATGATCATAAAAGTTACTCTGTGCAAAATCAAGAAGAACCAAAACATACATTCCTTAAGATGTGAAACACAGAGGAAAACATTTACACACACATAAATACCTATATATTATCCATTTTTTACTCTAGATCTATCATGTATGTTGAGACACTGGGCAAGCAGATCACATGTAAAATTTTCCTTACAGTAAGTATTAACATATGTATTCTTCACTTCCAGGCACAAGTTTTTTGTCTCACCAAGTCCTCTTGAAATATGAACTTAGTACAAAGCAGAGTAAACTACTTCCATGAAACACCATTCTGTGCAAGGTCAGTGACAGTACACTGTGTACAACATCAGTGAAAGGACAACTAAACACTCTCTGACAACTCACTCTGGCGGGTGAATTTAAATAAAGGGATTTACTGTTTCCATAATTTGCCACATAAATACTTTTTCATACTCCCCAACTTTCCAAAATCAGTATTTATGGTATAAATATGGTGTATTTATATTGTTCTGCACTTTTTTTATTCTTCTCTGTCACATTTACTAACATCAGCTGTGCTTCACTTCTTTATATATCTCCATGGGAGCAAGTCACTGCTGATCAAAATCTCATCCTGCCTCAATTGATAGTTCAGGAAACAGAGAGCTTTGGTGACTTCAGTCTGGACAACACATAGATATCACAGTGTGCATTTACAGCAGTGAAGCCTTGCCTCTTAGAGGTCTTCTTCAGGAATCAGAGAAAGCCACTGTAGCTCTCTCCTCGGCCAATATGATGCACTTGGCATAATATCTTCATCACAGACTTCTCTGCTAAGAACTTAATTCTGCAGTTACAGGAAGATCATTAATCAACTAATCAAATGTCACTGTAAGTTATTTACATCATAGTGTTGCAACATTGGAAAGACATTGGAGGGGGAGGAAATGGCATTAATCTTAAAGTTCTATCATTCTTTGTGGAATTACTGGTATTCTACAAGTTCTCTTTCTCTTTGTATGTGGTATACAGATATTTATTTTAAGCTGAAGTATCCAGAAATGTGAGAGAACTTATAAAGAATGCACTCACAAAAATAGGATACACCCAGCCACAGCTTTTTCAACTTCTAAAGAAAATCATTAATTAAATACATGTATTATCTTGATCTCAGATGATATCCAAGTTTTTTTTTCTTGTTGTTGTAATTTTCTGATGGAGTTGCTTTCAAACTATCAAATGGTGCAGCTTACGTTTGTAAAAGAAATAATTCCAAACATATGTGAAATTACTTATTCACTTTCAAACTTCATTCCAAGTTATTTTTTTATGGGATGAAAATGTAGCACCAACGGCAAGTCACACAATATGCAGCATCTGTCTAAGCTTATAATGGTGCTAAAATGTACATGAAAGACTGATTTTGCTTCAAGCATGAATTTCTAAGTTAGGCAACACAATTCTGGACATCCTTCTTGCATTTATTTTTCCAGAAATTATTAATTTTCTTTTCACCACTGCAAGAATATTTAAGAATATTTTCTTGTGATACTAATATTGTAAAAAATATGCTTCCATAAAACTGATTTTTTTTTTTTTGAGTTGGGGGAAGGAGAGAGCTGAATCACACATGTATCTAGCGAGCAGTTTTCACATCAAATATCAAAGCAGTCGAAGAAAAAAAAATATCATGTACATTCATGTACAGTTAGATAATTAAAAGAAAAACATCATTTTTCTACATGAATAGACGAGATTTCAAACTCTTGGTTTCATCCAATGTGAAGATGCACAATGATGGCATGTCTATTATAATTTCCAGATTAACATCAGAAATAAATGAAACCAATGGATTAAAAGTGTCACAATTTATATTAAGTAATGAAAATATGATTGTTCTTCCACTGATTTTTATCATCTATGTACAAGGTGCATCAGTGGCATGGTTTCACAAAACCAAGCTCTGAACAATCAAAGTCAGTGCTTCAGTCAGCCTCAACTGTCACATCAAACTCTTCCAAAAAAATGGCACAGCCTCTTAGAACTAACCTCCCCTCTTCTCCCCTTCCCCACTCCCCAACTCATTCAAAATCACACTATGAGATCCACCCCTGCCCCACAAAAAGATCCAGTAATCCTAGCAAGCACAGTCTGGCTTTGCTGAACGTGGCTGTAACTTTTCCTGTCTGTGCATTCGTCTCAATGCATCCCCATACTGTATACCAGAACCCATTCTTTCTGGATCAAGTTCTCCTGGGAATTAAAACAAAAGAAAAATCACTATCAGTGGTGTTACAAATCTATGTGTAGAACAGGCAATATTAATCAGTTATTGCACTAGGATTTTTTTTTTTTTAAAACCAGTACAATTGTACCTATTTTTTACCTCACCATGAAGAACTATCCGAAATACCAGTTCTGTCTTACAACATTTGGTACATTATAGTTTTTTTTAAATGTAAACTTAAAAACACTTTACAAGCATCAGTGGGATTAAATGTTTGTTGAATTCTTTTTCTTACTTTATTTATAGTGAGATTTAATCTTGATAAAATGTTCACATGCTGAGCAAAAGTCAAAACTGGCTGCTTCTTCTCTATGCAAAACTGAACATCATCATCCTACTGGCTTGATTATCCTTCAGACTAAATGAAAGTTGTATGATGAAGGGCAGAATGGGAGATGGGCCTGCATGCCAAATTCTTAACCCTTTGAAAATAAAGTCTGTTCGTTTGTTTGTTCAGCTGATTGTGCTTGTTGCTTTTTACTAGGTTTTTGATAATATAAACCAGTTACAGCAACCAACGACTTCCAAAAGTTTCAGCTTTTTGTTGTTGTAATTGGTAATTTACCAGTACATGCTGGTTAACGCGATCACTGATATTATTCAATGAATATAGACAATTGTAATCAATGAATAAATCAACAACATACAATAAAGAATGGCATATAGGAATAACATACAAGGGTCATACAGAAAGTCGTGAACAAAAATTTTTTAAAAATCAGAATTTATAGATAGAGAAAATATAAATGTATCACCTTAACCTGCATCCTTTTCTTCACTTTTCAACATAATCTCCATTTCTTTGCATACATTTTTCCCATCGCTCTGCAAGTTTTAAAATACCCTCCCGGTAGAATTCCATTCCAGCTGACAGACAGAAAAGATGCACTGCTTTCTGGACGTTCTCTCCTGTGAGACCCAGGTGGCACAAACTTTTCTATAGTCTAGGGTTTCAATCATTTCCTGTACTGCATTGTGTCCTATTCCAAGATTTACAGTGAGTTCAGATACTGTGACACGTCTGTTTTGTTTAATGATGTCGTCAACTCTTTCCACTTTGCATTCAGTGGAGGCAGTTCGAGGGCGACCGCTGCGAGCCATATCTTGGATGCTTGTGTTTCCATCTTTGAAATATTTCACTGACCTCCTAACACTGCTAGCATCCCTACACACATCTCCATAAGCAAGGTGAAGTCTTTGGTGGATTTCAGCACCGGGGATTTCTTCTTTAAGGAGGAACTCAATAACAGCATGTTGACAAAATGAAACTTCAGCACCCACCATTTTGTTTATTCTCTGCGTGGTCACGTGACACATGATGGTGATGTCATGTGACCTCTACATGAAGTGCTAAGGGTGCAGATTAAGGTGATACATATATATTTTATCTATCTATAAATTCTGATTTGTAAAAAATATTTCCTCACAACTTTCGGTATGACCCTTGTACAATCATTTCATCTGTTTTTTTTTAAAGAATGAACAGGTAATACATACAATCATTACATTCACTCTTAAGAAAAACCAGTAATACTTAGGAATGAAATACAATCATTTTTTTAAATCCAGTCTGAGGAAAACTGAAAGTATAGCTCTCACACACCTATTTCATAACAAACAATGACATTGTCGCCACTGCAGTGCCACCTGGCAATTACTAAAATAAACCTTTCCTTTCATTTAATAACCGCAGTTTAATCAGCAAATACAAAGACCACTTCATTTTCATCATACATAACATACCAGATTCAATCTTTGTCAAAATGGACCGTGCACATTTCAGGAATGTCTCCTCCACATTCTCTCCTGTAAGAGCACTGGTTTCAAGAAACATCAGTTCTGCAATGTAAGATCAGGATCAGTTAAACCTGTCTTAATACATTCACCTAATGCCACCACAGTTTAAAGAACACTCACACTGTGGTTCAGTCTACATCAGGATCACAAACTAATTTTGAAAACCACCTCAGAATAGAAAAGTTAATTCTTTGGGAAAGTAAGCAAATGAAAATGTCTGGAATTGTTTTTTAAATGCTTTATTGAAGATTGGTGAGAAATTTAGAAAAAAGAACAAACCACTGCACATCTGATACTTTCAACAACTGGTATCACGGTGAAGATCTTGGCATAGACTATAATGGAGAATGAGCTTTAGGTGTTTTTTGAAGCTGAGCTCTGTGCCAGGATTCTCTGAAAGCTCCATCACCATGGGGAAAGCCTTGCTCTACAACAAGCAGGATCTTAACTATGGTTTGCTATCATCCTCTAATACAATAATCTTTTCTTTTTTCCTTCTGGGGGGGGGGGGGGTCTGATGACTCCAAAGGATCCAACCCACAAGAGATCATGTAGCACATCCAGAATGCATGGAATATGTGAAAGTCTTTAGTTTAATACCAAGTTAAGGAGCAGAGGACTGCAGCAAATTATCCCTCACTCCATGGCCCTGTAACCTGGAAAAGTTTAGACACCACTGTGTTTGAAGATAATGCATGACCTCAGTCAGTCAGTCATTTGCATGTCCCTTGCAGAGCATGTCCCTTGTGGAACTTTGCTTCCCTAACAGCTTTCCTGTGGGTCTCTTGGTTGTAAGCAAGATGCCCTGCTTCTGTTGCATCCATTTGCAGATTATCAACGATGTCTTGCAGCCATCTTCGCCTTGGTCTTCCTCTCTTCTTTTTTCCCATTATGTATCCTTTCAAGATGGTCTTCTATAAATTATCGTGACATTTAAAGTGTCCAAAATATTTAAGTTTTCTCTGTTTAATCTTCCTTACTAGCCAACCTTCTTCAGTATTAAGTTCTTGTAATATGTGCATGACCTAGGCAAGCAAAATCTGGTCTGAAATCCCTTATTTACATTAATATACAAACATACACTTTTATGTTTGTACATACCGTTCTCTTGAGCAAATCTACTGGCTTCCATAAAAGTCACTTCTCTCTCTGCCTCCAGGTCCTTCTTGTTTCCCACAAGGACAATCACAATGTTAGGACTGGCAAGTGTACGTGCATCTGTTAGCCAGTTTGTCAGGGCATTGTATGTCTCACGGCTGTGAGAAGACCACATAAAAAAAAAAAAAAAGATAATGAACAGACTAAATATCATTATATGTGAAATTTCAGCAAAGAACAAATTATTATGCCTGTTAGACATCTAAATATGAAAAAATTCATCCATATATTACAAAAATTAAATATAATCAACATAAGATCTCAGAAACATGAATATACTAGTGTCTTCATGATAAACTGCAGCATTTAAAATGCAACAGGGTAGATGAGTGTCCAATATAACAAGCTTCTTTAGGGTTGTGTACAAGACTGAGATTAAATAAATATACAGCATATATAAACAAATTCACAGGAATAATTATCATTCTTTTACTCAAAAAACATACAATTATTATTTGATCATTATATGTATAACTTAATGACCACACAAACACACCATGAGCTGTGGACATTAATAATTTTGATCCAGGGCTTCCCTGAGACCAGAAAACTGTTTCAAGGGTTCAACCAGCATTTTTTTTTTTAAAGCTGTGAAAGGCTGATATAAAATGAAAGGCTGATATACCATTCTTAACTCTTTCACTTCATAACAACACTGGCAGTGCTGGCAGATCTCGCACACATACACGAATCAATGCAAAAAGCTATATTTAGGCAAAGTTTTAAATAAAATGACAAGTAGCACATTTCTAACCCAACATGTATTTTTAAAATACAGAGTAACTCCTTTCATTTTCTTTCTACCAAAATTTCTCATAAAGTTTAATCTGGCAGAGCATGGAAATGAATTTATGAGTTGAAAGTTAAGCCTCATTGTCTTTTTTTTTTCCCCCCTCCACAAATGTCATGTTTTCACTTCCAGTTCTGACAAGGACAAAACAGAAAAAATAAAAACCAAAGAATAACAATAAAATATCTATATAAATTACCAAATTTACCTTATCACATTTACAAGGCGGTTTAAAAAATAAAACTTTTCAAGTTCAAAACTGTGCAAATTTTCCTCTCCTAACTGAAGCCCAACATGGCTTCACTTTCTGTTATGACAGCCAATTTGATGAGTTTCCAAGGAAGATCAAGGAAAGAAGCAGGAGCTGACACACTGCCGTTATATAAGTTATTTGTTTATTCATCAAAAATTGTAATATTTGGTCCACATCCACCAACAATAGCATAGAACCTGTCACTCTTCCAAACAGAATCTTCTGAAAATAAATGCCTAAGAAAAATACTCTGTATAAAGTGGAACGAATTCAAGAATGATGTATAATAGCATGGGAAGGATGTAAGATGTCACTCTTCCACCATACTACCACTAGTCAATAATAATCATGCAATCAGAACCCATTTTGACAATCAGTACAATGCAATGACCCTCTCCCCAGAACTCCCCTATTTCAACACAAGGATCTAACAAACTGATAAACTGTCAAGAAAAAAGCAGTCGGCACAAATTACTGTCACAATTACAAACAGCTTACCTTGTGATATCATAAACAAGGAGAGCACCTGCCGCACCTCTGTAATAGCTTCTAGTGACAGATCTGAAAGTAAATGAAGGGGAGAAAACTCATAACCACCACATAGGTGAAAAACTTATATCTGATGTCATTTTAATTCATCATAGAGACCTTTGTAAACAAAAACTGTAACGCTCTGACTAAACCATACTATACTACAAAAATCTAGAAATAAATGTAGATTTTAAACTCAACATTTAGGTGAAGAACAGAATAACAGCACGAGCATTCTAAGTATGAACATTCAGAATGGTGTTCACGTCAGAAGAATTTTTTAAAATTCATTATTTCTATAATTCTCTGTGGAGCATAAGACAATTTCCTTGTGACGCTGGCATACAATTATACCTGAATCTTTCCTGTCCAGCAGTGTCCCAGATTTGGAGCTTCACTGCCTTGCCTCCAACGTTAACCACTTTGCTTCCAAATTCTACTCCTATAGTGTGATTTGAGTCCTGTTTGACTGAAGATTAAAAACAAAACAAAAAAATTATTTTAAGTAATCAAGTGAAAACCACTCACACAAATTTTCAGAAGGGTGAGCAATAAATGTAAATATTTTCTATTTTCTCTTGCATTTGTTTTCAATCATAAAAACTGTCCTGAATAATAATTTTAAAAAATACATATATTAATAACATGATAACACTTACACCCAAGATTTCTTTGATCAGAAAGGGAGCACTATGCCTCTCAAACCTCCTATGGATGTAAGACTACCTGTGACCCACAATGTCTGCCCCATGTCACTCTATATTTCAATCATAAAAGGTTCCTTCGATTACATCTCTTAATGTCTTTTTTTTTTGTTCCCATTTATTGTGCTTGTAAGAAAGGTCTTTCCTAGATCATTCAAACTTAAAATGTGGTAAGTGAACTTTGGCCTTATTTATTCATGTTAACATTTCTACATTGTCTTCTAAACAGAGCCTTTCATCTGTCAAATGACTGGAATATATTTCCCATGATTCCCCACAAAAATCTTACTTTGTATACTTTATGATATTTTTCTACTCAAAAGAACTCTGATAATTATTATTATAATCACATGTGTTATGTGTATGATTATGTGTATGTAACCATACACACAAATATATATATATATATATATACACTGATATACACAAAGCTCCTGCATATGCAGATTAAGTCCTGTCCACAAGCAGAACATAAATTAAGACACAAGGCAGTTGCAGGTAAGGAGTTAAAAATAATTTACACAACTTGCAGTCAGCCAATCAGATTTGTGATCAACCATGTCTTCAAATAAACATTCACAGCTATGCCTTTACATTCTTTCTGCAAAAGCAAACACACGTCACAAAAGAGGTAAATCTTTTTTTCCCCATTCCTATTTGTTACATATTACACATGCAAATCTGGCCTTGGTCTTTTCTGCCTCATTTTCACCCCAAAAGCATTTGCTTAACTAAGATGAAAGTCAGAACACCATAACTGTGAAATGTGCTAATGAATGAAAACTGTTCTTATCTTTAAAAAAAAAAAAATTTCCGTAAATGGATTTATGCAAATATGACTCTTATTTACTCTCAATGCTCATGCTATGTACAAAGTAGTCGGTAGAGAGGATTAATATGTTTATATATTCAAGTAATAAAAAAAAGGGGCCGGCTAGCGTAGTGGTTAGAGCACTCGTCTAGCAACCAAATGGTCGAGGGTTCGAATCCCCAGCTGAGCGGGATTTTTTTTCCGACCAATACGGCCCTGAGGTCGACCCAGCCTCGTAAAATGGGTACCAGAGAAAATCTGGGAAGTAAAGGCAGCGAGGAAAGGAACTGGTCACCCTACCTCATACGCTGATGACCCAGCATAATGAGGTCTCTAACGCTTCACCCCCTACGGCATTTGAAATGCTATGGGACTATCTTTACTTTTTAATAAAAAAAAAGAGAACTAACTGTTCCGAAAGAAAAAAAAAAAAAAAAGAACAAAACAAATCTGGACTTACATTTGTTCTCAATAAACTGATGCAGAATGCAAGATTTGCCCGTCCCAGCACTTCCTATAACCAGGAACTTGAAGAGGAACTCTGAAAAATGGAAAGATTTATAATGTCTTTGTTTCATCTGAGATATAATAATCTTCTTCTTCTTCATTGTTTGCTCTGCCACTGACACCAATCTCTCACACAAATGTCGCAGTTTATCTCAGGTTTTCAGCATCACCATAGAGCTTCTCCTGTAAAGGGGGGGCTGGTGTCTGGCCAGATCTTTTGCCTGAGTGTGTTGTGTAGCTGGCAACTCTGAAGAATGTAATATGGTGTTTGTTGCTCTTTGCTGCAGGGATATAGGTCTGATGGGCCAATTTTCAGCTTCTGGTATTGATGGAGCTCAGCCTGCAGTATCCTGTTCTCAGTCAGAAGATTACCACTTGGTCATTTCTTGAGAGTTTATAATATTTTTTGTGAATACAGCAGTGAAAACCCTCCTAAATATCTTACTAAAAACTTTTTTTTATGACTGCCATCTTTTTCCTGCTATGCATCAGATTCAATTCCATTGTTTTACTGCATAAAACAAGATACATGTTTACCTAGCAAAGAAGGTATTATGGTTGAGCTTTTTTTTTGCCTAGTAAAAAAATTTGTTCTAGTTCACATATACTTACCAGGAAAAAAAGTTGTAGCTCAGTTGCATGTAATTAAATGAAAGTTTTTAAGTTTCTTTTTTTGTGGTTTCTTTTTTGCCCCACAAAGAAAGTTTTCAAGCTCAGTTGTTTGGCTAGCAAAGAGAGTTATTAAAGTTCAGCTACTTAGCTAGGAATGAAAGTGCTCTAGTTCTACTTTTTGGTTAGTTAAAAAGGTTTTCTGGTTGTTAAAAAAGGCAGTCTAGCTCAGCTTTCTGACAAGCAAAGGAAAGTGTTCTAGGTCCACTTTTTTTTAGCTAGCAAAGAAAGTGTCCTAGCTCCATTTTTTGACTAGCAAACAAAATGCTCCAGCTTCACTTTCTGGATAGCAAACAAAATGCTATAGCTTCACTTTCTGGCTGGCAAACAAAATGCTCTAGCTTTACTGTTTGGCTGGCAAACAAAATGCTCTAGCTTCACTTTTTGGCTGGCAAACAAAATGCTCTAGCTTCACTTTTTGGCTAGCAAAAAGAGTGTTCTAGCTCCACTTTTTGGCTAGAAAAGAACTTGTTCTAGCTCCATTTTTTGGATAGCAAAGAAAGTGTTCAAGCTCCACTTTTTGGCTAGCAAATAAAGTGTTCTAGCTTCACTTTTTGGCTAGCAAAGAAAGTGTTCAAGCTCCACTTTCTGGCCAGCAAAGAAAGTGTTCAAGCTCCACTTTCTGGCCAGCAAAGAAAGTGTTCAAGCTCCACTTTTTGACTAGCAAGAAAATCTTCTAGCTTCACTTTTTGGCCTGCAAAGAAAGTTTTCTAGCCCAGCTGCTTGGCTAGCAAAAAAAGTTCTTCTTACATATCACTAGAATAAAACATAACCAAAGTATACATACAGCCGCTACCAATAACACAACATTACCATACTTAACTGGATAAAATGAGTTAGGGTGGCTTTTATGTTTTTGCCTCACAACATTACATACATAGTTTAAGGTTGGTTATGCTCCCTGAATAATACTAACATTAACCTCTCCAAGGTTGTTGAGATGTATGCACAGAACCAGTGGAGGTTTCAAATTAATAGCTTTATCCTTTGTCCTGTACCATGAAGTTTCAAGGAGAGATGCAACTGGTGATTTTGGGGCCAAATGGATGGCTTTGGTGATGGTCACACCATTATTAGCAACTGTCTCTCTGATACCATCTATCCATCACTTTCTGGGTATTCCTCTTGATCTGCGTCCTGTAGCTGAAGGCTCTCGCAGCTGGCCGTGAGTATGTCATTCTCATTAACTGACTGAACTACTTGATTCTTTGCTTCTCTATGTGTTGTAGACATGATGTCGTTCCTGCCATCTGTCTTATCATGTCAAACCTGGTAACGTTTGTTGCTTTCCTAAGACATCCCATTTCACAAGTGGGCATTTTATTCTGTTGTTTCTTAGTAAGTGCCCATGTCTGGCATTGGTAGCACAGCATTGGTATGACTATGCTGTTAATTAGTTTTCTCTTAGTTTCAAGTGGGATGTTGGGGTTTGTAAGCAGTGGGGATAACTGGTATGCAACAGCATTGGCTCTTTGTGTTCTAACATAAGTTTCTTTATCAAGCTTCCCATCTTCTGTGAACATGCATCCAAGATACTTGAATTTTTTTACTTGTTTTATTTTGTGGTCTCCAGTACATACATTCGATGGTCTCTTTTACATAAATTATGTACAGTGGTACCTCAGGTCATGAACGCCTCTACTCATGAACAAATCGGAACACGAACACAATTTCTGAACAAATTTTGACTCAACCCACGAACAATGCCTCGGTGCATGAACGCACAAACATGGCTTTGGCGTCATGTTTTCGGCTCACGAACAGCATTAACTGTACTCAGGTTTGCACGCCGTGAACATTGTTTGTCACTGCATTGTTCTTGATACAATTTTTTTTTGCTTTTTTGCATTAACTCTTTATATACTCTGGATGCGCCACGTGTCATTCCGGTGGACATTTTATTCCTCGGTAACGTGTAGTGTGAAGACATTGATGAGAAATGAGATATGTCACACCTAAGCTAAATGTAATTTGTGATGAGATGGGGAATACCTTGACAGAGACAGGGGAAATTCTAGAAAGATGGAAGGAATATTGTAAAGGAATGTATGAAACAACCGTATGTGAAAGCAGAAATCTACAGTGGAGGAGAAAGAACCCAAACCGACAATAGAAGAAGTTTTATGGGCAATAAAGAATCTGAAAAATGGTACATCACCAGGATACGATGAGATAACAGCTGAACTTATTAAAGCAGGAGGAAAGGAATGCGCAACAATCTATCATGCACTATGTAAAAAGATATGGCATTCAGGTATTTGGCCAAAAGAATGGAAAAGAACTGTATTCATACCACTGTCAAAAAAAGGTAACCTGAAATTATGCACAAACTACAGAACTGTTGCCCTGATTAGTCATGTCAGTAAAATTCTGTTAAAAATCATAATGGATAGACTTCGAAAGAAAATAGAAGAAGAAGTCAATATGGTCCAAGCTGGTTTCAGGCAAGGAAGAGGATCAAGATATCATATATTCAATATAAGATTAATAATAGAGAAATGCAGAGAGAATAATGTGAATCTATATTTAGCCTTTATAGACTACTCAAAGGCATTTGATTGTGTACAACACCAGAAACTGTGGGAAATAATGGAAAAAAAGGGATTTCCAACACATCTGATACAATTAACATAACTGCTGTATCTAGGCCAACAAGCAGCAGTAAGAATAAATGGTGAAACAACAAGTTGGTTTGACATAAAACAAGGTTTCCGTCAGGGGTGCATACTGTCACCTCACTTATTTAACTTGTATATTGAAAATATAATGAAGAATGTTAGAAAAGATGTAGACAAAGAATATTATGATGCCATAACAATTGGAGGTTATGAAATACCAGAGATTAGATATGCTGATGACACAGTATTACTGTCCACAACACAAAAAGGAATGGAAAAACTAATTATGTCAGTCCGTAAGAACAGTGAAGAGCAAAACCTCTATCTTAATGCAAAAAAAAACTAAACTGATGACAAATGACAAAACAAACAAGGCAGCTGAAATATGTATCAATGAGGAAAAACTGGAAGAAGTAGAGAGTTTTGAATATCTTGGATCACTATTAACTAGTAATGGAGATACAATGAGGGAAATTAAAAGGAGGACATCTATCGCTCTTCAGAAAGTAAAACAACTAAAGAATCTGTGGAGAGGAGCAGACAGAACTACAAAAATAAGATTTTTAAGGGCATGCATCTTTCCCATCGTAATATATGCCTGTGAGACCTGGACACTTAACAAAACAGCTGAGAAATGCATAAATGCCTTTGAATGTAAATGCTACAGAAGAGTTCTTCAAATATCATGGACACAAAAAAGAACAAATATATCCATACTACAATAACTTAATACTCAAGAAGGCTGGCTAGTAAAGAGGATTAAAGAGAGAAAACTGAAATATTTTGGACACATTAAACATCATGATAATCTAGAGAAGACCGTCTTGGAAGGGCACATAATGGGAAAAAGAAAGAGAGGAAGATCAAGGCAAAGATGGCTGCAAGACATCGTTGATGATCTGCAAATGGATGCATCAGCAGCAGGCCATCCTGCTCACAACCAAGAGGCCTACAGGAGTGCTGTTAGAGAGGCAAAGTTCCGCAAGGGACATGCAAATGAATGAATGAACGTATAGTGTGATGGTGGTTGAGATGTGTTGGGATGGTAGTGCTTTGGTTTCTAATTTGGTCTCTAGCTTTGAATTTTACCAAACTATTTTTCAAAATCTGGCCAAACTGGTAGTGCTAGTCCATTCTGGTATGTTTTAAGCATTGCCGCAAGGGGAAAAAAGTGAAAATTCTTTGCTGAAAAGAAAGTGTGTAAAAAAATTATTTCTAAGCTGTCTACTTGTGTTTTCATGTTCTCTGATTACTGTAGATTGCAAATTAATTGTAAATATATAATTAGTGTATATTTTGTGTGAGGAAACTGTGTCTGTGTAAAATGTAATTTATTTCAGATATTTTTGACCTAGTAAAATGGATTATCTTGAGGGTAAGTGAGAACAAAAATTTTTTATCATCATTTTCCATTCTTTCTTCCAAATTCTTAGCTCCTTTTTATGTTCTATACTAATAATTTTATTAGAAAAAATAATATACAACTTTTCTCACTTAAACTAATATATATCATACTGCAAATCAGATTTTGCCTTTGCGATCCTTTTAAATTTATGAAATTTACCCCACTGCGATGACCACTGGTCATTTGATGGAAAACCCCCAAGTATAAAAAAAGTTAAATTAATCCTCATTATGGCTCCCAAGAAAGTGAAAAGTGTTAGTGGCAGTAGTGTAAAGAAGTCTAAGTCACCGAGCCAGCAATCGAACCACTTCCCAGGATAGAAACAAGAGAAAAAACACCAGAAATACCGACACAGTTGCCCGACGTTATTATGGAATGGGACTCTCCTTCGAAGGAGTAGTCTTCCTCCTCCTGTGCCAGCAACTATCAACCACAAAAGTAAAGTCATACTGTATATATTATATTATATATTTTTGCCACACATAAAAAATAAAACACCAATATGTTTCTGGAGTGGGCAAACAGATTAATTGAATCTACATTAATTTCAATGGAAAAAATTGTTTCCGTTCGCAAACAGAGTCAAAGGACGAATTAAGTTCGTGACCCGAGGTACCACTGTATATTTAAGTGTATGAACTTCACCCATGTGGAAGTTAAAGATTGTTGGTGATCAAAATGATAACATTTTAGCATCTTACTAACATCTTAATAGTTATCATCACTACACTCAGGACATATATATATATATGCAATATACTGACAAAACAAAAATAATGAAACTTATCAAGAAGGAAAAATATATGTAGACAGAACAGTTGTTGATGAAGTAAACCAATTTGCATATCTTGGTGGCTACATAGACCAGGATGGTGACACCAGGAAGGAAGTTAGAATTTGAATTGTAAAAGCAGCATTGTCCTTCAAAAATCTTGAGAACATATGGAATTCAAAAGCACGAAAACCAAGCTAAGATTATTCAATTCAAATGTGATACCCACCCTCATTTATGCATGTGAAAGCTAGAAATCAACTAAAGAAATAGACAATAAATTAGACTCTTTTGAAAACAAACGCCCAAGGAAAATACTTGGTATTTATATGAATTCAAGAACAGTGCAGAGATAAAACAGATCATTGAACAACAATCTGTCTCATGGGTGATCAGAAAAAGAAGATGGACATAAGTGATGAGAAGAAACAGAGAATACCAAAACAAGGTATCAAGTGGAGCACAACAGGCCGAAGAAAAAGAGGTCGACCACATGAAACTCTAAAGAGGACATTGTTAAGAGAAGCCAGTCTATCCTTTGATGAAGTTGAATGACTCGCAGAGAACAGGAAATCTTGGCAAACTATGCAAGCCCTATGTGACGTTTAATGCCACGGGAAGGATGTATCAGAGCATATACATACATATATATATATGCTCTGATCTTCTTCTAAATGATCTGAGCACAATACACACATTCCTGAGAGAACTTTGGTGAATGGAAGTGATAACTATCCTCGGTCTGAGACAGCATGGCAATATCAATTTGGTGATTCCTGCTCCTTTTTTGATGATCAACAAATGAATACATCATATCTTTCCCTTGTGATATAAACTTAACCAATCTTTTCAGGCACAAGTTCTTGCAAATGACCCAGATAATAATAAAGAATGTTATACAGTTTGGTATGACCTTCAAATATAAAGGTCAGCTTAGAATATCTTGAATAAATAGAAGCAGACCAAAACAAGTACACTGCTGCTTTGTGGGTTAGTCTCTTTAGACAAAGACTGGCGTAGAAAACCATATATATAAACATAGAAGGCAATGTATATCCATACTACAAGAACTTAATATTGAAGAAGGCTAGTTAGTAAAGAGGATTAAATAGAGAAAACTTAAATATTTTGGACATGTTAAATATCATGATAATTTAGAGAAGACCGTCTTGGAAGGATACATAATGGAAAAAAGAAAGAGAGGAAGTCCAAGGTGAAGATGGCTTCAAGACATCGTTGACAATCCGCAAGATGGCTTCAAGACATCGTTGACAATCTGCAAATGGATGCATCAGCAGCAGGGCATCTTGCTTACAACCAAGAGGCCTACAGGAGAGCTGTTAGGGAGGCAAAGTTCTGCAAGGGACATGCAAATGACTGACTGACAGAAGGCAATGGGAAACCACCATAACATTATAATTCCCACATCATATCAATGATTCTCTTTCTGCTCCAGTGGATGTAACTAAATGTTATTAAATGTATTTAACGCCAAACTCTCTTTTTACAAGCATCATGATAATACTGACAGCAGTGGGATTATGAGAATCAGACGTAAAGAGTCTGCAGTGTGTTCCTCCAACTTCAACAAATATAGGATGAAAACAAATATAGGATGCTCACTTCATGGTCAACTTCATATCCATAACCTCCTCACTTCATGGTTTACAGGTCAACTTCATACCCATAGGCCTTTGTTACATAACCATAGTAACATGAATAATTCGTGCTACAAATCCGATAAGAATTTGTGGATGTTGCTTCTCAGCTGCTTGGCATTTATAACAATAAATAGTACTGGCAGGATAGTGAAAACTGAACGTCCTCTAGCCTCAGTGCAAGAGTACTCAAAAACCTTCGTCACTGAATATGCAGTTCCTACCGCGACAAAAGAGTAATATTCCACACAAATTTACAAAACTTCTACTGATGTAAGCGTCATGACTGATATGATTAGGTGAACGGATAAAAAAACCAAACCTACAACCGACATGAACCTGATCCTAGTCCAGCTACCTCAGTTAAAAGCAACAACTAAATTTCATCATCATTTTCAACCACTAGCTTATATTTTTACCGTATGACTCCGACATGATGAAGCTGTTACAGCGCAAATGTCTAGTAAACTAAAACAATCTGTCGTTACGGCCTGACGGTGGATGATGTAGATTGTTTATTTCCAGCACTTCCTCTTATAGAGAGTCGACGAGATTCTCGTTCATTACGATACTTGCTGGCGGGCGAATGACATCATTTAAATGACGTAACGTGATTCTGCTTTGATTTCACTTCAACTGCTGACTGGTTCTTCTGGACCTAACATCGTTATCGTTATTATTAAGGCATATGCTTTATATCGGACGAGGAGTGGGTTTATTATGGCTCGCTTTCGGTCCATGTGTGGACCTGAGAAGCAGGTTTTTCGGCATATTCCCATCACCTTAGAGATCATCCTGGTCCTTTAGCTATGAAAAAAGAGCGCTGGCTCTTGACAATCTTAGGTTCACCTGTCCTGGTAAATGCGCCTTCCTTCCATAACAGTCGTCTTTGCTTTCATGTATTACTGTTAAATTTCTGAAAGCTAAAGCATTCATAGGGAAGACAGTCTAGGTTCATTGGCCATATAATGAGGAGGAATCGAAAATATTGTGACAGTGGGGAAAGTCGGATGCAGGAAAGCAATGGCTAGGTCAAGAGAAAATCTTGGCTTGACAACAAAAAAATGGTATGGGAGAAGTACAACTGTGGAGAGACATTGTCGCTAATGCCCCCAGGCATAGCACATGATGATGATAATACATTCAAGCTTCACTAGATTTCAAATCTAATTTATTATTGTCTTTAATCAGTTTACAAAAAAAAAGTGTAAAATATATTGGCACTGAAAACATTGCTTTTATCAATTGTATATGATGCAAGAAAAAACAGATACCCTGTCTTCAATGGCTAGTAAAACAGTACTTGAAATTAACAAGGAAAAAATAAAAATGATGAAACTTCTCATTAACCATGAAGGAAAAATATATGTAGAAGGAACAGCTGTTGAAGAAGTCAACCAATATGCATACCTCGGCAGCTACATAGACCAGGATGGTGACACCAGATAGGAAGTTAGAATTTGAATTGCAAAAGCAGCATTGACCTTCAAGAATCTTGAGAACATATGGCATTCAAAAGTTATAAGCATAAAAACCAAGTTAAAATTATTCATTTCAAATGTAATATCCACTCTCATTTATGCATGTGAAAGCCTGAAATCAACTAAAGAAGTTGACAAGAAATTAGACTCGTTCGAAAACAAATGCCTAAGGAAAATACTTGGTATAAAGTGAAGCGAACTCAAGAATGCAGCGATAAGGCAGATGACCAAACAACCTGTCTCATGGGTGATCAGAAAAAAGAAGATAGACATATGTTGGTCATGTGATGAGAAGAAATAATCAGTCCCAAAAAGAAGCTACCAAGTGGAAAGAAGAAAGAGGCCAACCACGTGAAACTCTAAAGAGGACATTGTTAAGAGAGGCCAGTTTATTGGGCATAACATCCCTTGATGAGGTTGAAAAGCTTGGAGAAAACAAGAAAACTTGGCAAACTACCATGCAAGCCCTATGTGACATTTAATGGCACAGGAAGAATGTAAGATATTTTGCATGCTATTTGTACATGCTGTAAATTTATTCCTTTCTGAAAAATAAAAGTTTGTGAGAACAAGCAAATTTTAATTTTTCTATCAACGATATCAAGCTGTCTTAAGCGAGATGTAAACTACCAGAGTTAATGCTCTAACCTGCTGTCACAATAAGAAAAACTGAAATACCATCAAACCGTTTTTTTAAGGGGAAAAGAATAAAGCTTTTAAAGATGAAAATAGACCAATAAATAGCTCAGCAAAAATAAAGTGGAAGCAAATTTATGGTGTATAAGACCCTGTTCCAAATCTCCATGGTGCCCCTGGTAACAGACTCAATACAGTAACAATCAGCATTGTCCCAATGGTGGAATCTGCTAATAAACTCATTCTTTGGATCCATTCCAGGTCTTTAAGCTCAACACTATAAAAGCATGTGTTTCGACACCTTTGACACCGGCAGCCAAGAACTTCCTACTCGCAGTTACAGGGAGATCAGACAACTGTCATACACTCACAGTAACTTAATCACCTTCTATATCTGCCACAACCATAGAAGACTAGTGGACCTTCAATGGCAACCATGACATAGTTCTGAGTATGCTCTTTAATGCTTAATAAGGTGTATAAATATCTATATGTGTAACATTTTACATCCTTCCCATGCTGGTAAACGTCATATAGGGCTAGCATGGTAGTTCACCAAGTTTTCCTGTTTTTGAGACCTTTTCAACCTCATCAAGGGATTTTATTCCTACTAATTTGATATCTCTTAACAATGTCCTCTTTAGAGTTTCAGATGGTCGACCTCTTTTTCTTCATCCTGTAATGTTCCACTTGATAGCTTGTTTACATGTGTAACATAGCAACTACTATAAAGCTGAGGAATATTCTGATTATCAAAGCTTGTGAAGAATATGCCAGAAATATACCAGGAATGTATTACCTTTGAGAACATCTACATACACAATGTGAATTATATGGTTCTCTTCCACTCCAGCTATCATGTCTGACGTTTGGGACTGAGTTAATGAAAAAAAAAAAGAAAAATTACTGTCTGCTTCTACTGGAGAAACTAATTCATCATCTTTGTCCATCACTCCCCTGGGAGCAAAGGGTATGGATAAAAGCTCTCCAGTCATTTCTGTTCTTGGATTTGTTCTCTACTTCTTCAAGTGCTCCTGTCTACGAGCACTTTCATAATTTCCTTTCTAGTAGTTCTAAGCTTTCCTAGATTTCAGCATCCCTGAGACTTCCATGTCAATGGAATTTTCTTATGCTGATGTGTGGTTCCTCAGTTAATGTACTATATACATTTAAACTATTTATAACTGCTTAAAACACACTCCTTATTTTGGAGTCTGTTGCTACGAACTTTATGTACAGCCAGTCTACCACCAGTCTCCCCTACACTTTCATCCACTTCACAGAACATTAAGTCAAAGATTTATGCAAATTAAATTTTTTCAAATTTTATTTACACAATTCATTTTTTTATTTGTTTTAACCAGAAACAAAAAATGTGTTACATCAAAACCAATAATTATCTCTGCTGTCTTGCTTATTTCAGTGTTTTGTATGGCCGAGTTCATGGTTATGGTTGAACATGTATACATTTAACCAACATTTTGAATGATCACTTTAGTACATTGCCAAAAAAAAAAAAAATTTTTTTTTGGAACATTTTTTCATCACATATGATGATCACTTGGTTGCTTTAAGTCTCACTGGAATATGTTTCTGTGCAGTTTCTGAATAATTATGAAAAAAACTTTTCAAAATGGCACCAGTAAATATTTTGTTCATTCATGAACTGTGAATGTCAGATCCACACATAAGGGCTTATGTTCATGCCACAGTCTGCTTATCTATTCGCTTACGTACGGGCCACGTGTATGTACACTTACTGTGCCTCGCAGGTCAATATTTTCTGATTTCTAAAGAAGTTTTTGTAACACTGAAGTGTCATGAACCCAAATTTATACTTTGATCTCCTACTTCCAGCCGTCAAATGATACAGCATGTGCTAAAATTATGAAAAAAATAAGAAAGAAAAAAAAATCTGAGATTATGAAAAAAATGAACCTGTACAGGCTACAAAACAGAAATAAAAAAAAAAAAGATTCCTGAAGACAAAAGCGTATTCTCAGAACATAACTATAATCTCAGATATGAGTCATGATATAAGTATACTTTCCTGCCTCACATGTGTACAAATATCATATTAAAACCCCACATTTCAGGAAAAAGATATTTACATTAGCAAAATATAAAGTGACAAGTAATAAAATCCATATGTTGCAGTTTATGATAACAAACACTACTAATAAAAATTCACTTTTCATGGCATTCATCTCTTTGCCACATCTGTCAGCAAAAAACTCAAGTAGTTTTTTTGTTTTTTTTGCTATTTAATATCATCAAAGTTCAACAAAAAGCTGAAACACTGGTTCTAATGCCCTTAGTTCCTCAAAAATGCCCTCAAATGCCCACAGGCAAGGGAAACACATTTTTCTAACTTAAAAAAAAAAGATTTCTTCATTAACATGTTATTTTTGTTAGAGAACCAATAACAGTTGATAATAAGAACAATGGTAAAACAAAGCTGAAATGGACACTCCACTCTTTCAGCAGTTTTTCAGTCAGAAAAAAGTACTGACTCTTCAACTATTTAATGCCCCATTTCTGTAAAATGAACACAACATGTATAGAACAACATAATACATAACACTAGGGTAAGCAACTGAAATGTTAATAAATGAGGAACACATCATAAACAGGTTTAAAGTAAATGTGTGAGAAACAGAAGCCACAAATGCTAGTACGAGAAAATGTACTTCTTAATGTGGTAATTACAATTTAGTCTTGGAGATGGTTTCTGAACTGGCTCTATCTATTAAAAAAAAAGTTCACACATTCACACTATGCTTGTATGTACATATGTAACAGGCTGTTCAGCAGCTGAACATATTTGTATAAAACAACATGTGATTCATCATCATCAGAGAAAGTATCCTCCCTCAGTGTTTCAGTCCTTTAAACTCTAAGGAGTAAATAACATGCATTCATACAAGACAGAACAAAATGTGCACTTTAGAAGTTTACTACAGAAAACAGAGTTGTCCAACAATAAAACTGATACAGACTCTACACTGACAGGTTTCTGTACTTGATACAGACTCTACACAAGACAGGTTTGTGTACCGGATACAGATATTACACATACAGGTTTCTGCATCTGATACAGACATTACACTGACAGGGTTGTGCACCTGATACAGACATCATACTGACAAGTTTGTGCACCTAAACAGACTACATTTCAGGTTTTTCCAGACACTATAGCGACAAGTTTATTCGCCTGATACAGACACTACACTGATAAATTTGTGCTCCAAATACAGATAATTCACAGACTAATTTGTGCACTACACTTAAAAATTTGTGCACCTGACATAGGCAGTACACTTACAAATTTGTGCACCTGATACAGACACTACACTGATAGGTTTGCACATCTGATCTGACAACTCTGCCATCAAATCTTTAGTCATATTTGTCACATTAAACTGTAAATAAAATTATAAACCTATACTATCAACTGCCATCAAGTCTTCAGTATATCTGTCACATTAAACTATAAATAAAATTATGAACCTATACTATCTTATACCGATTAATGTCTGTCAAGAAAATACTCTTTTAAAAGAAATTATTCACCAACAAACTTTGTGGCAAATAAATGATTAGTTAATGAATCAGTTAATGATTAGTAAATCAGTCCTGTTGACCTTATGTAAAATTTTAGAATGAGGTCCTCGTTGACATGTTCTATATCTGAATTAACCACAGAAAAACATAAATGCAAAGCTGAAAAACTTAAACAGTTAACTGCCACTTTAAGTGTATTTGTTTCACTTTGGATTCAAAAAAAAAAAAAAAAATAATGGAACAAGGGAAGATTCTGTGTGAAGATAACTGACAAACCTATTTATGCCAGCTTTACAGACTCCATAAAGGCTTTTGACAGGATAAGGCATGATCAAGTGGTTCAGTGCATGAGGTGACAAAGACATCAGAGTGATAAGCAAACTGTATCTGAAGCAAACAGCAGCCTCACACAAACTATTCAAAGCTTACCGATACGAAAAAAGGGGAGTCAGACACATACATGTGCTGTCTCCTTGCTTATTTAACCTGTACACAGACACTTTCTCCTGAGATATTTGGGACAAACCTGGATTAATTCATTAATGGAACAACAGTTAATTAGCTCAGAAAATCCTGAAAGTTCCAGGAATCATTTTAACTCAAATAACAAAAGCTAAGAACACAGACTGGAAATAAGTATTAGAACGAACTATGAGCAGGCAAGAATGAAAATCATCTGTAAACACAAATGAAAATGAAGAAACACTAGAATAAGTAACACATTTTGTACATTTGGGACACATGACAACAGATGACGGAGAAATGTATCAAAAAAAAAAAAACAAGAATAAGTGAATAGAAATGACCAAATGCACTTTCAAAAGAATGGAAAGAAGTTCTTACTTCAAAACATAGCTCAGAAAGTGTGAGTCATTACTGTGTATATATGGTGTCAAAATATATGGTGTCAAAATATATGGGCATTAAATAAGCAAATGGAAAAGAAAATGGAGGGCTTATAAATGTGGATATACTGAAGCATGTGATATATTCCATGGCCAGAAAAGAAAATGGAGGCCCTTTAAATGTGGATATACAGAAGCATGTGATATATTCCATGGCCAGAAAAGAAAACAAAGGAGTACTATACTGAAACCAAGAAGACAATGAAAAACAAAAAAAATGTTGAAGGAAAATGAGCAAGAGGTCAACAGCAACAATACAGATGGGTGGACAACCTAAAAAAAATGAATGAGATTCAGCTTGACTGGGTGACTATGAAAGGAAAGAACAGAGCACTGCAACCAACTGGGAGGTGGCATAAAATGATGATTCTGATCTATTTTTCATTTATACAAAATCTGCGCTATACAAAAGTTTACAAAGTTGTCTTTAATTCAGAATGGTGATATATGTTTATTGTACAGCACCTAAACTAGACATCTTCATCTTCTTTGCATTTATCTTGTCCATTTTGGCGGACATCTTTTCTGTATAGATGAGTTGATAATAACTGTACAGTCGTTCAGTCCAGTCACGCCAATACTGTTCACAGGTTGTTCTGTTCATCACATGAATGTGGGCAGGGCTCCCATCAGAATATCCCACCACTATCACTCCATGGTTCACCTGGCCATACTGCAGAATAAGCAAGCAGTCACACCAGTTTCTGAACATTACTCTTGTAATTTGATTCAGTGGAGCATGCATCACCAAAAGAAAAATGATTATTTTAAAATGAATTCGAAGCTCACTGATTTCTAATGATGTGCTGATAACGAGAAAAAGATTTTTAAAGTTACGAATAATAAATCACTGTCAAATGAGTTTGGTGAAATAAACTGTGATTATTAAAGAACTTCTCTGCAGATAAAGAGCTTTTGAAGCAGTCCTTAAAACACAGCAATTAAGTAAAACAAATGAACAAAAATTTTGATATTTCAGTTTCAAATGTGAACAGTGAAATATAACACGTTATTACCACTAAACCTTTAGCTGTGATATGTGGAATGTTCACAGGGTTGGTCAAGAAACATCTTCTCTTTCTAACTGAATCCCAGGACCATGAATAAAATCTACACTATACACATCTCCATTAGTTTCCAATGTATCCATCTCTAAAGCATCTGTCACAATGCTCTTGTAACAGCACGTTGCTTAAAATAGGCCTAAAATATGCCACCCATCATCAAATGCCACACCAAACTGCAGGCCACTACTCTTCTCAGATCTGATGCATTCCATCAGCTCAACTGATGACTTACAAAATGTCACATCACTGTGTCATATCAAACAGTATTTTTCCGCATCTTTTCTGTTATGGTGCCTCAGACAATCCATTATATGCTTCAATTACTTTTTTCCCCCTTCATTTCTTGAGATGTAACCAGCTATTCAGCCAAATGACATTTAGTGAACTCTGCAGCCAAAATATCATGTTCTGGTCTCTTCAAACAAATGACATGTAGTGACCTCTTCAGCCAAATGCCATGTGACGATATCTTCAAGTGTTTTTTTGAACTGCCTCAATGCTCCATATTCTGTATAGTAACTGCTATAAATTTTTAATAAATTCATTCTTGGTTCATTTTTCCTCACATTTCCCCATTAACCCTCATTTTTAGTCACCCAAAAGAACTGCTTCCTTTAGCGCAGAAAATAAACTCAATGCTGCATTCTGGTCTGGTTTTCTTATAGTGACTGACTGAGATATACAACTACGAGCACTTTTCTTCTGGAATGCTGACTGGACGTGAAATAATATGTTCTTGATCTCTGTGATGCACTTGCTATCTGATGCTATTAAATACTGATTTATTAACATGATTCAAAACTGTTACTTACATTCACTTTCCTAAGCATGTTTACATAACTTCTTTCAAGGAATAACTACTATAACTGATCTCTATAAGTACTAAATGAGTTTTGCAATTGTGAGAAAAAAAAAAATCTCATACCTTCTGCACATAAACCTCACTTGAATTCAGAGCGCCAACATAAGCAGCTACTTGAACTGGATCGTCATAAGTGTTTTTCAAAAGAGGGCGTGTCTTCTTGGAAGTTTTCCAGTCAATTATGCACAACAGATCCCTGTGTGGAAAACACAAATAATAGCTTTGAGTGTGTATGTTTTGACAGCCATGTTTACTTCTGCTACTTCTTTGTATGTATTTACTACCTATTTCTGCAGTTTTGTCTCTGATGAAACTGTTTTTTGGAGCTCCTGCATAGAACTATAGAGCTTAGCTTCTTGGATCGCTTCACTGGATCTGTAGGTGAGCCTCAGTGTTTCAAAGTTGGACTAGTTTTAGAGAACATGTTCCACAGTTTCAGGCATGTGCACAAAGAGGTGCTAGATCCTACTACCAAGGTGTGTTAGAACACTTAGTGTGTTTGTACACTAAGTCAATGGTTTAAAAAAACATAAACCTTTTGCTCCATTTCTAAGCAAATATGCAGACTTTTCTGTTTATGCACAGAACATTTTTAACCCTCCTGATCACAGCATAGAAAAAAAAAATTATAGTAAAATGAAGTTAAAAAAAAAAACATCTAATGAGATCTGACTATTTGTGTTGGATACTAATGCACAAAGGTGGAACATTTGGATAATTTTGGTATCTTACATCTTTCCCATGCCACTAAATGTCACATAGGGCCCACATGGTAGTCCGCCAAGTTTGTCTTTGGCGAGTTTTTCAATCTCATCAAGGGATGTTATGCTCACTGAATTGGCCTCTCTTAACAATGTCCTCTTTAGAGTTTCATGTGGTCGACCTCTTTTTCTTCGGCCTGTTGTGTTCCACTTGATAGCTTGTTTGGGGATCCTCTGATTGTTTCTTCTCATCACACGACTGACATATGTCCACCTTCTTTTTCTGATCACCCATGAGACAGGTTGTTTGCTCATTTGTCTTATCTCTGCATTGTTATTGAATTCGTTCCACCTGATGTCGAGTACTTTCCTTAGGCATTTGTTTTCAAAAGAGTCTAATTTCTTGTCTATTTCTTTAGTTGTTTTCCAGCTTTCACATGCATAAATGAGAGTGGAAATTACATTTGAATTGAATAATTTTAACTTGGTTTTTGTGCTTATAACTTCTAAATTCCATATGTTCTCAAGATTCTTGAAGATCAATGTTGCTATTGCAATTCAAACTCTAACTTCCATTCTGGTGTCACCATCCTGGTCTATGTATCTGCCGAGATATGCAAAATGATTTACTTCATCACCACCTGTTCCTTCTAGGTATATTTGTCCTTCATGGTTAATGAGAAGTTTCGTCATGTTTTTTTATCCTTGTTAATTTCAAGCCCTATTTTACTAGCCATTGAAGACAGGGTATCTGTTTTTACTTGCATTGATTTCACATTGTCATTGATATGAGTTACGTCATCTGCAAAATCAAGATCTTCCAGTTTTTGGGTACAATTTGGGTATAAATATAAAAAAAAGTAAAGTAAAGGTAACCCTGTCATGCCTTAGAGGCACATAGAAATATGGTGTTAGTGCTCATATTTTCCTTGACCTGTCAGCACACTAGAGGGTGATATGGTCAATATCACGCCTGGCTGCCTTTCCTTCCCCAACTCCAGAAGAAGTCGGGTACCCATTTCTACAGCTGGGTGACTGGGGTGCCGCCAGCCGGATTCAAACCCCCGACCTTCGCCATGAGAGACCAGTGCACCAACCACTTTGCCACTCAGACACCCAGGGTATAAATATAGATAAAACTAAATATATAAATATACACAAAGCTTCTGCAGCAAAACTGTGATAATAAAATAAAACTATTTAAAACAAAAGTAAGAACAGCTTTATTAATTAAATGAGCACGCAGCTGTGACATTTTATTTTACACCATAATCATAAAAAAAACACACAGGACAAAGAATCAGAGAAGAAATATAAATTCCAATAAATGCTATGCAACAAACAGGAATGAAAAAAAAAAAAAAAGAAAGAAAAAAAAAAAGGGAGCCACCTAGCTGTGGCTTGTAAGAGGCTTTCTATTTCTTTGTCCTGTATGTTTTTTGCATGATTAAGGTGTAAACCGAAACATCACGACCATGTGCTCACTATTTAATAAAGCTTTTGCTTTTAAGTTTTAACATTAAGTCAGAACACTGCTCAGTGCACCAGGAGTCCCCATGAGGACGGTGATACACCTTCTCTTCACCACACTTGACTTCTGCTGGCTCGTCTGGGAAATCAGTTTATGCTTCAGAAACATGACCTGCATATTGAGGAGAGGAGTTTCATCGAAGATGGGAAGGAAAAATTATATACCAAAACCGGCACTACCATGAAGAATATGATGCAATGAAGCATCCAGTGGCATGTGTCAATAATTCACAAGTGTATTTAAAATACATCATGTAAATGTGACTGGTAATAGCAGATTTTGCTATGATTCAAAGTAAACTGATACCGATGTAAATGTTATCATTATATATATATAAGATCTCTAATGCACTGACAAAATAAACACACAGGCACAACAAAAAGGCTAGAGAATACAAAATAGTGTGTTAGAGTTTTCATGTTCAATTTGTCTTTTCTTCTATGAAACATACTTGTACTGAGCCAGGCAGTCAAAGACACCTCTGTACGGAAGCAAGTTATGACTGACTTCCACTTCCAAAGCTCTGACATTGCAGATGGTAGCCAATGCAGACTGAAGACTAGACCAATGACCCTCATTGTCTGGCATTATCTGCAGCTCACTAACTGGTTTGCCCGATAAGTATTCCATAATGTTAGCATGCAAGTTCAATCCGTTTTTGATTGTGGCTGCATTAATGAAAGAAAGAAATTGTAAACATACTGAATTTACCACTGAGTAGTAAGGATGAACAATCAATCAATCAATCAAGTGCCATGCGGCATAGGCGATCATTTCTCTCCAAAATTCCCTGTCTTTAGACTTAATTATGAGATCTGCTGGTGACTTTCTTCCTAGCCATACTGACAGCCCATCCATTCTCTCTCTGTCTTCCTCTTTCTCTTCTTCCCTCAATTTTTCCACTTGCCACAATGTGTTCCAATATTCCTCTTCTTAGAAAATGTCCTACAAATCTCGCTTGTCTGCCTCTGATCTTTGCTGTATAATTTGCCTTTTAACTCCAGCCTCTCTTAAGACTTCATTGGTTTTCTTAGCTGTCCATGGTACCTTCAACATCCATTTTATGAACCACATTTCCATGGCCTCCATTTCTCACTGTACTCTTATTCATGGACCATGCTTCACATCCATAAAACAAAATTGGCTCGATGTAACATTTAAGTACTCGGAATCTTCTTTCCACTGATATAGAAGGATAAACAAAGGAAAATTTTTATGTGTAGCTTCTCTGCCATATCTTGCAGATTGTTAAAAGTAAAAAAAAAGTAATAGATTAATAATGTCTCATTACAATATGACCATATTCAGGTCTACAATGTGTCCTCTGTCCCCCTTCAAAGTTGTGTCTCTACCACTAACATATTACAGACTGCAGCTGCTGTGTAGTTATGGGGATCTTTATATGTACTCTTACTGACGGGGTTATAATCACAGACACTGATGGGGTTATAATCACAGACATAGACAGGAAAGTCAAGGAAAATAACATAGACAATAAAACAACACAACAAAAAAGTTCAACAGTACAAACTAGGGAGCTGATATAGAAACTATGATATATAACTTGAAGTCCACTATAGAATGCTCAATGTTACTCCACTCTGTTGCTAAAATTTATTATTATGGAGAGTCTGTAAATTACAGAACCAAACTCTCTTTATGTGTGTAGAAACTGGGGTGAAACTTGATGGCTACTCATGTCATGGACCATGAGGTCGGTCACGTCCTAAACACGCCCATACTGGGATAATACACCTAAACCAGCTCAACCCAGGGGTGAAACTTAATAGTGGTGAGGATTCGTCCTCCTGGACAAAAGCTCCATCCTTGTCACAACTAGAAATGGTAGTGGCCACAACCACAAAATGCTAAAGTCGGAGACACTGGACCAGTGCAATCTAGATAGGCAACCACCTCTCACACAGTGGGGATGTATGTGTATCCTAATCATGCTGAGGTCTTCCGGTGAGAAAGGTCCAACACTGGACTGGATGGGCAACCACCTCTCACCTGGCAGGGATATATGGATATCCAAAACACGTCGAGGTTTTCCGGTGAGAAAGTCCAACTCTAGGCTGGATGGGCAACCACCTCTCACTGGCGGGGATATGATGATATCTAAAACACATCGAGGTTTTCTGGTGAGAAAGTCTAACTCTAGATTAAACTGGTGCAACAAAACCCACGGTGTCACGCAATCCCGCTTCTGCGACCCACCAAGAATTCAGGCCCAAACCCTGCGATACTCTGAGCCTATTGTGATCCTCTCGGGGATCTCTTGTGGGCCTCTCGGGGACCACAGGACACATCAAGGACCACAGGAGTAAATTCAGCAGGATCATGGGGTGATCTTGGTAGTAGAAGTGAACGAAGAAGAAAAAGAAGAAGCAACAGAGAAAACAAAATCTGCAATAAAGAAATGACACCTGTTATACCTAGAAAACGATTAGAACAACAAATTTAGATCTACAATGCCCAGGTCAAAGGTTAAATGGAAATGAAGAACAGTAGGCTATAATGCAAAAAAGGAACTACAATATTAAAAGAGAGGAATATCTTATTACTTAACTCTTCCTGTGTATAGGGGGTATAGTTGTAAAATGAATGGAAAACAGTATTTCCATGTACTTCTGTGTACTTATTATGTTTCAAAGCATAACTAAATGTGAAAATTTCATAAATGCAGAGTTTTTTAGGAAAAAAGAAGTAATATGATGTTTTTAGACAATGACTGTGCACAGCTCACCATCAGCTAGGTCTAGATATGCACAGCTCACCATCAGCTAGGTCTAGATATGCACTACTTACCATCTGAGATGTCTAGATCTACTTGTCGATCTTGTATTGTGATTCTATGTTGCATTCTCGCTAAATTAATGTCTGAAATAACATCCTAACTACTTCTCCAGTCATCTAATATGTCTAGATCTACTTGGGATACATTCAAGAGCAGTGGGGTGGTCACAGGCCATGTCCATACTCCTATCTACATCATCAAAAATTGAAAATTTTCTATGTTTCTCTTCCTTTTTCTCGCTCAGCATCGCTCGTAACTAAGGACTCTTCTACCATTTTGAAATGTGTCACCGGAACTGCAGACGAAATATGTATAATCTAAATGTTACACCGGCTGTTTTATTGAAACAAACCAAGAGTCTGATTTTTTACCATGGCACGAAACAGGAGAGCTGGAAGTGTCAAAAATCCAATCAATGGCTCTGTAAGAGTCAAAACTGGAAACCGGTTATACAAAAACTACTCTTACCTTCTTGATGTTTGGCAAAGCCCTCTTCTCCAAGGTCCTTGATCATACCCTCTCGCCACCGACTCAGAAAATAACGATTCAGGTCAGACATTGTTTTAGTGAGGATTGCTTTGACTGATGGTAGCATCCTCAAAGACATCTGCTCCACATCAGTTCTGAAGGCAGTTAAAAGATGTGAGTCTATTTTATCTTGCCAATCACTGCTTTCTTTTGGAAAAAGAGGAATTTTTGTGATGACATCAAACGATTCTGGAGGCTCAAATGGAAGGTTCATTGTAGCACTTGTTTGCGATGAAGCAGGGCTCTGTGGCGTATCTGAAGTGTTTCCCACAGGTATTGGTTGAATTTTTGGTATGAATATTTCAGTCCGCGCCAGTTTCTCCTCTTTTGATTTACATTTTGTTCTACTATCAGAAACAATGGCAGAACTGGCATCTTTAGTTTTTGAGGAGGCCTTTTTGGTGGACTTTCCATTTTTACTATCATCTGACGTTGTTGAGAAGGGTATGGACGAAATACTAGTTTCTGCCATGTCATCTCTGACATTCACAGTATTCATAACTTCCATGTCAGTGACTTTCACAGGCTGTTCATTCATGCTTGTGCATGCAGGAGACAATCTTCCAGTTGCAGCTGGGCCAACAGGTGCTCCGCCCAGACATTTATTAAATTTTCTTGTTGATGTCCTGGAGCTGGCAACAGGAACTGGAGAGATTTTTTCAATGATGACATCATCTTCTGGGTCACAAAATACAGACAATTCACATTCTCTGTCACGATCATCATCATAAATGTTGTCCATTACTGGCACCGCATCATGTGGTATCAACGAAGAAATAAAAACATCATCTGGGATATCAAAAATATCTTCAACAGAGTGTTCTATATCCTCATTTGTGTTACTTGAACTCTTCTCCTGATAACCCTGTCCACTGACTGGTAGAGTATCTGAAGGAGGTAGGTAATATAAAGCATCTGGGATATTTCTATTTGCACCATAATTCTTGCTTCTTTTGCTTCCACTTTTTACTGCTGGGGTGGTATGATTATCCCAAGAATCCTGGCTTGCTGACATAGCACTCAGAGTCTCCAGATTCTCCTTCACATGAGGAGCAAGGCTTTTCTTGCTTTTCTTTATTTTGCCTGTTTTTGTTGGCTTTCGTGCTGGGCCAAAAGCCATGACAGTTTCTTTCTTCCATTCAATCAAACTATCCAAGTCATAACTGTACTGCTTTTTGGTCACAGTTTTTCTTGGGTGGAGAAACCTCACTTGAAAAACTGAGGACAGCTTGTTGGTATATCTAAAGATTGACAACATCTTGCTGAATTCTCTAACTCACTGCTAAATGAACTGATTCTGAAACAAAAGATAATAAAATGATTCATTTATTATTATGATCTACATCAGAATCATCTTTTTTGCATTCTAGATAAGCCCATATCCCTTCTTTAATATATCTTTCACTGTACATCAAATGATGATGCACTGCTATGCTGATTTACATTTATGCTGGTACTCTTTACATTTGGCAGTTTTTTTTTTTTCCTTAGTCCAAACTCTTTCATCTTAAGAAGAGATGTAACAAAGCTGTTGTCAAATCTTCTGTTCTAGATGCCTCTATGAGATTGTTAATGATGTCTACCCAATCTGTTATGTGTCCTCAGCTACTGCTGCTGTAGTTACCCCAGCCAGCAAGTCTGCTTTTTCATGTCTTGAAACATCTGCAGCATGTCACAAAGCTAAAAGTGATTTCATAAATCAATGGGCACAGTATTGATCAAACTCCATTTCTCCTTAATGAACCTACTTGAATTTTTCTGAGCAAATTCAAAAAGTTGTTCAAAATACAGATTTGAGTGGATTTTTATATTGCCAGTGATAAGCTAGCATTTAGAGAGAATAGAGGAGGATAGACAGACAAAGATGGCCAATACAGAATGATGGAAGGGGACAGACCATGAGGTAGACCTGGACAATGATGGCAAGACAGCCTAGAAGAAGATATACGTGCTCTTGGAATCAACAACAGGCATGCAAAGATCAAGAACAAAGAGGAATGGAGACGTGGCTTGTCTGCAGCAATGATCCTCAATGGCTTGGAAAGCTGCTGAATTCAGTAGCTGCTAGAAGAAGAAGAAATGAAAGGCTGGACTGTCTGCTCTTGTAGTGAATTTTTTAAACTTTTCACTTGTTCAAATTCAAACAATCAGCAAATTTAACATTTTTAAGGGTTTTAGCTAGTGTTATGAAGTGCATATATCAGGACTAAGATCCTTATTTAGCGGAATAAGTCAGTATATAGTTATTATTATATTTTCTAAATTTGAAAGTACAATTTTATAATGATAAACACACTCAAGTGAGGATGCAATGGATGACTCCTACAAGAAATCGCAGAGAAGGCACCAGAACAAAGGTGGGGGAAGAAAAAAAAAAAAGATAAAGAGAGATGTCCAAGAAAGTTGCTGTCACTGCTGCATGTGCTTTTGAATAATGAAAATGATTCATGAAAAGTAAGATATTAATGACATCTTGACACTATCACTAACAATGGTACCAACTTTAGCACTTCTTTCAGAAAATGTGAATGAAAGTTCAAATATTTTACAACCACAAAAAAAGTGAAAATAACTCTTTCTAAAGCAATCTGTCATGTGAAATATTTAGTGAAGAAGATATTAATTTATGGAATAATTGATGTCTTCTGTGTGCACAAACTGCATAGCCAGTCTTCCATAGTGTCTGCTCTAACATTTCTGTGCTCTTGGTCTATCACATAAATAATTAGTGCTGGTTCAGAAAGCAATGTTTTTTAAACATAAAAATATCAATGTTATTTTCAATCCCAGATGTATGTCATTTGTTTTTTCATCACATGATGCATGGTATATGTCAGCCCCCCTCCCCACCCCTGTGAAATGTCAAATTTACGTCAAGCTTTTCTTCCTCCCCTACATATTGAATTTTTTCTGTCTGTGGTTTAGTAGGCTATTATTCCAGTTTGCTGACTGCTCTTCAACCTTTGTGATGCACAATCACTGTGCGTCATTGTTTGCGTGGATGTTAATTAAAAGCTGGGTTGCGATTTCCTTCACTGTTTATTTTGTTTGAGTGTGAACTAAAAGATGCATCAAATGTCACTTTTTTCTCTCTTACAGCGATTATCTGCCGCAAAATTTATATGCGATTGATTAAACAATCATTTCTCAACTGCTCGGTTAAGACGTGTGTTGCAGATATGTGTTGTATGCGTATGTTATGAGTTCAATAACTTTGACAACCGCTACTTTGCAATAACATTTATCATTGTCGTTAGCAAACATATGTGAATGACTTTATTTCCACAGCCAAAGCAAAATATATGCAATTCTTGAACTAAACTTTGTTACAATTATATCATGTCACAAAATCAGCAGGTGCCTTACTAAGTAAATTAACGTCCACTGGGTGCTGACCTGCACAATTTTGCTCTCTCCGGGTCGGGTCAATGGTGGCGCCGATATTTCTTTCGTTTCGCCGGTAGAGTTGGCTAATGCAGTTTTTGTAGTAATGCGGCGGCACATTAAAAAGTGAACCATCAAGTTTCGCTGTTCAAGGTGATAAAGCGGTAAGTCATGTAATCTTGATAGTTGTGATTTTGTAATTAAATGGTGTTATATTCTTAGCATATTTCATGATCACTACCAGCCATGAGCAAACACACTCAGTTTTTTCCTCTTTTAACATGTTACTCGTGTAAATGTGAAAATTAAACCTAGGACATTGCAAGGAATCAGTCACATCCAGAGCTATTGTCACCTGCATTTCCAGGCAGCTTAGCAATGTATGTATGTGTGTGTGTCTCTCTCTCTTTCTCTCCATCCTCTCTCTCTCTTCATAGATTCTCTCATTCCTTTTACATCTGTTGTTTCTAAACAAAGTTTACTTACAACATTTTCAGTTGACAAGTGATGTTCTTGAAAAAAGAAAAAAAAATTCACAAAGAATACATATATTACTGATGCAAATTTTATGGTTTGAAAGTTCTGTTATATTGTTATTATTATTTCCCTACTCTGTTATATATTAGTGACTATGGCGTTAGCAAAGACAGCAGTCAACCAGATCATGCCAGTTGTTCAAAAAGTTTCTACAACTTGTCGCTGCTTCAGGTAACACACATTTTTATTTAAAATTTGTATAATCATATGTCAAGTCCCTGACTAGAGTATTCTTAATCTAAACCTGCCTAGATATTTACATCTTATGAAGACATAAGTAAAAATGTCTGCTTAGGTTCAGTGATTCAAGTGGTGAATTGTAACTAACTGCCTTGCCAAGAAAAGGCTATTGGACAAATCAGGGATGATTGTAGAGTTTACAAATTGCAGTTTATCCGATGGGCTTTATCCGATCTTGTGTATGCTAGAAAAGCACTAGTCATCATCATCATTGGACAGAAGCACTAGAAGCCTGGTTACAGACATTTGGAATAAGAACAAGACTTCAGAATGCAGATCAATTTTTTAAAATAATTATTTTCTTCAAACATTCTTAGATGTCAACCTGGATATCCTTGAGGAAAGCAGTTCATCTTTAGGTTGTCAGCATCACCATACAGCTGTGTCTGGGTTGGTACTCATGATTGGCCTCAGTTACTTCTCTTATTCAAGACATTTCTTCAGTATATGCTTGGCTGTCATTTTTTTTTGTTTTCCCTTGCCACAGGTGTATTCAACAATTGTGTATTACCTTCATCCTGTTACACATATATCTGACTGTTGTGGCCAGTATGGAGCCTGAAGATCTTAACTTGTTCCTCTCTGTTGAGCTTGGGATAGTTATTGTAAATAATTTTCCTTTTGAGGAAAACACTAAATTTATTTTATTTAGCATGTACCCAAAAACAACATTTCTATGCATTTTGAGCCTTGTACTAGGTTTAGAATAAAACATCTAGTGGTATGAAATAATGTAGCTGCATATTGTATTTATACACATCTAGCACAACGCAGAGGCTTAATGAGATTCGTCTTCTGGCAAGGATGAGAATTGTTGACAACAGTGCAATTGGGAAAGCTGCTGCAGAAATTGGGAAGCCACCAAGAGTTATTCATGTGTATAACGCAAGAAGGGTGGGTATTTGAAGAGATGCATTTTTTTCCCTTTGTTAAAAATTATTAGCCTAATTTTTTTCTACATCCTTGACAGTAAGAAGGAAATCTTGTTTTGATTTAAGCAAGACTAAACCAACAGATTTTTAAGCTAGCAGGTTCCAATAGTTGTGAGCTGAAAGTTGTTAGTAGCTGATACCGTGGTAGTTAATGGAAATAAAATCTTCAGATCAAATAGAAAACATGCTGCATTGGATTTCCTTACTTCCCCATAGCCAAGATGCAAGAAAAAAATCCTACCTTGTTGTTGTCTAGGTTGGAGTAACACAGCAGCCTGTTACAAAGATCAGTTCCTGGAAATTTAATAATGTTGACTGAGCCTGTACGACATTGTCATCTCAGATTCCTTTATTATCACAAAAGGCCAAGCTATCATTGTGTTCTGTTGCTAAAACTTCTGCAGTGATATCTTTTTTCCTTACAATATTAGTCTTTCTAATAACAGCTGCAAATCCTACTTTTTTTTTTTGTTTTTGTTAAAAATAAAAATAATCCTCTATGTTGTAAACATATGTGGCCTTGACCCTATCATTCAGCTGCTGATTCTGAAGGCAAAAAGTCCATTAGTTTTTTTTTTGTTTTTTTTTAAAAGTGTTTCACCGACTTTCCAACTTTCAGATTTGTTTGCATTTCATAACACTATCAATTTATTTTCTATTTAGTTGAAAAACTTTGTAAGTATTTGAGAATGACTGTGTATGGCATATTGTTCAGTGAATTCAAATTCAATAATTAATTCAAAGTACCTTTGGAGGGGGTAGCGCGCACACACAGACAGAGAGAGAGAGTGAGAGACAGATCTAGCACTTTAATCACTGTGCCCTGGTTCAAGAGACATGATACTGGACAGTCTGGCGAGAATGTGTGAGAGATCACTGAGCTAATGGCCTGGATGAAGAGTCGGTTACTCTGGAGAAGCATAAAAGCCAACACCAGTTGGCATGACACCTGATGATGCTCTGGTTCGTAGTACATGAGATTTCTGTTATCTCTTCTGTCCACCTCCTGTGTGAGTGGGCTCTCCATTTCCTACCATTTTTGTTTTCTGTTGAATATTGTCTGGTGGTAGTCAAGTAACGTGGCCAAACCATTTGACATGTTCTAGATGTAGTTCAGTACTTCAATTCATGCCTTGGAGATTCTGATTTTGTCTCTTGTTACATTTAATGTTCAAAAATACCTCATTTCCGTTGTGATTTTCCTTTTATTTTTACCTGTTACTGTTCACGTTTGACACTGACAGCACAGAGTTGGGAGGAAATATTGTATCAAGGAAACCATTCAGTTTCAAAATCCAGTTGATGCTTTCAAATTCATTCTGAAAGTATTATTCTTCTTCGTTCGCATTGTCTGTTTATATCTGCAGTCCTGTCTCTTGGATAAATTTCACTGTTTTTTGTAATTCATGTATGGAACCGTAGAGCTTATCTTCTTTAATGGTTTCACTGGGCCAGTAATTATTTCTCAATGTCTCATAGTTGGTGCAGTTCTGGAGGATATGTTCCACAGTTTGGGGCACCTGAGCACATGTACATAGATTAGTAGTACCAACCTTAAACTTTGTATACATATGACTTCGGAGTCGGCTGTGTCCTGTTCGGAGACGGAAGATGGTGACTTGTTCCTTTCTGTTTAGCATGTGATAGTCATCATGTGGTGGTGTTTGTGGCTTCCTGTAGGTTTTTATCATGCTTTTCTTCTGATTATAGGTGACTGGTATGTCTGGTTGCTCCATTTCAGTGCCCTTTTTGGCCAGATGGTCAGCTTTCTCATTGCCTGGTATCCCACAGTGGGAGGGAATCCATTGCAAAGTGACTCCATGTTGTAAGCCAATTTTTGACAAGGCATCCTTAAGGTCTGGTAGTTTGTTGCACTGAAGAGCTTCCAGTACTGATCTTGCATCTGTGAGAATTACTACAGGACATGTATCAATTCTGGAGTCTGATAGTTTTTCAACTGCAGCAATAATTGCCCTAACTTCTGCACAACTGTTCCTTATAAACATTATTCAATAGTACAGTGAAGATGCCACAGTGTCAATAAGTTTCCAAGCCAGTGCAGTGTTTTTCCAAGATTTTGTTGGAAATAATATTGCACACAAAAGGATAGATCTCATAAAACTACATCACATATATTTTGTATCATTATCATGGTAATACCTATACTATACTATTTGTTTTGTCTCACTTAGGTTGGTTACCTTGGAGACAAGGTTTTAGTGACAGTGAAAGGAGAGATGAAGCGTGCATACATTGTTGGCCTTAGACAGAAACAGAAACCAAATGTACCAAGAATGGATACAAATAACATTGTCTTAGTAGATGATAATGGAAATCCTTTAGGAAACAGAATAATGGTTCCCATTCCATCAGCTCTTCGAGGGAGAAAAGGAGATATCACAAAAATTCTGTCACTTGCTACAAGATTCATCTGATCAAATGTTATAAATGCTCATGTATGGAATGTGAAATAGTTGAATTTTTTTCAGTGTGTGGAATAAAACTTGTGTTAAGAGATTCCTAAAACACAAGTGTTTTGTGCAATTCATTCTGTGTGCAGTGTATAGATTTCTGTTGATTTAGTCTTATTAAATCAGTGTGGGTTGTCTATATTATTCTTTTTTGTCCATTTCTCTCTTTTCATAAAGACATGCAAAGTGAGTGCAGGTAGGTATACAACTTGTCAAGTACTTTGAACATGTTTAATTCAGCATCATTTAAAAACTGTCACAAACTGCAGTGAGTTGAAAGACTAGATGCAAAAGGTGAACCTTGGCCAGATTCACCAGCGAAAGAGACATCTTGTTTTGAGTAAGAATTGGCTACTGCATGTTATCTATATTGACTTATAGATGCACTGTGGCAATAGAGGGCTAACCTGGACAAGAGTGGAAAAAAAGGCAAAGGACAGGCATTTGTGGAAAACCCTTGTGGAAGCCCCATGTGCCCTGGGCACTTAAGGTTCAGAGAGAAAGAGAGAGATATTGAGTTATAAATATCCCACACAAAATAATGCTTATGTAGGAGTGGGGTTCAGAATCCACACTTTCTTAAAAAAAAAAGACTTGCACATTGTTTGCTTATATGCAGTATCAGTGGGTGTTGCCAATCACATTTCTCCATTCTGCACATTCCTTGGCATTTCCAGTCAGGTTGGTTGTCTTCCTTATCCAGTGCCACTTAGGACAGTTCAGCTATTTTTCTCATGACTTCCCACTTCTTTTTCCCTTGAGTTTTACAGTGACTGTCAGGTTCTACAACTTCTGTCTTCTCATGATAGCTCCAAAGAATTTTGTCATTTCCATATTAAGTATTTTTCATTTCCTCTGCAACTTCTCTTAAAAATACACCAGTTTTTCCTGATTATCAAGGGTATTTGTCGCATAAACAGAAAGTAGCGCTGGCTCTGTATGGGATATTCTCTTATTTATTTGTGTGCTCTTCATGACATTAAAAACTGCTTTTGCTTTCCGGTTATTAACTTGATTTCAGCTATGCATCTGTTATCATCTGCAGTTGTTCTGAGGTGACCTAATTTATCTACCAATAGTTATTTATCTATCAATATCTTTCGCTGTCTGTGTGTTTACACCTGAATCTAAAGCAGAAGTAATGACATTTTCAACAAAACATTTCTACAAGTGTCTGAACAGTATGGGAGTAAAACTAATAATACAGTTATTAGTACTAGTGAACCAGAGCTGGTCAGGATATTGTTATATATATATATGTAAAATCAACCATTGTTACTTCAATCTGACCGCTGGAGCAGGGATCACAGTAGATGGAGGTGTGTGGTTTCAGTTTTACAAAGAGGGAACGAGTGAGGAAAGTGAGCAGAAACAATAATCCAGAAAGTAAGATGAGTACATGCAAACGAAGAGCAAACAACAATCAAATATTTCAGAAAGTCTTTTTGAAGAACCACATATAAAAACAACACAAAAAGATATAGGCTTAGCTTTTTTTGGCCTGCTACTAGCAAGAAAGACAAATACAAAATGTGCCCAGACAGATGCAGTAGAGCACAAAGTGGAAGCCAGTGACTGGTTGAGAAATAATGTAAAGGGAGTATCACAAATGGTACCATATGGTAAATAATATGGCATTTTATGGCCCATCTTGTCCCTATCAGATACCTAGGGCCTAATAAACAAAAGCAGCACACATGATGAGTGAGAAGACAATATGGAGTGAAGATGGAGAAATGTTCAGAAAGAACAGAGAACACTGAGAGGATAAAACTGTTTAAGATGCCCAGACAAGGGATCAACAAGTTTCTATGGTGATGAACCCTGCTAAGACGCATGCTGCTTGGATTCAATCAAGAAAGCTATGAAACCACAGTTCACTCTCCGTCCAACTTTACAGAAGTATTTAAAAACATTAAACCACAGCACCATTTGCAAAGAATTAAATTTTACAGTCACAAGAAGAAGTGAATGATATCCCAATAAATGTCTTCTGAGTACTTAAATGTTACATCGAGCCAATTTTGTTTTATGGATGTGAAGCATGGTCCATGAATAAGAGGGTACAGTGAGAAATGGAAATGTGGTTCATAAGAAGGGTGTTGAAGGTACTATGACAGCTAAGAAAACCAAAGAAGAAGTCTTAAGAGAGGCTGGAGTTAAAATTACAGCAAAGATCAGAGGCCAACAACTGAGATTTGTAGGACATTTTCTGAGAATAGGAAAACTGAAACGCATTATGGCAACTGCAAAAATTGAGGGAAAAAGAGACAGAGAGAAGTTACTGGATGGGCTGTCAGTGTGGCTAGGAAGAAAGTCATCAGTGGATCTCATTAAAATCAAGTCTAAAGATGGAATTTTGGAGAGAAATGATCGCCTATGCCGACCGGCACAGCACTTGATTGACTGAAATGTAATCTATTATAAATCGTTCAGAAATCTAGATCTTTGTAACTGAACACAAACTTAACAGAGTAACTTTGGGTTATTACTTGGATAACTTTCCCCATATTTTGTTACATGCTTGGAAACTACCAAGTGATTTTTAGCAAGCTGGGAAACTACCAAGTGATTCTTTTGGAAAAATTTAAAAAAACTATTATTAAACAGAAAAATATTATGAATAAAGTTTTGAAGCATTAGTGGTTAACTGTTATATGGAACATCTGAAAGAATGCACAATTTATAACACTGGAATCATGGTCGTTCCCCCCCCCCTCTTTTTAATATAAATGACAATTTGCATGTATCAAACCTCCATATATCAAGTAAATTTTAACATAAATCAGTGACTTTCTGAATTGCCAGACAATTTAATGTAAGTTATGTTTGAAGAAACAATGTTCAATGTTGCAAGGAAATAATGCTTTATTTACTAAGGGAAAGTTAAATGAAAATTCAGATCATACCTACTGACCGCTTTTTACACACTTGCTTATTATTTCATTACTACAATTGCAGCCATCTTAGTTACAGACTGGCTGAATTAAATACTACTGAATAGCATTAGAACATGCATGTCAGGAAAGACATTAAACAGCAAAATCATCCACCTTAGTATAAACAGAGAAAACTAAAAAATCATTTATTTCAATATTGATCCTTGTGAGATCCTGACAGTAGCAGGCAAAGACGCTGTCAGATTTGGCAGTTGGCAACCCACAGCTGATATGCTGGCATCAGGGCTGGTGAACCATAGCTGACCAAGACCCTGCTGGTACCACCAGTCTAGTTAACGGGGCAGGGACTGCCACAGTTACCATGGTGGTGGAGCCTGCTAAAGAAGTATTGCACAATCGTTGCTTTGTTAGCCCCACCCAGGGGCTGAAATATTAATCTCCATATCCAGTTTCAACACAACACTGTGTCTCAACATCTTCACTGCAACGGCAACAAAGAACATCAGTTCGCAGTTTCATGGAGACAAAAGAATATAACATACACACATTTACATTATTATACATGTGTTCATTGTAATGTTAATAACTATTTTAAAATAAATTTGTTTTACATTACACTATCTACATTTAGTTTCTTCTTCCTTGTATTTTGACTGCAGTGTTAAACTGAAACTAATACAGAAAATGACAACTGAATAATAATATACAAATACAAATCCTTAATTTTTCTTTTTTCTTAACTAAAGTCTAAGAAAACTCTTGGAATGTCAAAACTGGTTTATCCAAGAAATCTTTGACATACAATTATGAAAAGGTCAAGCAGGATCAAAACCCCAAACAGTTATAACACCACCTCCCTTTATAATATGATGTGTTAATGTGATGAAAACCTAAGAAAGAGTAAGTACCTAGTACTCAATCATAACACCCTGTACCACTCCACCTGGCAAGTACAAATCAAAAGCAAATTTTTCACACTGGCTTCAGCTAACCCCTGGGAACAACTGTATTAAGAACACATCTATCTTAACCGTCTTTGTGAGACAGGGAACATACATCTGATTGCTCAGAAACTCTGACCTACTTCTGTAGCCCAGAAACCTGTAGCAATCAACACTAATTGTTATTTTTGTAAAATGTAAGGTTAGAATGATGGACAGATGGGGACATGGAGATCACCATCGGGGATGAGGAAAGTCTGGTGTGAAACCAATGAACCCGGGAAATGACAAGCCTATGGGTCTCTACAACAATGGCTATCAGAATGAGCGTCTTTCTGGAACTGTTTCAAAGCCATTGGGCCCGACGTGGAGAAGAAGCTTAAGTACAGCCACCAGAAGCTGGAAAACAGTTTTGGCCAGGCCAGCCTACACCAGTCTTCATGGCAGTCCAAGAAAGGCCACAGTTTGCCCTAACAAGGAAAGGTGCTGAAGTTGGAGGTACTCTGCCAGAAGGCACATTGCAATAATCAGGATACCACACATTATCGCTAAATGCATACAAAGAAGAACCTTCAGCTAAAAATAGTTCAGAGGTCCTCAACCTATTTACAATTAAAGACCCTCTATGGATAGGTCAGTATATCTCCAACCCTCTATGGTTAGGTCAGTATATCGCCATAACTGCCATAGACTACTCCTTCCTTCAGACTGCCAAAAGCACCATCACTAATCATATTTGATAACAAATGTGGATTAAAATAAATGTCAACAGCTTAATTTTACTTTATATACAGACATCTAAGAACAACTACTAAAAGAAAATTCTCATGCAAAAAAATTTTTTTTTAAAAATACAGTTCATAGACTGAATCCAATCAATGGATACCACCACTCTATTAGTACACCTCAACAATGGCACTCTCTCAGAAACAGAAAATATAAATCACTATATTAAAAGTAATCATCATAAACCCTCGAGACTAAAGTTACCTCTCAGAAACCATCACATGTTTAATCTTAACCTCAGGGTACCACTCCCAGACATTCCCACTACTACGCTGTTTTCTCTGTTAACTCTGCATGATTATGCGTACACTCACTCCAGCAAGAATACAATTTAAAAGCACACAAATGCACCATCATTCAGATAACCATTTTTACCAGGTGCTGACAGAAACTGCCTCAACAGTCATGTACAAGACCAACAATTTATAGGAGTATATCTTATATCCTTCCCATGCCGTTAGACGTCACATAGGGCTCGCAAAGTAGTTCGCCAATATTTCCTGTCTTCGGCGAGTCTTTCAACCTCAACAAAGGATTTTATGCCTGTTAACTTGGCCTCTCTTAATAATGTTCTCTTCAGAGTTTCACGCGGTCTGCCCCTTTTTCTTCGGCCTGTTATGTTCCACTTGATAGCTTGTTTTGGGATTCTCTGCTCATTTCTTCTCATCAAGTGGCCAACATATGTCCATCTCCTTTTCCTGATCACCCGTGAGACTGGTTGTTGTTCAGTCATCTGTCTTATCTCTGCATTGTTCTTGAATTCATTCCACTTGATGCCGAGTATTTTCCTTAGGCATTTGTTTTCAAAAGAGTCTAATTTTTTTTCTATTTCTTTAGTTGTTTTCCAGCTTTCGCATGCATAAATGAGGGTGGATATTACATTTGAATTGAATAGTCTTAACTTGGTTTTTGTGCTTATAACTTTTGAATTCCATATGTTCTCAAGATTCTTGAAGATTGATGCTGCTTTTGCAATTCTGATCCTAACTTCCTGTCTAGTGTCACCACCCTGGTCCATGTAGCTGCCAAGGTATGCAAATAGGAGTATATACTGAAACTGAAAAGACGTGCATTTATCTGGCATAGCATAAAAACGGTGAAAATTCACTGACTGGGAATGAAAGAGGGAAAAAAAAATATGCTGAACCATGAAAATATGAAGAATATTAACAATAATCATGCATACTGAGACTTATTTCTCTCTTAGCAATTCACATCTCTCTTCTGGTGCTAGATTTTTGCCCAGCTTCCTTGCTCTCCATTAAAGTCTCTCATTCACTTGCATGTCCCTTGTGGAACTTTGCCTCCCAAACAGCACTCCTGTAGGCCTCTCGGTTGTGAGCAAGATGGCCTGCTGCTGATGCATCCATTTGCAGATCGTCAATGATGTCTTGCAGCCATCTTCGTTTTGGTCTTCCTCTCTTTCTTTTTCCCATTATGTATCCTTCCAATACGGTCTTCTCTAAATTATCATGACATTTAATGTGTCCAAAATATTTAAGTTCCCTACATTTCCTATTAAATTCCCTACATCTTGTTAAATGCTGTCTATATCGACACATATCATCTGCAATGACTTCCTCTGGCTCATCGTTGTTTGTACCGTGCTAGCTGCTGCTCCACTTCTGACAAAACTCTTGTAATATACATATGACGTCCATGTATTTTCTCTATGGCAGACTTCACAGCATGTGATCTACAGGCAGAATGAAAAGAAACTGCTATTAAAACAAACACAAATGTAGGTCATGTTAACCTAAATTAAATGTGGCTTTTAAAATGAAACCTGAAGCAGTTGTATAAAAACAATATCTTATAACCCTTAAATCTACGTGAGTTTTTTTAGGTAAGAATTAAAATAAGAATTACTGCCATAAGAGATGCTATTTAACTCTGGTTAAGAAATGTCACTCTGAAATCACATTTCTAATTCAAAATGTTCACTATCACAGTTCTGAGCATACACTTCCCTTGCATTATGATCATTAACAAATACAGATATGCTAATGAACTGCCCAGAAATATGAAAGGTGTCTGCCTTGTGAATGACTTATTTTAAAATCAACTTATTGAAATGGCCCACACTGAACCAGTGTAAACTGAAGAATATCTGCAAGTATAAATGTGCGTTGGGGGGGAGAGAATATAAACAAAACCTAATTGCAAATTATTTCCAATAGTGTTATAAACATATAAACTGTGATGTGTGTAGCATGTACATACGAGACATTCCCCAGTAATGTTGTTACATTCCACTCCAGTGGAAGATGTAGACATGAGTTCTCCACAACGCTGGTATCCAATCTAACTTGCTGTCGGGTTTTTCTGTTTGAAACCACAAACTTCAGCCTGAAAGAAAATTAAACAGAAAAAAAATTATGTGAGAAACATATAACAAATTTTACAGTGACTTATAAAATTTGTTATATGTTTCCCACATAATTTCTTTAAAAAATTTTAGTTACTTGGGTGGCCTGGTTAGTTGAGTGGTTAGGCGCTCAGTTTACTAATCAAGTGGTACCGAGTTCAGTCCCAGCAGTGGGATTTTTCTCTGGTACACACCAAAAAGGCCCCGGGGTTCACCCACACTCTAAAAATGGGTACCAGAGAATTATGGGAAGGTAAAGCGGCCAGGCATGATACTGACCACATCACACTTTCATGTGCCGAAGATCTTGGAAATACGGGCCTAACACCGTATTCCCCCAATATGCCTTAATGGCATGGAAATGGGAATTTCACCTTTACCTTACAGTTACGTGGGTTTAACAATGAATGTAGAGATGCCAATGTTCTTCCTCTGTATCTACATGACAAGCAAATGCATCAGCAGCAATTAAGTGATATTCCAAATAGGTACAACGCTCAACTTTCTTCAATAACATTCAAATCAGTACAATATGTAAATAATACTCTGACAGGCTATGTGTATTAAAGGCTTTTTTCCTTATTATCCATAAGACAACTGATATGGGGTGGTGTGGGAGTGTGTGCATGAGAACATGTGCAAGAAGATGTCGTACTCAGATTGAATTGGCTTCTCTTAACAATGTCGTCTTTAGAGTTTTATATATATATATATATGAGAAGCAGAAAATGTATGACAAAAGTACTAGTGGTATCTCAACTATACCATACCTTTATGACATAATGCTGTTTGTTGCACAGGTGCAGCATTTCATACAGTCTAATGATCACCAGAAATGAAGTTACTCCTAAGACATTTCTAAATTATGTGGAGTAGCTGATACTTTGCAACAGCCCTTCTGCAGTGACTCGTTTCTGTATGTTAAGGCTATTTAAAACAAACATAGGAACTGCTTTATTAATTAATGAGCACCCAGCTGTAACATTTAGAATTTCGATCTTCTGTTTTTTTCCTACTTCTTTGTCCCACATGTTTAAGCTGCAAATTGAAACATTACATTTATAAAGCTGTTCCTATCTTTGATTTAAAGTCTTAGCATTTTCTTACCACAGCTTTACTGCAGTGGCTTTGCATATATTTTTATACTTAGTTTCATATATCTTAAATCCTTCCCGCGCTGTTAAATGTCTCATAGGGCTCGCAAGATAGTTCACCAATTTTTCTTGTTTTCGGCAAACTTTTCAACCTAATCAAGGGATTTTATGCCTATTAATTGGGCCTCTCTTAACAATGTTCTCTTTAGAGTTTCCTGTGGTCGGACTCTTTCTTCAGCCTGCTGTGTTCCACCTGATAGCTTGTTTTTGGATTCTCTGATTGTTTCTTCTCATCACGTGACCAACATATGTCCATCTCCTTTTCCCGATCACCCATGAGACTGGTTGTTGTTCAGTCATCTGTCTTATCTCTGCATTGTTCTTGAATTCATTTCACTTGATGCCGAGTATCTTCCTTAGGTATTTGTTTTCAAAAGAGTCTAATTTATTGTCTATTTATTTAGTTGTTTTCCAGCTTTCGCATGCATAAATGAGGGTGGATATTACATTTGACTTGAATAATCTTAACTTGGTTTTTGCGCTTATATCTTTTGAATGCCATATGTTCTCAAGATTCTTGAAGATTGATGCTGCCTTTGCAATTCTAATTCTAACTTCCTTTCTGGTGTCACCATCCTAGTCTATGTAGCTGCCAAGGTGAACAAATTGATTGATTTCTTCAACAGCTGTCCCTTTTATATGTATTTTTCCATTTTAATTAATGGGATGTTTCATTATTATATCTTGTTTTGTCCTTGTTAACTTAAAGTCCTATTTTGCTAGCTAGTGAATACCTGTTTTTTCTTGCACTGAATTCATATGGTTACTGATAGTTAATCTTAACTTGGTTTTTGTGCTTATAACTTTTGAACGTCATATGTTCTCAATACTCTTGAAGATTGATGGTGCCTTTGCAGTTCTAATTCTAACTTCCTTTCTGGTGTTATGTCATCAGCAAAATCAAGAACTTCTAGTTGGGTCCCATGTACCCAATCAATACCTGTGTTACCTATGCAACATTTTTTCATTATGAAATCTGCAATTTCAAAAAGCAAAGGAGATAGATAGGAGATCCTTGTTTCACACCTGTTTCAATCTTGAATCATTCACTCATCTCTTCTTCTGTTTTGACTGCACAAACATATCTGTTGTAGTGGTCCTTAATGATATTGACAATTTTAGATGGTATTCCTTATAGACTTAAAATTCTTCACAATGAATCTCTGTGTATGCTACCAAATGCCTTTTTAAAGTCTATGAAGTTAAGTATTAATGGTTTCTGCTTTTCAATGTTCTTCAAGTATTATTCTTAGAGTAAAGATCTGGTCGAGACAACTTCTCCCTTTTCAAGAAGTTTCATATTTACTTATACCTAAACACTATTTGTGTATCTCCATATGTACTTTTTATTCCTCCATTTGAAGTAAAGCAATATTTTGTTCTTAAAGCTCTGTACATTTTCTGTGGATGAAAAATTGGTTAGAAGTAAGCATCCTACCTATTGCCATCTACTGTTAATCTGTGCTTGAGATGAGCATGTTTAAGCTCTGTGCTGAGTTGTCTGCAATCACTAGCTATAGCTGAAACATCCGTCAGAAGCTGAAAAAAAGCAATGAAACAACAATTTTCATTATAGCAGCTGCATATCTTCTTCTTTTGCATCTACCACCAAGATCGCCCCGTGATCCTACTGAATTTACTCCTGTGGTCCTCAAGAGGACATTAGGTTCAGAGTATCGCGGGGCTTGAGCCTGTATTCTCGGTGCGTCTCAGAAGCGGGATTGCATGACACTGTGGTTTTCGTTGCACCAGTTTAATCTAGAGTCTGACTTTCTCACCGGAAAACCTCGACATATTTTGGATATCAGTATATCCCCGCCAGGTGAAAGGTGGCAGCCCACCCAGGCCAGAGTTACTTTCTCACTGGAAAACCTCGACATGTTTTGGATATCATATATCCCTGCCAGGTGAGAGGTGGTTTTCTATCTAGACTGCACTGGTCCAGTGTCTCCGACTTTAGCATTTTGTGGTCGTGGCCACTCCCTTCCTAGCTGTGACCAGGACGGAGCTTTTGTCCAGGAAGACGAATCCTCGCCACTAGGTTTCACCCCTGGGTTAAGCTGGTTTAGGCTATTATCCCAGTATGGGCGCGTTTAGGACGTGTTCGACCTCTAGAGCGGAGGTACCATTACATGAGCAGTCATCAAGTTTCACCCCTGGGTTAAGCTGGCTTAGGCATATTTCACCAGTATGGGTGTATATCGGATGTGGATAGCCTCTAGAGCAGAGGTGCCGTGGTATGAGTTGCTTTCGTCACAAGGCTACTGGATATACCGATTAATCTTCACTTTATCCTTTCCATCATCTTCTCACAGCGGCGCCGCTCGGCAACCCTAGTTACATTTTCTTCATGGGCTGGAAGGAGTTTCACCCCACACGTGGCAGATAAAGAATCGTGCTGGCAGTATTTTAGTTTAAACCCTGGGTTAAGTCGGTTCAAGCAATCTCCCAATATTGGCACACATAGGACCCAGAGCAGAGATGCCATGATCTGAGCAGTCCTGACCTTGAGACTACTGATTACTTCACTTAATCCTCTCTTTCACCTTTTCCGTGGTGGCGCTGCGCGGCAACCCCATTCACACTTTTCTTCACTGGCTGGGAGGAGCCCCACTCCACTCACGGCAGCTGAAGAATCTTGCCAGCAGTGGATTTTAAATCAGAGTTTTCCTTCTCTCAGATGAGCTACCAAACAAGACTCTCATCTACTCTAAGCATTTGGTTTTCAGGCGCCAGATGTTCACCTTCGCCCCTTCTCCTGTCAGTTTGAACAGTTCTGCCACGAGAAGGCCAGGAGCTGGACTTGACTGTCAGAGGCTATTTGCAACACATGACCTGGAGACATTTAATTGGAGTGGAGAGCATATCCTCCACCCCATCTCCGGCTATAACAGTCCTTAGAACCATAACTGCATATGACCCTGGAATAATGCTAGGTCCATGTACTGCATATTATAGGTGAAACTCGTAAGTAGGTTTTCTATGAAGCAAATAAACTTCATGAATCCTGGTATTTTTTTTTTTAAAAATTAAAAATTCACCAACCCAATTCCTTTACCATGGTCCATGACCTAAGGTGATTTTTTTCTACAAATCCTAGCACATATCACTGCTAATTACATTAATATACAATAATGACATGGACTGGGTGACATGCTTCAGCACAATAAACTACCTTACTACATAAAAGACTGATCCATTCAGTTTTCTCTCAGATCTTTGATAAAGAAATTTTTCAATATTTGATAAGATTCTCTGAAGACAAACGGTGCTAAAATAATCCTATGTCAAAACTTTGGGCATTTAAAAACTTTCAATACAGAATGACTCACATTTTGTAATAATCACTGACATTTTATTAGATACATGACATTTCATGATAATTTTACCTCATGGATCTGATCATGACTCTTGTAAAGGACGTGCAAGGATTTACAGTCAATGCTTGACATTGCCATGTTATGTGTAAGCTTTGCCCATGGTCTGCTGTCAGCTTCTCATGAAAAAGTTTCAGAAATGTTAATATTAAAAACATTTTTTTTTAAAAATCACTGCATCCAGTTTCAACCATCACATTATACAGATAGTAACTTAAATGCATGTCATTATATATTAACTATGAAAACATATTGTTTATGTTAAGTGCATCAGTTTAAAAAAAAAAACCAACTTTCTAGCATAATTGTTATAAGCACCATGTGAAACTTGCACATTAATAATGAATGAGTTTCCACTTATATTAGGGAAAAAAAAAAACTGAATTCCTACAAATATTATTAAATTTACCTACACCTAGTTGTACTTATGCAGTAAACAAAAGAAGTAATCATTTCATTCAAGTTCTAACAAAACATACTATCATCTACCTCCAAGTCTTGAATGTAAGGTGATTCTAGAGATTTTCTGGCAGGAGCTTCCACTGTCTTCCAGATGAACTTGTAAGATAATTGTGCCATAGAGAAATCCAAAATGAATCCAACTTTTGGTTTTCTCCATAATGGTCCAATCTGTTAAACTGGATTGAGAGAAGGTAAAATTGGTCAAATTTTAATTACTATACTGAATTTTTTTTTAATGTAAACACTGAACTGCGATATTCTTTTAAATATGTGCTCATTCTACATTGCATACATGTGTATTTCACATCTAATTGTCTGAAAAACAAATGATGCATATAGAACAGAAGCTGAAACAGGCCCTATGACATAATTTACTGTCAATATGTAAAATGAAGCGAAAAAAATGCATAAGTTTTGTTTTTTTTTTAAATCAGTAAACCAATGCTGATGTTCTAGACTGCCAATTAATGAAAGAACAGTTATATTTTATACATATTAAAAAATCTGTTTCAGTAAAACTTGAATTCTTAGTTCTCATGTCTGCTCAGTTGGAATTGAATATACTTTGAGAATATACTTTAAGAATATTCTTTGGAATACCCTCCCATCCTATATAAAAAATATAAATTATACTCCTTCCTACAACTACAAGCTTTCCCAATATCTATTTGATGTCGACTACATGCCTCCATGAATTATAAAACTTAAGTTATCTTAAGCTGCTCTTACAGACACCGAATACAATTAATTGTTTTCTGAATAGTCCCGAAAATTTTGTTTAGTAGATAGTCATTTATAATGTATGTAGTTACTTCTGTACGCAGTGAATGTTTAAGAGCGAAACGTAAATGTTACATTTTATGTCTCTCAGCTTCAATGCTAGTTATGTTTGTTATATGAACAGCATATTTGTAGAATGTCTGGAATAGAGTGAAAGATGCATGATAAAGGGCAGAATGTCAGACGGGCCTGCGTGCCCAATTCTTAACCCTTTTGAAATAAAGATCAATCAATCAATCAGTTGTCTATGTTGCCAGACACAAGTTCTTTACCTGATATATTGATATTTAATCATGCTTGTCTACAGACAGAATGTATATGATTGAAAGATCATAAAATTAAACTAATACAACAATGCAGAGCACTCCAAGCAACTCTTCATAAAATTTGCAGCAATCCAGGACTGTGAACTATCCTACTACTATTCGTAACACACTGATAACATCTGCAAAGAAGCTAACTTGCATAGTAAGAATTCCAATTCCACCATGGAAATGCCTGCTAGCCCAACTCCAGGAAAAATGCTATTAGATTCATAACACCCTTCTGAAAACACACCCAATGTGTGGACCACTGATGACCAAGCACCTACAGCCACATTAGAGAAAGACATACAGGGCAAGGATTGGAGTAACACCAGTATTACACTACATCCAAAAACAAGTCAAATGTTTTCATCACATTACATAACTGTCATCAGACAGTATACCATAGAAAATATTTGTGCTAGAATTGTAGGAAGCAAAAGAAAAGGAAGCTCATGCAAGGAGGTGGTGGGAGGAAATTACAGAAACCTTAAATATGAAGTACATTGCATGAAGTACATTGCCAAGTTTGTTCAGCCTCTGAAAAGCATAAGAGAAAGCAGACAAGAAGACAAGACATAAACATTCAAAACTATAATTATTATGCTGAAAAAACATGATTATTAAAACATAACAAACCTGAGCAGATGAGTTCAGTGCCATACTTATGAACACAGGCATCAATCCTAACCAATTTTGTTATTATAAAGCACTCTTAAACAGCTATGTCTGTGGCAGCTAGTAACAAGATCAATATCTTGAGAAAAAAGGGGGCTTCAAATTAATCAGGTGAAGTTAAAGACTTGCCATGCTCAGTGAGGGTATGCGATTCCTAGCACTACATTAGTTAGTTACAGAAGCTTTTTGTAGGTCAGGATTAGCTTGATCACTTTGTTGGCTATGATAGGCATGGTGCTAGCCATCTCAGCTTCCTGAAAATGGTTTATTATGAGCTTTCTAGTGTACCTAAACATCTGTATAAATTCTATAAATTACACAATTGATGCAGGCCATGACTGTATTACCTGAACATGCAAGATAATTTCTCTTTAGCATCCTCCTGCCCTGTCTCTATGTTGATTATCGACTCTGCTGCCTCCTTGTTCAACTTTTCCAGAGATATCACTCTATCATCCATTTCTTTACACTGCAGCTTTAACTCCTTTACTTCCCTACAAAAAAATGATGACAAAAACAGCTATGAACTTCATAGTGGATTGTCTCAAAAGCAAAAAGGATTGCAGAATTATATATATATATATATGAGGAAAAACATAAATGCTATACATCTGGAAAATATTGGCCTTTTGACCTAATGAATCAAATTCTGTACATTATCTATTTCTCTTTCATGCACCCCCTGATACAACTTTTGACTGTAAACATTTAGTGCACATGTCCAGTGACCCTTCCTTTGGCCTTCTAAAGCATGGATAGCAACATCATTTTTTTGGAAAGTTTTTGGGGAGTATTTCCAACTGTTTGTGACTTAGGCAAAAATACAGTCATGCCCTATGACCAGACCACTGTTCTTGAATGTAGCTCAAGTAGATCTAGACCTATTAGATGGACTGGAGAAGTAGCTAGAAGGTTATTTCAGACATTATTTTTGTGAGCATGCCACATATCATCACAAGATGATCTTTCTGTGTGGTACAAGCAGCTCTAGACTGTGCTGATGGTAAGTAGGACACAATCATGTTTTTTTTGTTGTTGTTGGTGCTAAAAATGTTCTCATACTTTCACATCACTTCTTTTTTCCTTTAAAAAAAAAAACTGCATTTATGGAATCTTCATACATTTACAGTTATTTTGATCCACAATATACTTTTAACATGGAAATACTTTGTTACATTCACTTTTCCAACTATATCCCTTATACATACCCACGCTTTTATTCTCGCAGAGCTAGAACATCTACGCTCCTCCAGCAGGGAATGAGTTAACAAATAACTTAACAAGTTAACTTAACAGTCTCTCAATCACCAAAATTTCATCCTGAGAGTGACTTACATTTCTGCTTCCTTGAGGTCTTTTTCCTGCTTCATCAGTTCTACATAAAGAGACAAAAAAAAAAAAAAACCAGTAAATTAAGAGTTGCTGATTCAGCAATTTTGAATCGGACAACATCCATGCCCCACAAACATTACTTTTAATTTTTTTTTTTAAATCTTGACCATGATGCTTTACTGGAAAATGACATAATGCTTGTTTTTAGCATTTAGTTTAAAATGACCAATTCCTAACCATGGACAAAATCATGACAAGCTTTCATTTTTAAAAGCTATTTATACAGCTCATGGCAAATCAAGAGTTAAGTCAGCTTGAAGTAATCTCTCTCACAATGACAGCTGAACTCAACATTCTGGACACTTCAGTTTCATTTTAATCTGTTGACCTAACAAAAGAAATGACAGAATTATTATTAAGAATTTTTAGATGGTTACTGAATTATAATGAGATGTTAATTTTCAACACCAGCACAAACCAGCGCAGCTACCGCTGAAGGTTTGTTCCAACAGTGACTAGGAAACAATGACGATGAATTATTTGTTCCCAAAGCCTAAGTAATAAAACCTGCTCTTACCTTGCTTCCTGTTAAATATCTCTTCCACTTCCCCCAAGCCTGTTGGAATAAAACAGGTCAGAAAACCTTCATGATTTCCCTTAAAAGGTATTACAGTATTTGCAGAAAAATTCTCAACAAAGTTATAAATTTTCATAAGCATCCATTTTCATCTAAAATAAATCCCACTGTCAGCTGGAGTTCTTCATGAGTGCTCAGCTTTCTATGTATGTTCTTTTTCTGTGGCCAAGCTTGGGCTATTAAGTCTATGTAGGCAGCACAGATTTACAGGGTACATTCTGTAGCTATGGCAGATCAATTCCTAGCTTTAGATAAGATCTGAGAGGCTACAAAACAGATGCTATGTATCTGTAAATAAGTGTTTCCTTCTGCATGGACTGTAGTGGCACTATATTACCCATTTACTGCCTACTAAATGGGTCTAAGTAGCTCAGTGGTAAAGCCTATTAACTGAAAGCTCTCAAGTTCATGCTCCTAGAATTTGCTTGGGATTTTTTCACTAACTCATTTTCTCCTCTGCTCTACTGAGCAATGAGATCCTATTATTCAAGTACAAATCTGCCACACACAAATATGTGAGTTACAAGTGGGAACAGAAACTTCACACTGTTCAATAAATTCATCCACAACTCAGTTCCATTATATGAGATGTCAGTAACTCATCAATTTCAATTTTTTTTCCTTTTTTTTTTGCATCTTAGCTCATCAGTAACATTATTTTGTTTCTATTTACTTAGGCAAAGGTAATCCTGTCATGCCTTAGAGGCACATAGGGATATGGTGTTAGTGCCCATATTTTCCCATTTACTTAGGCAAAGGTAATCCTGTCATGCCTTAGAGGCACATATGGATATGGTGTGGTGTTCATATTTTCCTATTTACTTGCAGCAGAAAATACGTAGAATTTTTACTGTGGCAACATTTTCCAAACAGACAAATTTGCATATGATAATAAACCATGAAATGTAGCTTTATTAAAAACCATGTTTAAAAAAAAAAAAAAGAAAAAAAATATGGCACTAAGAATTAAAAGTGAAAAATCACTTTCCCTGAGATTGCAGTCCTAGACAAATGTTGAATTTTAATTACTTATAATTAATCACTGACACAATGATCTTCTTCTTCTTCATTCGCAACTGACACAGTGATGATTTTTCAAAATTTGTTTCAGATTTCCAGGTTTACAAGTTTTCACTTTTTTCTATACAATGCTGTCAGTACACAATTTTGTACACTACCACAATGAAACAGTTCAACAGCTGGTTCCAAATGTAATTAAAAACTCACTGTTGTAAATAATTTTCTAAAATATTAAGCGACATCAACAAATTATTACATATAACAACTGAGAAATAACTCACACTTATCAATACTGGCAATGAGACCATCTATTTTCTCAGTGGCCGAAATTACTTTTTCAGTTTCACAATCTAAAGCATGACGTGCAGACTGCAGATAAAATGTGTGAGAAGGTAAAAATTCTGACTTTAGTCAAACTGTTCTTATGGACAAAGAGAATAATTTAACATCTTTGAGTTTTAAAAAACTCATTACTTTCCTATTATGAAATGCATCTGTAATAATGACATTACATTTTGTTTTCTGTCATAATATCAACTTTCTCATGGAACATAACTCTAAAAATTATTAAAACAATCTTATGTACATAAAAGTTATGGAGCACAACATTTAAGAACTACTACTGGCTGCAAAGGATCTATGACTTATAGTATTTATGAATGGCATTAATTCTGGGCAATCAATTCATTCTTAAATAATATACCTGACATGACTCATGACTTCAGCATTGTAATTATGTAACCTATTTTAACTGGTTACAAATAAACTCCAAATGCAGAAATAAATGTTCAATGTCAGACACACTTTACAACTCGGAATGAAGTTACACGTTCTTGTTGAGATTAAATTACAAGTATTTTCCCATATTTCTACACAAGTTTCTATTAAGTATGATGGTACCTATATATGCAATATATAAGATCTGCTTCTAACTACTGCACACTCTCTCTCTCTGTGAGGTGTAAGTGCCCAGGGCACATGGGGATTCCACAAAGGTTTTTCACAAATACCTGTCCTTTGCCTTTTTTTCTGCTCTTGCCCAGGTGAGCCCTCTATTGTTCAACATCCTCTCTGTTGTTCTTCTCCATGTCTCTTCTGGTCTACCCTTACTTCTGTTCCCCTGTGGTGTACATCTTGGTGCTGTTTTTGATAGTGAGTTGTCAGTCATTTGAAGCACATGTCCCAACCATCACCAGCATCTTTCCTCAATAACTGCTGTCAGTGGCTTCATCTGCATTTCTGCCAACAACATGTTATTTCTTATGGTGTTTGGCCAAAATATTTTTATAATTGTTCATAAACATTTAGTCTGGAAAGAATTCAACCTGTTTTCTTTGGTTTTGGTGATTTTCCAGCATTCACTTCCATAGAGTAGTACACTTAGAACATTACTCTTAAATATCCTGATTTTCGTATTTATGCTTAGTTTTTTAGATTTCCATTTAGTCTGCAGCATTGCAAAAGCCTGGTTTGCTCTAATAAGTCTGTTGTTGATGTCCTCTGTGCTGTCTCCATTTTCTACTACTCTAATGCCAAGGTATATAAATTCATTGACTTCCTCCACTAACTTGCTATCTACTCTGAGTACATTTCTGTTGTTCACATTTTGCTTCGTTAACTTTGTCTTTCCTATGTTGATCTTTAGTCCTATGTTGTTTGCATTCTGAATTAGCTTGTTTATTTTATCTTGCATTTCTTTGTGGCTGCTTGATAGTAGACAAATGTCATCCACAAAGTCAAGGTCCTCCAGCACTGTGTCAAGGGTCCATTGTAATCCTCCGCGTTTGTCTGATGTTGCCTCCTTCATTAACGAGTCTACTGCCAAGATTAATAATGTTGGTGATAGTACACATCCCTTCTTCACTCCTGTTTATACCCTAAAGCTGCTGGATGTATATTCTCCACAGATTACTTTCCACTTAAAATCCTCGTATAGGGCTTTGATTACATTTACTATCTTATGGGGGAGGCCATGCCATCTTAGGACTTTCCACAGTGAATCTCTGTTGACACTGTCAAAGGCTTTCTCAAGATCTATAAACAATGCATATGTTGTGCTATGCCACTCATTTGCCTGTTCTAATATTTGTCTAAGTACAAATATGTGGTCTATGCATGATCTTCATTTCATAAATCCTGCCTGCTCTTTCTGAAGTTTTCCCTCAAGTGCTGGTACAATTATGTTAATTATTTTGCAAAATACTTTACTGGTGAGTGGCAGTAGGGTAATGCCTCTCCAGTTCCCGCAATCTCTGAGGACATCCTTCTTTGGTAGTTTTAATATAAGGCCAGTTTTCCACTCCTTTGGAGCTTTTTCTAGATCCCAAATTTGTTGTAGTATCCAGCAGAGTTGTTTTGGTGTTTCTGTTTCTTCTGTTTTCAACATCTCAGCAGTTACTTCATCTTCACCTGGTGCCCTGTCTAATTTTAGCTTCTTTATTGCCTCCTTTACTTCTCTTTTGTTATTGGTCTTGTATTGATGTTTAGTTCCGTTTTTGCTTCAGGCATGTCTATTGTTTGTACTGCTTGTGTTCTGTTTAGTAGGGTGTTAAAGTGCTCCCTCCATCTTTCAACTTTTTCTCAGTTGTCCCTTATGTGTCCTTATTGCACTCTCATATCTTGTGCTGAAGTTACCTGTCATCTGCTTTGTGATTTTGTATATGGTTTTCATGTCATTTGCATATGCTGCTTTCTCTGCTGCTTCTGCTAAGTTGTCATAGTATTGACATTTATCTTGATGGCATGATTCCTTCACTTCTTTGTCTTTTTGTGCATAATTACTTAAAACTTGTTCTTTCGGCCTTTGTGATTTGGTGTTCAGTAATTTTTTCTTGATTTCTTTTCTTTGCTCTATCTTTTCCCATGTGGTCTTGCTTATCCATTCCTCTTTTCTCCTTTTCCGATATCCCAGCACCTCTTTTGCTGTTTCCTGTAGTGTTTTATTGAACTCTAATATGGACATTTCTGCTTCGTCTTGTAGGATACTGAAGCGGTTCTTAAGTACTATTGAGAATTCATTTCTTGTTTGCTGGTCTTTCAGTTTTCTTGTATCAAAACGTATCTTTCTGTGTTCTCCGATTTTGGCTTTCCTTAATGTTAGTTTTATTTTTGCTACCAGAAGGTTGTGATCACTTCTTACATCTGCTCCTTTCCTTGCTCGCACATCTTGTAGTGACCGTTTCCACTTGTTTATTAGTATGTGATCGATTTGGTTTTCTGTGGTTTTATCTGGGGACCTCCAAGTCACTTTATGGATGTTTTTATGTCGGAAAATTGTCCCTCTGATGGTCATTATGTTTTCTTCACAGAAACTGCACAGTCTTTCTCCATTTTCATTTATTTCTCCGATTCCTTCTCTTCCCATGATTCTTCTTCTATCTTCATTTCCCTCATCTACTTTTGCATTGAAGTCGCCCAAGATGAGTAGCATATCATGCTTGGGTATTGTTTCTACTGTGGCTTGGAGGCTGTTGTAAAAATTTTCTTTTAATTCCTCTTCAGCTGCTTCTGTTGGCGCATAACAAACTATAATAGACAGCTTTGTGAATTTTGAGATGAAGCGTGCATAAAATAATCTCTCATTTATAGGAGTCCATTTCAGCAATGCTCTTGATGTTTCTTTTGTTATAATCAGTGCTACTCCTCCTTCATGATGATCTTCTTTACCGGACCATATTACTGTATCTTCTATTGCACACTGCAGAACGATAACAATTTTTTTACCTCTCTAGCATCCGAGTATTTCATTAGATAGTCTGCTTTATGTTGCATCCACATAGCTTTAGCTGATGTTCTACATGCAGAAACCATCTCCACTGCCTTCATTTTCAAATCAGGAACCTGAAGAAAGTTTAAAGTAAATGTCACCAGTTACTGACTTGAATAAAATATGACATGTCATCAACAGTGTGCTGTTAATAGTGAGAACAATTCGGACTAACAAATAAGGCATTTCATAAATTCAAAATGATGTATTCCCAGTTTGATGATGTATAGAGACTATTTTAACAGCTTCTATTATATAAAATTTGGATTCTTAGTTTTCATATCTGCCATGTTATCTAAACTGAAAGCTACAATTTCTAATTCTTAATATCAATACCACCACTTGTTTATAAAAAAAAGTGTTCAGTTAATAAAAAAGCTAAGATACTCACATTATTTCTGCTCTCCTTAGACAGTAATGCCTGCAGTGGATCTGGCAGCTTATGATAAAATTCTTTCGACTTGTCCTTACATTCTTGTTTAGATCTACTCAGAAAATAATAGAAATTCTGATGTATAATAATATAATAATTATTTTTACCACTGCTAGTTAAATACTGGTTTGCTCATTTTATTACAAAAAAATAATGCAGGTTCCACCACCACATACTAATCAAACAGCCAATCTATCACTTGAGGGACGCTTGCCGAACACTTCGAGTTCAGAGATGGTAGAAGGCCACATTTGACTGTTCCACATTCTCACAAGCGACACTCCAGCTGCTACATTATGATATTTGATGTAGAGCTGGATTTCTGTGCTATTGGTTGAAAGTACAGATGTCCTGTAGTGGCTCATCACAATCTGATTGAGTGTGGTGCATACAGGAATGCACGAATGTGTAAGTCAGATGAGTAACAGTGTGGACAATGCTTTCAAGATGGAGGTCGGTTCTGTGCTCTGAGCAACTGAGTTGAGTGTTATGGCACCACTGTGAACCGTGGACTTTTCATAGCACTGATGGTTCTTGGTTATGTCCACCTAGCCAATAGTGAACCATGATGGTCTTTGTGTGACCTGGTTTAGCTTTTCAACAGGGTTCATGCCAAGAGCAATGCCGACTAGTTTGGCATTTGGACCTTTGTAGTTCCAAAAATGGCATCCTCACTGGGCAGCTCATCAAAGACTGATGCAAAGGAGTATCAATGAACATTCTGTGTGATGTTCACTGGCACGGGCAGTGGAGTAATTACTGGAGTATCTCATTCAAGATGATACCGAGAACCTAATACTGAAAACTTTCATAGTCTCATGTGTATGTAGTTTTGTGTACTCTTGTGGAATCAGACCTTCATGTGATATCTTATTTTACATCGACTTACTAAAAGCCATATGTTAAATGCAGTCTAGTTTGGCTTGGTCTGCAGGCAGATATTCTCTAGTTTCTAAGACTGTTTCACAAACCACAAATATGCTAGGTTCCCATTTTTCTGCAGATGGGCTGACTGCAAGGCAACAATGGCAGGTGAACCTTTTCCATCTGAGGACAGGTCATCAAATTTTATAGTGTTACTCCCACCACCAAAATGCCAAAAACTACCTGCTTCATAACTGTAGTTTTTTCTTTTCTTTTTTCAAATTCAGACTTGAATTATGCTGTAAAATATGCTGTTAGTCTTGGATATCTCAGCAAATTGCAAACTAGGTGTTTCTAGTGTGCCTAAACATTTGTATAAATTCTGTGAATTACATAACTGATACAGTCCTCTGTATTTTACAGAGATGAGAAATAACTCATATATACTGGCAGACTGCAATGAAACAAAGCTCCTTCAAGAATGGTACCAGATTATACAGCAGCTTCTCATATGAGACCTAAGAAATGCTCCACCACCTGATTAACAGGCAATATATCACCCATACAAAATCTCTTGCTTCAAGCACACTGTGGAGCTTGAACAGTCTTAGATTTATTAGCTCTGATGACTTTACCACTTCTTACAATACCACCTCAACACCACATCACCTTCATCACAGCACCTAACACCAGTTCAAGTCATTTTCATTTTTTTAAAATTTTCATTAAGGAAAGCCACAATTTCCGGAGGCATCACATTCCATCTACTTTAAACACTTATGGAGGCGTTTACAAAATACATTTTTAAAAGGACTAGAATTTATAGATATCTTAAGCACAAAAATATTATAAACATACAAACATCATAAACAGAGCATTTTATTCTTGTAGTTATCTCTGGACTAAAAATCTAATTACTGGACAAGAACTTTAATTTTAATTGGAGGAATGAACTCCTCTAATCTGAGGATCACTATGTCATCTTTTTTGTCAGTCTTCCACCTCTCTCCAAGATAGTATAATCTCAGCTCAAAGTTCACCTAACTCATGTGAAAAGATATACCAACCTGTTTACTGTAGTTTCTACTTCATTTACATGTTGCTTCAAGCAGCTAAATCTAGGAACATCAAGTACCTTGGCGAGAAGATTCTCTTTCACTGTAGTACGTGGCACGTTCTGACAAGAAAGAAAAACTTTCTATTGTTTTACCCTTTTACATAATTTTTAGATGTCTTCTTTAAACATGTCCGTGGTCTAAATATGTAGTTCTGTCTCTTTTAATGACCTTAAAAACCAAGCAAAGTTGATTACCATTATTTATTGTCTAATAATCAATGACAGTTATAAAGCTGTCAGATTCTAGTGTAAATTAAAAACAATGACATGAAAAACTTTATACCTGGAAAGGCATGCTTTTGACGGGTGCTTTTTTCAGCCTTGAAATTCCCAGAGCCTCATAGAGATCTTGCATGTTGAATGGCTGTGATACAAATAAATGATAACACATCAGGATTAAGCTGAATACTTAGTTCAGAGTTGTTGCTTCAAGCAAAGCACAATGAAGAAGAAATTAGTTATGTACATCATTTCTATACTCATGTGGAGGTTACATGGTGCGAAAACACTGCATAACTTAAAATTGTGTTAGAAACATAGAAGATGAGCTGCATTAAACAACAACAAAAAAATGTAACATTTCAGATGCTATTTTAATCACCCCAAATAATAATTTATTAGAGAGGAGCACTGCATGAAAAGAATTAAAACACTCACAAAACATATCCACTAAAACAAATCAGTGCTCATCAAGATGAGTGGTAAAAGTATCTCCTGACACTTGTAATGGTAAAAGTATTCCAATACTTGCAGTGGTAAAAGTATCTCCTGACACTTGCAGTGGTAAAAGTATTCCAATACTTGCAGTGGTAAAAGTATCTCCTGACACTTGCAGTGGTAAAAGTATTCCAATACTTGCAGTGGTAAAAGTATTTCCTGACACTTGCAGTGGTAAAAGTATCTCCTGACACTTGTAGTGGTAAAAGTATTCCAATACTTGCAGTGGTAAAAGTATCTCCTGACACTTGTAGTGGTAAAAGTATTCCAATACTTGCAGTGGTAAAAGTATCTCCTGACACTTGTAGTGGTAAAAGTATCTCCTGATACTTGCAGTGGTAAAAGTATCTCCTGATGCTTGCAGTGGTAAAAGTATCCCCTGATACTTGCTGTGGTAAAAGTATCCCCTGATGCTTGCAGTGATAAAAGTATCCCCTGATGCTTGCAGTGGTAAAAGTATCCCCTGATGCTTGCAGTGGTAAAAGTATCCCCTGATGCTTGCAGTGCTAAAAGTCAACACATTAAAAGAAGTGAATGCGGGATCATCTGTGTCAGAAACATTTTATGCATCAATAGAAACAGCTTCTTCTAAAGCTAAAGAGATGCTTTAGTTTACCTCCTTGGCCATGCATATCAGGTAAGTAATGAGGTTAGATTTGTGGACGCTTTTTATCTGTATGATCATCAGCATGAGGATTTTTATTTATTATTATATTTTTTTTAGTATAAGCAAGTTTTTCACTTTTAATTTTCAGCTGTATGTAAAGATAGCCCTGTAATGCCTTAGAAGCACACAGGGACACGGTGTTAGTGCTCATATTTTCCTTGACCTGCTGGCACACTAGAGGATGATGTGGTCAGCATCATGCCTGCCCACCTTTCCTTCCCTACTCCAGAAGATGTGTATCTATTTCTACAGCTGTGTGACTGGGACGCCTCAGACCGGATTCAAACCCCTGTCCTTCGCTTTGAGAGACAAGTGAGGTGTATGTAGGCACAATTATTTTTAATTTATAAGAACAGTAGTCTTATCTTATATCCTCCCCGTGCCGTTAAACGTCACAAAGAACAGTAGTACACAAGCAATTTTTGGTTGCTATTCAATAGGTATCATCTCTTCTAGCTATAGTATTATCTCTTCTAACTGTAACTATAGTATCATCTCTCCAGACTACAACTATAGTACAGTATTATCTCTCCTGACTATAATTATAGTATCATCTTTCCTGACTGTAACTATAGTATCATCTCGCCTGACTATAACTACAGTCAAAACATAATTCCCACACGTTTTTGTAAGAATTAATAAATATCACAACAGCCTTCCTGATCAATCTTTCATCTTCAAAGTAAAATATAACAATCCTCAGTTTAGAAAGAATACAGGGCTAAGAAATGAGTAACACATAACTTATAACAGTTCTCAATGTTTAGGAAGAATATAAGGCTGAGAAATGAGTAACGCATAACTTATAACAGTTCTCAATGTTTAGGAAGAATATAAGGCTGAGAAATGAGTAACGCATAACTTATAACAGTTCTCAATGTTTAGGAAGAATATAAGGCTGAGAAATGAGTAACACATAACTTATAACAGTTCTCAATGTTTAGGAAGAATATAAGGCCAAGAAATGAGTAATACGTAACATATAACAGTTCTCATATAACAGTTCTCAATGTTTGGGAATAATATAAAGCCGAGAAATGAGTAACACATAACATTTAACAATTCTCAACGTTTAGGAAGACTATAAGGCCAAGAAATGAATAACACATAAGTTCTCAATATTTAGGAAGACTATAAGGCCAAGAAATGAGGAACACATAACTTATAACAGTTCTCAATGTTTAGGAAGAATATAAGGCTGAGAAATGAGTAACACATAACTTATAACAGTTCTCAATGTTTGGGAATAATATAAAGCCGAGAAATGAGTAACACATAACATTTAACAAATCTCAACGTTTAGGAAGACTATAAGGCCAAGAAATGAGTAACACACAAGTTCTCAATATTTAGGAAGGCTATAAGGCCAAGAAATGAGGAACACATAACTTATAACAGTTCTCAATGTTTGGGAATAATATAAGGCCATGAAATGAGGAACACATAACATATAACAGTTCTCAATGTTTGGGAATAATATAAGGCCAAGAAATGAGGAACACATAACATATAACAGTTCTCAATGTTTGGGAATAATATAAGGCCATGAAATGAGGAACACATAACAGTTTTCAATATTTAGGAAGAACACAGAGCTGAGAAACAAGTCAGGTCTAGTTCCAATCCATCTGTACAGTAGCAGAAATGACCAAGTGTTCAATAACAATTTTAAAAAAAATACTGGATTACTGAAATGAAACAAAATTTAGTAAATGTTACAAACCACAGGATCCATCATGGAAATGATATTCAGGTCTGACAGAATCGAGTCCTCTGAAATTAAAAAATCTTTTTTTAAAACATTTTGCACACACAAAACTGCTAGAGAAAACTAGACGAAGCATTTTTTTAAAATCTTATACATCATTCTGTTTATTTTGTTTTCTTTAAACTTTACAAGCCAAATTGTACAATAAGAATTTTAACCAGTGTTTTGCTTGTTTAATTAATGACGTGTTTTAAAAAAAAATTTTTTTAATTCTGTGAGCTTCTAAATATTTAAAAATCAAAATGTTAAAAAAATCAGTTATTGCACCTTTAAAAAATACTCAAGTTCGTAAAATGAAGCAAGTGGCAACAAGTTATTATTGCACTGTGACAAAATATGAAAGAAATTATGTTTAAAACTTACAAACTTGCACATAAAAAAATGCAAATTACACAAACAAAATGGAGTTCAAGCTTATACAAACAAAAAAACAAAAAAAAAAGGAATGGACAGACAAATAAGTATAAGCTCACCTGAGAAAATACAACAGATTTATATTTTGTTTCCAGTATGGATATGTGCATCTATTCACTTTTAATATCACACATCATGAAATACTATCACAGAATGAACCAAAGGTCCTTAGGATGATAAATCTTGGCTAACATTTGAATAAAATACTAATGAAAATTATCATACAAAAGCAGGCAACAAACACCTCCTTTGTAGGAAGATGTAGATATTGCTAAATGAAAATACATTTATGCAAGATATAGGCAACCAGAAGTTTAGATTGCGACAATTAAAATCACTTCAGACTTTTGTATAGTTCAATAATTTGAAATGAGGATCCTAGCCAAGGTACATCAGCTATGCGAAAAAAATGTAGTTCATCCTACCTACTGCAGTGGACAATGTACAAATACATGACATGGCATGAAAAAGAATACTTAAGAACAAAGATAAAGATATTTATAATATATATATATAACCCACCATCAAATTCTAAAGATCTCTCCATTAGCTTGCAGTCAGGTGTTCCTTCAATCAGCTTAGGCATTTCTTGGTTACTTAATGTCTCCACAACTTCAGTTAAAACGTCTTCACAAGATGATGATGAAGTATGGAAATTTGCTGCACCGCGTGATGAAACGAGTTCTGAGTTATTGGCAGTGGAACTTGGCCCTAACAGTATACTATCTTTATCCAAACTAAGTGCTTCTTTTAGCCTGGGTTTGGCTGAAGTTGCTGTAGCAAGGCTCTCTGAAAGTGAAGAATTGCTGAGGTGGTCATAAATGAATGTGGGCAAGCCTTTTGTCTGTTCCAGCACTGCAGACATATCTGTCAGATCTGGAGTAGGAGAATCTCTCTTATATGACACCTCTGACGACACTGAAGCTGCTCTATTTGAGTTCATCTGAGAGACAAGAGGAAATTGATATATTTTCGTCTGACCTTTATTCCCCTTGCCCAGAACTAGGTCAAAGTTACAAGACTTTCTTCTTTGCATGGGATCAAAAATATTTAAAGGCTTTTTGGAAAGTGACAAGGAGAGTCCTAAGTCTTTACTAAGGGCCTGTCTTAAAGCCTCATGCTTATGATCAACAATACGGGTAGCTTTCTCTTGTAAACTGACCATTTGTTGCCCTGACTCTGCAATTTTCTCAGCATCTCTCATCAGAGTCTCTTGATCACACACTATGTCTTTTTTTCTAAATTTAATATTGGTTCCTGTGTTGCACTGTAAGGAGTCCTCCATTCCTCTGTTTCCAATGCTGAACTGACTTTCTAATTTTTCAGCATCTAAAAGCACTGAAAAGTTATCTCCAATATTTTGATGAAGATTACTGTACTGCACATCATTATGTTCTGCTGCAGTGAAGTCTGACTGAAAAGGTGTGTCTTGAATGGGTATGCTGCACCTATCAGTGCCACTGACAAAAATTTCATTTTTAGCCTGATCAACACTTAATTTGAGCCGCTTGGGTCTTTCAATAATGCAGCCATTTACTTCCTGACATGAAGTGTCATTATTAACAGTGTAAGGACCCACAGCACTTTGGACTTTACAACTCTCTTTGATTTCACTGCTAGCTATTTGCCCACAAGAAGTTACATTTGATGTGCACTCTTTAATTTCTGTGGCAAAGTTGTTCAAAATCTGACTTGTTTCAGAATGGTCTCTTGGAACAGCTTTGCTACTATCATGTACAAAATTCACTGGAAATGCTGGCAAGTCCACATGAGAACTGTTCAAGATATAAACTTTGTTCTCATTTGCATTGACTGGATTTTCTGAAAATATTTCAGCTCTTTCATTTGGTTTACTTCCAATGTGAATTGTTCTAGACTGGGACTCTGTCATCTCCATTAGACTATTGTCACATACACGAGTCCTTTCATCTGAACATCCAGACTCAGATTTCAAACTTTTTTGCTTATTTCCGTCAACCTCAATAGTTTTGGACAGACATTTTGTCATTTCCATTAGACTATTGTTACATACATGGGTCCTTTGATCCAAACATTCACTTTCAGGTCTAAAATTTTTCTGCATATTTCCATTAAACTCAATGGTTTTGGACAGACAGTTTGTCATTTCCATTAGGATATTGTCACATACAAGAGTCCTTTGATCCAAATATTCAGTCTCAGATCTCAAACTTTTCAGCTTACTTCCACCAAACTCAATGGTTTTGGACAGACATTTTGTCATTTCCATTAGACTATTGTCACATACACGAGTCCTTTCATCTGAATATCCAGACTCAGATTTCAAGCTTTTTTGCTTATTTCCGTCAACCTCAATAGTTTTGGACAGACATTTTGTCATTTCCATTAGACTATTGTCACATACATGAGTCCTTTCATTTGAATATCCAGACTCAGATTTCAAACTTTTTTGCTTATTTCCGTCAACCTCAATAGTTTTGGACAGACATTTTGTCATTTCCATTAGACTATTGTCACATACACGAGTCCTTTCATCTGAATATCCAGACTCAGATTTCAAGCTTTTTTGCTTATTTCCGTCAACCTCAATAGTTTTGGACAGACATTTTGTCATTTCCATTAGACTATTGTCACATACACGAGTCCTTTCATCTGAATATCCAGACTCAGATTTCAAACTTTTTTGCTTATTTCCTTCAACCTCAACAGTTTTGGACAGACATTTTGTCATTTCCATCAGACTATGATCACACATACGGGTTCTTTGATCCAAACATTCACTTTCAGGTCTAAAATTTTTCTGCATATTTCCATTAAACTCAATGGTTTTGGTCAGACATTTTGTCATTTCCATTAGACTATTGTCACATATACGAGTCCTTTCATCTGAATATCTAGACTCAGATTTCAAATTTTTTTGCTTATTTCCGTCAACCTCAATAGTTTTGGACAAACATTTTGTCATTTCCATTAGACTATTGTCACATACATGAGTCCTTTGATCCAAACACTCACTTTCAGATCTCAAACTTTTCTGCTTATTTTTACCAAATTCAACAGTTTCAGACAGACATTTTGTCATTTCCATTACACTATTATTACAAACATGAGTCCTTTGATCTGAACATTCATCCACAGGTCTCAAATATTTCTGCTTATTTCCATCAATCTCAATAGTTTTAGACAGACATTCTGTCATTTCCACTTCACTGCTATCAAAACTCAATATGCAGTCTTTAAGCTCTTTGCCATAACCAAGGTTCTGTCCAACATCAGCTGTTCTTGTATTACTTGTTACAAATTTCATACTTTCAACATCTTTAAACAAAGCTGTTCCATCCCATTCCTCCATCCTCCTTTGCAGCTTTGCATCATCCTTACAATTATTTTCAATAACTGGAACATAATTATAAGGATAATCTAAACCAGTTTTGCCCTCGTCTTGTTGCAAGTTATAATTAACCCGGTTCTGATCAGGGTTTATTCTACTTCCAAGTTGGGATGGAATGATGGCTTTAATTCTGGGAGTTTCATTGCTTTCTTGTTCCATGTGTACTTTTCCTGTCTGACATTCCTTTATGCTCACATCCTGTAAACTTTTATTTGATTTTCTTCTGGAACCGTGAGATGCAATTCCTAATGAAATATTTCCTGCATATTTATTGGCACCTGCAGGAATGTTCTGTCCTTCTGCAAGAATCTTATAATCGTGACACAGAATTGGATAATTTTCTTTATTTTGTGGGCTTATGAATGCTTTCTCAAAAACAAAGTCTGCTGTACTTGAGCTGTGTTGTACGCTTAACATTTGCTCCAGATTTAACTTTGAAACGGCTGCATGAGGCTGCAAAGTATATGAGGGTTTGCGCTGAAAACGGCTGTCCTGATCAGCCAGGGAGACGTTTGATGAAATCAATGACACTTCTTCAATAGGTGTCAATGCCTTACGGGTGATGATGTCTGAGAGCGCGGCTCGTGGAACAACTCTGCTCTGCTCACCGGTGATCTCCATATCTTCAGGATCCAGAGTGGTAAAATCTTCTTCACTGCAGTCTGCAACAAAAGATGACTCTTGTTTCTTTACTAACTTAAATAAATCATCCAGCGTTTTGGACTTGGGCTTCACGATCATGTTTTCATACACATCTTTGCCAGTATGACTACTACATGTGACTGGCTCTTCTAGATATTCAGTCAACTCCATTTCCTCTCCATTTTTGTTGCTAAAAATAATTGTTCTGTCAGGAACATTTTGCTGTGCTATATTTGCATCACCCTCAATGAATGCTCGATCATCTTCAGATTCATATGTTTGTTCATCAGCAAATGAAGGCACTCTGTTCAAACCTGGCCTAGCCTGAGGTTGTCCCTTCCTGAATGAGATGTCCTGGTGATAATTCTCATTATTTTCCTGGAACAAAGACTCTGACAGATTAGATGTAATATCCATGCAGCAGCCATACTCATCCATGTTTGAGAATAGGACGGTACGATTCTGTGCCTCTTGTTGCTTTCCTGAAATATATTCTCTTTCATTTTCACCATCTTGCCTTGAAACAGCAGAAATAATCTGTGGAACATTGGCTGTTAGATCAATACTGCATTCAGACTCATTCAGTGATGTGCATAGAATGGTGCCATTCTGTTTTGCTGGTGAAAGTCCACCTTCTTTCATTGGTCCCCGATGTGAGTTAACAGTGCTATAGCAAAGAAAAAAAAAATTTCTGAAGAACTGCATGAAAACATACTTTTTTTTAGAATCTAATATTTAACACCATGAAACATTTTTTTTTGCATTATACAAAAATCTAAAGCAAAATGAAATATTGCAACAATAAAAAAAATTCTAACAACCGTCTAACTGGCTGAAAAAAACAAAGTAAGAGATATATCAGAGCCTGATAATCACAAAGGCTGGCACAAATTTGAGACACATTAAACTGACCACATCTGTCACCACAGTATCTGATACTGATCTTTTTTTTTTTTTTTTTCACCTTGATTGCACTTTTGTAGCAAAACTATTTCCTAGTACTACCTAATTCAGTCTCAGCAACAGAAAATTTGGAAATAACCCATATAAACTTTCATAAAAACACACCTAAAAAATGTGCATATTCCAATAAAATTAAAGATAGTTAACGATATGGCTGGTTTTCAACAGTTACGGAAGATTATATATCTGTAATGTGATCACAGTGGCAGCCCTTAAAGCCCAGTTAGTCAATCCTGACATGGAAGGTGAAAACAGCATTAAGTAAATGGCATTTTAGAGAGATGAACCCTCAAACTAAAATAGATGTCAAGGCTATCAGAAAGATGCCTGAGACCAATTCAGACTGTTAGAGATGAGATACACTCCAAACTATTTAGAGTTTGTAATTCTATGAAAAAAAAACCAGGTCATGTCTTCAACCTGCATACTCACTCAAGCCATATTATAGAAATGTATTTAAACAGTAATAAAGCAAGATTTTGGAAAATTTCTGGATATTAGATTAACTCTTCCCGTGCTTCATGTTATCACAGTAACACTTCGGTTTCTGACTCGAGTGCCTTGTGTTACTACAGTGCTACATGTTTTGTTTCTACAATAACAGCGTTAACTTTTTAACTGTACACGTTTTATCTGCGCATGTCCAGTGACCCCCTTCATCATGGCGGAAGCGTGGTTAGCAATGAGCGACGTTAAGTGTGAAAATCAAAGTTTTTGATCACTAATTTTCAATTTTTGGTGATGTATATAGGGATGTACTATTCAATTCAAATGTAATATCCACCCTCATTTATGCATGCGAAAGCTGGAAAACAACTAAAGAAATAGAAAAGAAATTAGACTCTTTTGAAAACAAATGCCTAAGGAAAATACTCGGCATCAAGTGGAATGAATTCAAGAACAATGCAGAGATAAGACAGATGACTGAACAACAACCAGTCTCACGGGTGATCAGGAAAAGGAGATGGACATATGTTGGCCACTTGATGAGAAGAAATGAGCAGAGAATCCCAAAACAAGCTATCAAGTGGAACACAACAGGCCGAAGAAAAAGGGGCAGACCGCGTGAAACTCTGAAGAGAACATTATTAAGAGAGGCCAAGTTAACAGGCATAAAATCCTTTGTTGAGGTTGAAAGACTCGCCGAAGACAGGAAAAATTGGCGAACTACTTTGCGAGCCCTATGTGACGTCTAACGGCACGGGAAGGATATAAGATATAGGGATGTGGACATGCCATGTGACCAGACCACTGTTCTTGAATGTATCCCAAGCAGATCTAGACATATTAGATAACTGGAGTAGTTTGAGGTTATTTCCGACATTATTTTAGTGAGAATGGCACAAATCATGACACGATGAGATCGACAGGGTAGATCTAGACATCTCAGATGGTACGTACTGTACATCTAGACCTAGCCGATAGTAAGTAGGACACAATTATTGTCTAAAAACATCATTATTACTTATTTTTCCTAAAAAAAACTCTGCATTTATGGAATCTTCATAGATTTATAGCTATTTTAATGCACAGTACGTATACTTTTAATGTGGAAATAATTTGTTAACTCAATTTTACAACTATACCCTAATACATATCAAGACCCATGCTTTTTGTCTGGCACAGATGGAACATCCGCGTTTTTTGCCTGTGGCACAGGAAGAGTTAATAGACACTAACTAATTCAGAGCAGACAGGCAAAACTACAGAAAAAAGATGCAGAAAACTGGCCATTTGATCCAGGTATGTATCTACTATCACAGCTAAAACTACCATGTGATGGACGCTGGAAGGAAAAAGAGAGACTGAAGACAACCTGGAGAAGAACAGAACAATCGGCCAGTCTGTGGATATGGATAAGATGAATGGAAGGTGCCAGTACCGCAGCAGCCTTCTTAAGACTTTCCAGCAAGTGTCACCAACAAAAAGAACACAAAATCTCAGCCAGCTGCCTAGACTAGCATCATAAGAGCCTGAAATCAAGCACACAACAGGAGGTAAATAGTTTAGATAAGTTCTGTTTTTGTTGATCTAGCGATGCTGTTGACAGTTACCTTATCTCGCATATACACATTTAAAATTCACTAAACATTAATTACAAAGCTCTAAGTTGTGTTCAATTACATATGTAAGTTTACTAGATGCACAGTTGCATACATTTAGTGCTCTTCCAGCCTCATACTTACACATCCTGCTGGAACATACTAACTGCTTGCACTAATACATCTGGATGGCTTTCAGGAGACTCATTTGTCAAGTTCATGCCTGAGGCCATCTCTCCCTCATATCCCATCTGTGCTGGAGGACATGGAGGTGGTGCAAAAACACTGTCCTGATCCTGGAAATGACATTTTTTTTAAAAAATGACAATCCAGGACTAAAAACTCGTAAATGAAAAACTACATATAACAAAGCTGTGAAATGACAAGATCATAAATCATCAAGGGAACACATGTGACAAAAAAAAAAAAAAAAGCATGAAGACAAAAAGAGTCGAGCCAGAAAACAGACTTAACATAATACATTTATAGAATAGAGTGCTTCCAATACATTATTTAACAAAAAGCATATGAATAAAACAAGCAGGTATATTTTCCCAGGACAGCACTAGGCCAAAGGACTAACACTGAGCTGAATGTTGGATTTCTTCCGCCAATGCCGTTATCCAGAACACGTTCTCACTTCGTCCTGGAACCGCATCAGTGATATATCGTGACATGCCCTCACTCCTAAACCACCCTGTAGCTCGAAGAGAGTTAAATTGGTACTCACACACCACCCCCATAGTTTTGCAATTAAGAACATACTGTTCCACCATCTCCATCTCCCGCAGACCAAGCCGGATATAAGTGAACTCTTTGGAGAACCCCCATTGGTGGCCTAGAGGCAGGACAAGAACCTCAGGGACCTACTAGTTAGAAGTCACCTTAAAACAGAGGACACCTTCTATGGTACCAGACGATGCAGATGCCATAGATGCAACACTTGCGCCTGTTTGTTGTTGAGGCTAGTCAGGCTTCCTTCCCTAAGTCCATGTTATCAGTTCAGAAAGGTTTCACCTGCACTTCACGTAATGTTGTTTATGCCATTATGTGCAAACGTTGTGACATGAAATATATAGGGCAGATTGGTTTATGTTTAAGAGATTGTTTTCGTCAACATCTTAACGACATTTCCAAGGGGGCATGGACACCTGTGGCATGACACTTCTGCCAATGAAACCACAGGGGAAAATGGGACATTTCTGTTAGTGCAATCCTTTCCTGTTCTTCTGATGTATGATCTCAGAAGGCTCTGGAACATGGCCTTATTTTCCGGGGTGGCTGTCTCCACCAGCTGGATTTAACAATAAATTTAGCTTCCTTTACACTTCTTCAGATTTTGACCTATTTTCTGCTGTTCATGCTCTACTTTCTTGTCTTAGCCCCACTCTCTTCAGTTTTTCATTCACAAGTTTTAGTGTTATCTCCCAGCCCTCCCCTCCCCTTCTTCTCTAGCAACCACAAGGTATCTATAGTTTCCAGGCCTCTTTCCTGCGCCCTGCCCCCCCCTCCCCCATTGTTCTCTCCTTTTCACCACCCCATCTAAAAGCTGTCTGACATCCAATCCATCCCTCCATTTTTCCAATGTTTTCAGGGCACATTCAGTTGATTCTGTACTTAGGAGAAGGATGCCACAAAGCTAAGTTTTTCAATTTTTATTTTTCCTCTTTTTATTTATGTGTTGTGCTGTTCCTGTAAGTAATCCTTGAAAAAGGCTGATGATGAAATATTGGATGTTGTATGTTTCTCATTTATACATTCTCATCTTACTTTCATACTTTCTGCCATTTGTTCTTCTCATTTTCCTCATTCCCTCTGTCGTTCTGTAAAACTGAACCATACACCTCTGTCTACCTTCTTTATTACTAGAACCAGTTTTACCGCAGTCATTTCTTTTATCTGTCATATTCTAGAAGTACACACACTCTCTTAAGAGAATATACACCAAACGCCTGAATCCTGTTGTCTTGATAAACCAACTACTAAAAGATTACAAAGAAGAAGTCTGTGAGAAAAACTGACCAAAAAAAAACCAAAAAAACCAACTGTTATGGATTCCAAATTTAGTAAACATCTGAGGCATGCACTCTTTTCAGATAAAAGTGAAGAATGATGACCTTTATAAATGGAACAGAGAAAACACCAGGGCCAAATGTGATAATACTGATAATGGTACATCCTCTCAAACTAACGCCATTAACTAAGCTTAGAGGAAATACTAAAAATGGCAAAGAAAAAAAAAAAAACAAGAATGTTTTAGAAACAATAGTGGTGGTAAATCTCTGTTGCTGCAATCTAGCTCTTGTCAACTGAAGACGTGGTGAAAAACTTGGTTGGCCTTTGTTGTTAGAAATTGTAGTACAAAGTTTATTTCTGTGCTTTGCTTACCGCATTCAGTGAAGAGCCAGGTGAGGCTGCTGAAGAATCTGAGTTGCTGCCAGCACTAGCACAACTTTCATCAGCCACATTATCTGGAAAATACCTGAGAAGAGGAATACTGTTACATGGGGGGCAACATCATACAAGATAAACATGCAGTCTATTTTTTTTTCTATCTGAAAAAAAGCAAAACTAGAGCATTCAACACAGAGTGAAGATCATTGAGAGGCCAATTTCTTGCTAAATCTCATCCCTCAGTTCTCAGAACAGGCAGTTATGCTAATTTATCCCGGTCAACAAGGAATGTTTCAACATATTCTCATCATTGCTGTACATGATTTGTAGAAATTCTCTGAGAATGTAATAAGGCCACTGTCACTTTCTCCTGAACTTCTTGATGCCAATGCTCATTATGGGCATAAACTGCCAAGAATGTATGTTCACAAATTACAGGCAAAACCATCAACTAAAACAGCATTCATTAAAACTTACAGAAGACAAATTTCACATAATTTTCTGATAAGAAAAGAAAGAAAAAAACAAAAGATAGTGAAAACAAATTAATAAAAACTTCATCTTATCTTATCTTATATCCTTCCCGTGCCATTAAATGTCACATAGGGCTCGCAAAGTAGTTCGCCAATTTTTCCCGTCTTCGGCGAGTCTTTCAAACTCATCAAAGGAGTTTATGCCTGTTCTTCTTCTTCTTCTTCTTCATTCACTTCTACCACCAAAAACTGCACTGTGAACCTACTGAATTCACGCCTGTGGTCCTCGTTAGGTCCCGTGGTCCCCTGTGTGGTCCAAAATAGACCACACGAGTTCCACGAAAGGACCACAAGGGGTTCAGAGTATCACAGTGCTTTAGCCTGTATTCTTGGTGGGTCTCGGAAGCGGGATTGCGTGACACCGTGGTTTTCATTGCACCAGTTTGGTCTAGGGTTGGACTTTCTCACCAGAAGACCTCGACGTGTTTGGAATATCAGTGCATCCCCGCTGGGTGAGAGGCGTTAGCCCACCCAGGCCAGAGTTGGACTTTCTCACCGGAAAACCTCTACGTGTTTTGAGATACCCGTGTATCACCGCCGGGTGAGAGGTGGTTGCCCATCCAGTCCAGGGTTGGACTTTCTCACCGGAAAACCTCAGCGTGATTAGGATACGCAGACATCCCCGCCGGGTGAGAGGTGGTTGCCTATCTAGACCTCCCTGGTCCAGTGTCTCCGACTTCAGCATTTTTTGGTCGTGGCCGCTACCCTTCCTAGTTGTGACCAAGATGGAGCTTTTGTCCAGGAGGACGAATCCTCGCCACTAGTGATTTCTACCCCTGGGTTGAGCCGGTTTAGGCATTTCCCAGTATGGGCGTGTTTGGGACGGGACCGACCTCTAGGGCAGAGGTACTGTGACATTCATAGCCCTCAAGATTCACCCCTGGTATGAGCCGGTTTAGGCAAAATTCACCAGTATGGGTGTTTATCAGGCGTTACCGACCTCTAGAGCGGAGGTGGCATGACATGTCTAGCCATCGAGTTCCACCCCTGGTGTGTGCCAGTTTAGGCATATTTCACCAGTGTAGGTGCATTTCGGACGTAGGCGGCCTCTAGAGCAGAGGTGCCGTGGTATAGCTCTCGTAGCGATACTACTGGACATACCAGGTTAAACTTCACTTTCCACCACCTTTTCCCATCGGCGCCGCACAGCAACCTTTATTTCCACATTTACTTCCTTAACCGGGAGGAGCTTCACTCCGCGCGCGGCATTTGAAAAGTCAAGCCAGCAGTGACTTAACCTCTGGGACAAGCCGGTTCATGCATTTCACCCGATATGACTGCACTCAGGACGTGGCCGACCTCCAGACCAGAGGTGCCGTGATTTGACTGTTTGCTTCGCTTTATTCTTTCAACCACCTTTTCCGCAGTGATGCTGCGCGGCAACCTCATTTGCAAATTTCTTCATTGGCCGGGAAGAGCACCGCTCCACACACGGCAGCTGAAGATCTCGCCAACAGCGGCAGATGAGCTACCAAACGTGCCACTCATCTACCCTAAGTAACTGGTTTTCAGGCGCCAGATATTCGCCCTCGCCCCTTCTCCTGCCAGTTTAAACAGTTCTGCCACGGGAAGGCCAGGAGCTGGACTTGACTGCCAGAGGCTGTTTGTGGCGCGTTTGCAGTCCTTAGAACCGTTTATGCCTGTTAATTTGGCCTCTCTTAATAATGTCCTCTTCAGAGTTTCACGCGGTCTGCCTCTTTTTCTTCGGCCTGCTGTGTTCCACTTGATAGCTTGTTTTGTGATTCTCTGATCATTTCTTCTCATCAAGTGACCAACATATGTCCATCTCCTTTTCCTGATCACCCATGAGACTGGTTGTTGTTCAGTCATCTGTTTTATCTCTGCATTGTTCTTGAATTCATTCCACTTGATACCGAGTATTTTCCTTAGGCATTTGTTTTCAAAAGAGTCTAATTTCTTTCATATTTCTTTAGTTGTTTTCCAGTTTTCGCATGCATAAATGAGGATAGATATTACATTTGAATTGAATAGTCTTAACTTGGTTTTTGTGCTTATAACTTATGAGTTCCATATGTTCTCAAGATTCTTGAAGATTGATGCTGCTTTTGCAATTCTGATCCTAACTTCCTTTATAAGGTCACCATCCTGGTCTATGTAGCTGCCAAGGTATGCAAATTGATTGACTTCTTCAATATCTGTCCCTTCTATGTGTATTTTTCCATTTTGATTGAGAGGAATTTTCATTATTTTTGTTTTGTCATTGTTAATTTCAAATCCTATTTTGCTAGCCAGTGAAGACAGGCTATCTGTTTTTTCTTGCATGAAATTCACATTATTACTGATAAGAGTTATGTCATCAGCAAAATCAAGATCTTCTAGTTAGGTCCCATGTACCCAGTCAATACCTGTGCAGCATTTTTTCATTATGAAGTCTACTGTAATCCCAAACAGTAAAGGAGACAGTATACATCCTTGTTTCATGCCTGTTTCAATCTGGAACCATTCACTCATCCCTTCTTCTGTCTTGACTGCACAAACATATCCATTGTATAAGTCCTTAATGATGTAGACAATTTTAGATGGTATTTCATATAGACATAAAATTCTCCATAATGAATCTCTGTGTATGCTATCAAATGCCTTTTTAAAATCTATGAAGTTCAGTATTAATGGTTTCTGCTTTTCAATATGTTCTTCAAGTATTATTCTGAGAGTAATATTCTGTGAATAATTATTAAAAGTATTATTCTGAAAAATTTTTAAAATTATTAAAAGTATTATTCTGAGAAATTATTATTAAAGAATTATTATTATTATATTATATTATATTATTATTATATTATTATTATATTATATTATTATTAATAATAATATTATTAATTTTATTTTACACAATATAATATATTATTATTATTAATCAATTAACTGATTAATAATTAAATCAATTGTAACAATATTACACAATATAATAATATATAATGTAATATTTATTCTACACAATATAACAATTAGTATTAATTATTATTATATTATTATTGCTATATTATTATAATATTATAATATTATTGTAATAATGCTATAATATTATTGTGATAATGCTATAATATAATATTATAGTATTATTATTATAGTATAATTATTATAATAGTATTATAATAGACTACAACATTTTTATAATATTATCATAATGCTATTATAATTACTTAAATCGATTAATTTATTAAAAAATAACAAAAAAAATTAATTACTTAAATATTAACTAAATTAATATTCATTTGATTAATTTATTTTACACAATATAATAATTAATACTAATTAATTACTATTATTATTAATTAGCTAGTAATTAAATTATTATTAATTAAATATCTAAATTCAATATTTAATATTAATTAAATATTATTTATATATTAATTATTATTAATCAATTAACTGATTAATAATTAAATCAATTGTAACAATATTACACAATAATATAATATTTATTTTACACAATATAATATAAAAATTAATATTAAGTAATTATTATTAATTATTATTATATTAAAGAATTATTATTAAAGAAATTATTATTAAATTATTATTAAAAGTATTATTCTGAGAAAATTATTAAAAGTATTATTCTGAGAGTATTATTCTGTGAATAATTATTAAAAGTATTATTCTGAGAAAAACTTCACGACACTAGCTGATTTTAACCACACTAATGTTTCATGCAATGTCTTTCCAAGTCACTAGCAAGTTTATGTGCAACATATTTTCTCCAGTTGCTTGTCAATATTGGCAAATCTGCATCGTGATGATTCTGTAAGCACTGATCTGGGAATGGTCTTTGTTTAGCTTTGGCAGTGGTGGCAATGTGGCCATTCCTCTCTGATTTGGCCACTCTGAATGCTGGTGTTGAACTCTTTCCATGTTACTTTCTGACCAGGTAGCCATCTCTGATCAACTGAGACATTCCATGCCAGACAGGTGAAATTTATCCTAACAAAGACAAATAAGCGCACAAGACTTTGATAAAAAGTAGCAAAGATTTAAAAGTGTAGCGGGGGGAAAAAATGACAACCTGAAAGTTAACAATCTATATAGAAGAATAGCCAAAAATCATCAACAGCAAATTCTAACATACGGAAGCAAAAAGAAACACTAATGCTCTCTATTTTCTGAATTAAGGCATGCCCTGTGTCAAAAATAATCATGTTACAAAAAATCATTCATCATACCTCATTACAGCAGCTGTGGTGGCGAAGCTGACTCTTCGTGGAGTTCGTGGACATTCACCACTTCCATCTGTTCCCTTCAGAAAAAAAAAGTGATACAACAAGGATGATTATCACTTTTTTTTTTCCTTTTTAACCATGGTGAGGACTCATTCCTAATAATTACTGAGATGTGTAAGATGCTACAATGCCCTACTTATTCGTACAGTGATTGCACTAAGCTCTTTTTAAAATGATACAATTGTACCTCTTTCGCCTTGCACCAAAGTGCTTCCAAAATACAGGTTTTGTCAAAACAATGTAAATTATCTTTTTCGTATGTAAATTTACATACATTTTACATACATGAATGGGAATTAAATATGAGTGTGAATACTTTTTTTATTAAAATCTTATTTGTGGTGAGATATCTTTACAAAATACTGGAATAAAGTCAAAACTCACTGATCCTCTTCCATGCATACTGAGCACCATCAGCCTACTGACCTGATTACCTCCAACCAATTTAATCAGCTGCTTTTTTCTGGGTTTTTCATAATATAAACTTGTTATGGTAATAAATACCAATGACCTCAAGAAGTTTTGGTGTTTCTTTTCTTTTATCAGTAAATGTCAGTTAACACGATCACTGATGTACAGTTTCATTTGTCAAGTTTGTTTCATATTGATGCTATTTTTTCACCTCCCCTGCATTCTGACTGCTATTGTGAAAATTATTAAAAATATGGCGGAATAACTAACCTGAATGAATTATGTTTTCCAGCACATAATTAAATCTGCTTTTTTTTTTTAACGTCTAAGAAATCTTTGACACATTATAGGATTGAGTCTAACTATATGTGGGCCTTGGGAGGAAAAGGAAATTTCAGCTCCTATATTACCATGACCAGTGATCATGTTAACTGGCAAATACTGGTAACTTACTAATTAAAAATGAGAAAAATCAACATGTTTAGAGATCATCGGTTACCATAACCAATTTATATTATTACAGTCCTAATAAAAAGCAACCAGTTAAATTGGTTGGGAATATAATCGGGCCAGTAGAATGATGACGCTCAATTTGCAAGAGAGAAGAATCAGCCAGTTTTGACTTTGTTGAGCATATCAGCATTTTGTCAAGATTAAACTGTGCCATAAAAAAAAAAGAGAATAAAAAAATTTCACATGAACATTTACTTTCCAATGATATTTGTAAAGTGTTTTAATTTTACATTTAGACAAAAAGTATAAAGTAATGTGAAAATAGGTATTTCGGAAAGTGCTTCATGCAAAGTGAAAGAAAGGTACATCTATACCAGTTTCAAAATCTCAGTGCGATCACTGCATGACACCAACAATTTTAAGAGCAAAGTAAGACTAAAAGTCTGAACTGCTTTTCTGTCATGAATGTGCATTATGGAGATTAGCCCATAAATTTAAGATGCAGGCAGTTTTGATGTCTTTGTTCACAGTATGACACTGCTTTTTTTAAACTTATTATTGTGGCAGAGAATAACCCACAGATTATCTAATTCCACAGACAATCTGTTTTAAATATCCCTTTCTATCTTTAACTCTTCCCAGGCCCAGAAAAAAAATGCGGATGTTTCCGTCCGTGCCACACAAAAACCATGGGTCTTGATATGTTAGGGTGTATAGTTGTAAAATGGAACGGAAAACAGTATTTCCATGTACTTCCGTGTACTTATTATGTTTCAAAGTATAACTAAATATATGAAAATTTCATAAATGCAGAGTTTTTTAGGAAAAAAGAAGTAATGTGATGTTTTTAGACAATGACTGTGCCCAGCTCACCATCGGCTAGGTCTAGATATGCACTACTTACCATCTGAGATGTCTAGATCTACTTGTGATTCTATGTTGCATTCTCGCTAAATTAATGTCTGAAATAACCTCCTACTTACCTCTCCAGTCGTCTAATATGTCTAGATCTACTTGGGATACATTCAAGAGCAGTGGGGTGATCACAGGCCATGTCCATACCCCTATCTACATCATCAAAAACTGAAAATTTTCGATGTTTCTCTTCCTTTTTCTTACTTGGCATCGCTCGTAACTAAGGACTCTTTCACCATTTTGAAAAGTGTCACCGGAAACGCGAACGAAATATGTATAATCTAAATGTTACACCAGTTGTTTTATTGAAACAAATGAATTATCACTATAACGACTATGGCACCTAACTCAGTAACTGGAAATTATCACTATAGCGACTTTGGCACAGGAAAAGTTAATAAAAGAGTTTACTTTTCAGTAACAGCATTTATTCCGAACTAATAGACTAATCTTCCAGAATGTTCTCCTATATGCAAAAGACGGATCCTCCGAGAGAGAACTACTTGCTAGAATCAATACCAAATATCTCAACAAGCATCGAACAGCACACACTACCTTCGGCAAATTCTACAATCATTTTGAACATTACTTATTCAGCACATTCAAAACTGCTTGTAAGTCAAAGGTCGCCAGTCTGTGCATTTGCTGTCGCTGTTGCCTGTACATCCCTAAAAATCCAAGCAGTTGCTGGCAGTCGTCAATTGAAGGTGTTGAAACACAAGCATCGTATCAAACTGTTAGTGTGTTGGCTATGGTGGACCCAGAAAGCAAGCTTCTCAACATTCTAAAACCACAACAAGCTTTGTACAGTTAACCAGGCTGAGGCTGTTACTAGGCATGCCAAAGGGGACAAGGGCAGCCATAGTTTGGTGGATCTGATAATCAAACCACCACACTTATGAGGTCATCTCCGTTTTCAGAGTCTGTTATATAATTCTGGATATTTAAATAAACCAATTAGCTTATTTCTCCACGGATCTGGACTTTTGGGCCACCCTGTGCGTCTCTTTGAATATATTACTGAAAAATGTCAGGATCCTACAGAAATGTGGAAGAAATATAGGGCAGGCTGGTCACAATGGAACTAACAAAGTATCTTACCTCAGATGCAACACAGCTGTCCTGCCTCTTGAGGATCTAAAATTAAAGTGTAAACAAACATACTCTGAAGTATATTTATCAAGGATTCCTTACAGTGTGAGCATGCACATGGAAAGAATGAAAATGATCATACTCATGAAATGTTTAATATTATCATAAAATAATGATTATTAAGTGCACACATTAAAATAACATAGAGAGAGGATACTGTAACATGTAATTGATAAACTTCATTACATTATTTTATACCTTAGTTTTGAATCAGTTTTTACACAGTAAATTATAATCAAACAGCTGTGAAGCGCAAAGGTTCACACTGCAACATATGGTTGTACTTACAGAAGACACCCTTCTGCCATTTGAAGTGCTCTCCCTGTAACACAGCAAAAAAAGACAATTTAACCTCCCTGTAACACACCAAAAAAGAAAATTTAACCTCCCTGTAACACAGCAAAAAAAAAAAGACAATTTAACCTCCATGTAATACAGGAAAAAAAAAAAAAGACAATTTAACCTCCCTGTAACACAGCAAAAAAAAAAAGACAATTTAACCTCCCTGTGTAACACAGCAAAAAATACAATTTAACTACAGTTATTATAAAACTCTGCTACATTCAAAACTTCAGTGAGATCTAATTTGCTGACTTCACATATGTGAACTAAATAAAAATTATTCAGTCTCACTATTCATTACTCTCTTCAGTCTTTTCTGCAATCAGAAAGACACATAACACAAAGACAAAAACTCCATGAAATCCAATTCCTGAGTTTCTCTTTTTAATTTAACATATCATCTTTAACACACCCTGCTGGAATTCTGTTTGTATGTTGTGAACATACCAGGGATCACATTAACCAGCACTTACTGGTAAATGGCAATTTAAAAAAAAAAAAAGAGAGAAAAATCCAAATTCTTTGAGGTCATTGGTTACTGTAGCTGGTTTATATTATATAAAAAAAAGACTAGCAAAAAACAACCAGCAAAACTGGTTGAGGGATAATCGGGCCATTAGACTGATTATGCTCAGTCTGCATAGAGAGGAATCAGCCAGTTTTGACTGGTTCAGTATGTGATCACTGTGTAAAATCTTGCCACAAATAAAGCATGGAAAAAAAACCAAAACATATGAACATTTATTTTCTGCTGATGTTTGTAAAGTCTCTCTCTCTCTCTCTCTCTCTCCTTCCCTCCCTCTCTTTTAAGTTTGCTTGTTAATTAATAAACCTGTTTCTACTTTTTCCCCAGTTTATACATTTTGTTATCACAGCTTTACTGCAGTGGCTCCATGTATAGTTATATACTTAAGTTTTATATACTTATATATTAATTATTTGTGTATACCACAAGATTGTACCTACTGTACTACTACAAATTTTTAAAAAGTTTAAAATACTTTTATACAATGTGTAAATAACCTGTTTTTCACAAGAAAGGTAAAAAAATTAGTGATCAAAAGCAAAACTGTACAGTCCTAACCCTCTTTCCCATGGGATCAATGGTTCCATATTCACAGGGTTTTCAAACAACCTAACTTTCTATGCCACCTTGACCTCAGAAAAAAAAAAAAATAAAGAAAGATGGGCAGGCTGTTACAAACATGGAGACACACAACACAGGAAGAACTAAAAGAAGCAAGAAAGACATGGTTTGAGGTATTCTGACTTGTTCAAGACAAGAATGGCTGGGGAAACTGTTAATGCCCAATGCTCCATTGGGAGTAAAGAGAACTTATGAGACAATGGACCTAGCAAATATTATCAATGATATAAAGGATGTTGGCCAAACAAAATATTAAATATTTCACTGATTGCAGCTCTGCCAAGAATGGGTGAAACTTGAAAGTTTCAACACATGAATGGCTTGTTAAACATTAACCTATGAATGCTTCCAGAGTAACTTGTAACAACATGCATGTGAGTAATTTATAATATATTCTCATAACCATTTGGTGTTACACAGTTTAATCCACTAAGTACACAGAACTCTGTAATCTAACAGAATGCTGCAGTCAGAGGAACAGACAAAATTGAAAAAAAAAAAACACTATTATTAAAAACATAAGACAATCAGAAACAATAAATGGACTGAACAGATAGTACCACGTTCCAAAGAACATAAAAACTGATTAAATTGTGCAGCAGTCTGACTTCAAATACATTTAACAGGACAGTGTCATAATTACAAAAGATTAATAAAAGTTAATTTGACTTGTTTCTCTAACATTTCTTCAAATAACCAATTAATTCCAACTGTAATATACCAACAAGAATATACCAACATTATGATAATTTAGAGAAGACCGTCTTGGAAGGGAACATAATGGGAAAAAGAAAGAGAGGAAGACCAAGGCAAAGATGGTTGCAAGACATCGTTGATAATCTGGAAATGGATGCATCAGCATCAGGGCATCTTGCTTACAAGTGAGAGGCCTACAGGAGACCTGTTAGGAGGCAGTTCCGTGAGGGACATGCAAATAATTGACTGAATATACCAACATATGCCTTCACATACTTTTGCAGTAAAAGAACATCTGATGACACATATGAAAAAAAAAATACATAACAGAGCCAGACCACCATTCATTAGCCTAAGAAACATCTGAAAGTTCCCACTAACACAGTATTACAACCAAAATTAAATTATACTATAGCTAATATCTATATGCTACCCATACCTCTAACTGAAGTAGAAAGCTAAGAACAGGAATGGAAATTAACAAACTGTCCTCAGTCAAACTGCCTATCTTTCATTCATTCATTTGCATGTCCCTTGCGGAACTTTGCCTCCCAAACAGCACTCCTCTAGGCCTCTCGGTTGTGAGCAAGATGGCCTGCTGCTGTTGCATCCATTTCCAGATCGTCAACGATGTCTTGCAGCCATCTTCGTCTTGGTCTTCCTCTTTTTCTTTTTCCCATTATGTATCCTTCCAATACGGTCTTCTCTAAATTATCATGACGTTTAATGTGTCCAAAATATTTAAGTTTTCTCTCTTTAATCCTCTTCACTAGCCAGCCTTCTTTAATATTAAGCTCTTGTAGTATAGATATATTTGTTCTTTTTTGTGTCCACGATATTTGGAGAACTCTTCTGTAGCATTTACATTCAAAGGCATTTATGTGTTTCTCAGCTGCTCCGCCAAGTGTCCAGGTCTCACAGGCATATGTTGCGATGGGAAAGATGCATGCCCTTAAAAATCTTATTTTTGTGGTTCTGTCTGCTACTGCCTATCTAGGATTCTGAAATTTTCTGACCATGTATCACATGTAACAGAAACTTGCCCACTCAAAGCAAGCCAGCTTATGTCTGCATAACTGTAACAAAAGGGCACTATAAATGAAATGGTCTCATATCCTGTAAAGATCTCACTATAACTGCTGGAATAGTCAAGCAACTGGTCACTTAAAGAGAGCAGGAAGGGACAATCTGTGAAGAAGGGCTTATACTGAAATAGACTGCATGCAACACACTTGGGGTACAACATAAAAGCTAGTTGCAGACTGAGAAGTGGAGATAATCTATTGTGGCCTTGCAAGAAACTACAGGCATTTTGGATGGGGACCAACAGAAAATGTGTACACTAGACAATTTTCACATCTTACCTTGTGTTAGTATTCTTATCGCTGTTCATTCTACAGCTTAATCATGAGAGCTGAAGTTGTCTGAAAATGTACAAATATGGACAATGTAATCAATGAAAGAACTAGCACTAAGGAATATGTGTGCTTCTCACATCTAGTAAATAACAGTTTTTATTTTAATAAAAAAATATTTCACATTAGCTAATGTGCCAATAATTATACTTTCATCTGAATAAGTATTTGGCTTCAAATCAGTGTCATAACTCCTCCCTTGTGTTCTTTTCTGTCATGTCTGAAGGTTTGGTATCTTCTTAATGTCAATCTATTGCCTAGTTTTAAGTGTGTTTCCTGTATACATGCAAGGTCTATGTCCTTTTCCATTAGTTTTTTTTTTTTGCAAGTTCAATTTTTTTTAAATTTCTGACTACAGTGTTCCTTTGTAGGATGTTGAATTTCTTTTGTGTCTCTCTTTAGTCAGTAGTTCCCCCACCCCCCCTCCCACCCCAGTCTCTGTCCTGGCCACGTAGCATGTAGCAGAGTGTCCACCAGTCACTTTGGATGGACCCATTTGAAACTTTGGGCTCAGCATTCTCCCTCCCTGGCAGGGCTCTACAGGCAGAACACCACATCTGGATGAGGTTGAGTGTAATGCCATTCGAATGAGAGCTGCGCTGTACTGCAGTTCTTGGCACGTCTGCATTACTTTGTGCCCTGGGCCCACTACATCTGTCTTCAGCATGCATTTCCTTTGGTTTTGCTTCAGTAGCCTGGTTGTTCCCAGCCATCCTGCAAGGCAGCAGGGTTCGAGTTGTGCTTTGTCTGGCCCCTACCCTATGATCTGTCTGGCTTGGGTGGCCTTGCCAGGAGCTGTTACTCCTGCCAACATAGCTCTCTGGGTTATGGGGACACACAAGCTCTCTCACCACAAGGTAACAACTCACGAGAGAGATGATGAAATAAATAAAGAATAAAATTAAATTGTAGGTGGTCTATACCATATTCAACAATTATTGAGGAAAGACGCTGGCGATGGTTGGGACATGTGCTCCGAATGACTGACAACTCACTACCAAAAATAGCACTAAGATGGACACCACAGGGGAGCAGAAGTAAGGGTAGACCAAAAGAGACATGGAGAAGAACAACAGAAAGGATGTTGAGCAATAGAGGGCTCACCTGGGCAAGAGCAGAAAAAAAGGCGAAAGACAGGCATTTGTGGAAAACCCTTGCGGAAGCCCCATGTGCCCTGGGCACTTAAGGTTCAGAGAGAGAGAGATACCATATTCAAGGAAATGAAAAGTATCCTATGTAATGCATCTCTATGTACAAATAAAAAAGAAAACAAGTACTAATATGTGTGTATTTTCCCTGTAAATGAGTCTGCATTACTAAAATACAAATGTATACAAAGATAATCTGACATATTCAGATCAGAAATCAGAGAAGCTGTATGGGTGGCACCAAGGAGTAAAGCTGTAGGGCAAGATGAACTAACTAATGAACTACTTAAAGCAGAGAATGAAGTAGGCATAGCATGGCTACACAGACTATTCTGCCTAGTTTGGACCAAACAAGAAACCTCACAAGACTGGAAGAATGCCATAATCACCCCACTGTTGAAAAAAAAAAAAAAACGCAGCAAAAGAGACTGCACACAATACAGAGGCATTTCCTTATTAAGCCATACAGGAAAGAAATTTTGTACAATTTTAGAGAAGAGATTAAGACCAATGATAGAGCCCCAGGTGTGTGAACTTCAACAAGGCTTTAGGAAAAACAGAGGATGACAGACACAATATTTGCCCTCAGACAGCTGTCAGAGAAAGCGATCGAATTTAATAACTCCCTTTACTTGGCTTTTGTTGACCAGGAAAAAGCATTCAACAGAGTGGACAGGAACAAACTATGGGAAGTCCTAAAACAATATGGGGTTACCAATCACCTAATAAATCTGCGTAAGAGTCTGTACAACAATGGAAGTGGCATCATCAGAGCAATGGGGGGCATTCTGAACCTTCGTTCGGCAAGGTTGCATCTTATCACAACTATTTATAACATATATCGATAACATCTGTAGAGAAGCTGGACTGATAAGGACAGCAAAAAATCAACAAAATGAAATAGAACAAACAGAAGACGACATAACCATAAACGAACTATTATTTGCAGATGACCAAGCTCTAGTTGTTGACTCAGTGCTGACTCAGAAGAAGGATTGCAAGATCACATTAACAGACTGAATAATGCATGCAAAGAACAAAATATGAAAATTAGCCTAGGCAAAACAGAAGTCATGGTCACTGTGAAAGTAGACACACCAATAAACATTATACTGGAAAACCATACTATAAAGCAAGTAATGCATTTCAAATACCTCGGAAGCATTTTCTCAACAAAAGAAAAATAGGCAGAGATTGAAAACAGATGTAACAAAACTAACCAACTTATCAGGCAAATGTCTCCCGTACTAAACAACAAGTATGTCTCACTGGAAACCAGAAGAACTATCTATAAAACAATCTTCATACCAACTTTGTGCTACCAATGCCGGGCATGGATGCTGACAGCAAAAGACAAGAGGACAATTACAACAACTGAAATTAGATTCTTGAGAAGAATTCTTGGAATATCAAGAATGGACAGAATCAGAAATGATGTCATTAGAAATAAAGTAGGAGTTGAACTCGTTCTGAACTATATTCAAAAACAGCAAATAAAATGGTTCAGTCATGTGTCATGACTACCAACAGAACGTGTACCACAGAGAGCAATGTTTTACAGACCACACAAAGGCAGAGGAAGGTGCCGCCCATGCAAACGATGGACCGATGGTATAGCAGAGTCCCTGAACATCTCAATGTACGAAGCCAACAGGCGAGCCATTGTAGACAACTGCGCTTCACCTCTACACCTAGCAGTAAATGCGGAAGGACAAGACAAGACGAAGATAATCTGATGAATAGAAGATGTAGCTGAGGAATAGATAAGGCAAGTCAGCTAAAACAGTGATGGCAAATTGAAATAAAAGTAAAGACAAAAGACAGTGAGAAATTTTACATGACGGTCACCAAATGAGACATGAAAACACCCTCAGTACAGACTTTAGCACTGACATGCGGTATTCATACGTCCTGGTTAGTATGCTTCCGTGTAACATTTGAGCTCATGTGCAAAATGTATTTCAGATGTCACAAACATCTGCCAGAAACATGCAAATGAACAGAACTTCTGTCTCACAAACTAATGGGCAACGATTATTATATAAAGTTGTCTAGCAACAAAGCGGGTCATCCGGTCAGAGAGAAGAATCCTAACTCGCTCTTTTGTACTCTGATCATATTTGGGAATATGATACAGTCTGCAACTCGGTTTAAATTTCTGACAGTCTATATTAAGAAAAAGAATAATGGTGAATTCCAGTGGCATAACATTAAACAAAACAACTTACACAGTAACCCTCAAATTACACACTTTTTTAGTTAGCGTTTACGAATTCGCGATACACAATTCATCCGACATTTTCAAAAATATCCGCCAGTGTCACCACGCATGCGCAGCACCAAATAAGTAGGCTACAGTTTTAGGCGGTGGTTTACAAACAGTAGCTCGCAGATCCCATAAATGTAGAAAACGTGTCCTGGAAATGTTAGGTGGGAGCCACAGAGCAAGTCTGTTTTATGTAGAATAGTACAAATAAATTAGTTTTAACTGGCAGGGCAGGTCCTTAGAGGATTTTAAGTAGGAGGTGAAATATTGACTTTAGAGGTCATCATCATCAGGTGCCGTGCCGACTGGCGTTGGCTATTATGCTTCTCCAGAGTACACGATCCTTCATGCAGGCCATCAACTCACTTGGTGATCTCCTCTTATACCATCCCGTCAGACTGTCCAGTATCATTTCTCTTGGTCTTCCTCTTGATCTTCTTTCTTCTATTTTTCCTGTTATTATAATTTTCAATGCCCCTCTTCTCATTGCATGTCTTATGAAAGTACATTGTCTCTCTCTTATTTATTTATTATTTTTTTACAAGATTTTTTGTGTGTCTCTCCAGCTCTTCTCATACATTCTTCATTAGTTATATTTTATGTCCAGGGGATTTGCAACATTTTTCTAGTAACCACATTTCTGCTGCTTCCAATGATTTTTGTGTAGACCTGCCTATTGTCCATGATTCACTTTCATATAACAAGATGGGTTCAATATAGCATTTTATGGCTCGTTTTCTAACATTCATTGATAAGGATGTGTTGGATAATATGTTTCTCATTCTCTGAAATGCAGTCTTTGCTTGGCATATTCTGTTCCTAATTTCTGTTCTGCATTTCCCATCTGAAGTTATTACTGCTCCAAGATATTTGAATTTCTGCACCTGCTTTAGAATAGTTCATTTTGATTTTATACTGCATGTTGGTGGATTCTGTTTCTTACATATAACCATAGTCTCTGCATTTTTTATGTTTAAAGTAAGGCCTTTCTGTTCACTTTCTTTGGCCACTTTATCCAAGAGATTTTGCAGGTCTTGTTGGTTCTCGCTATCAGTACTGTGTTGTCAGCATACCGAAGGTTGTTAATATTGTATCCTCCAATTTGTATACCTGGTTCTGTGATGATCGTTCTTAGAATATTCTCGCTGTACAGAGAAAAAGGCTCTGGGGATAATATACATCCTTGTCTCAGCCCTCGTTTTATATGTTGATATTTTCCAGTTCTATTTTCAACTCAAATTGCTACTTCTTGTTGCCAGTATAGATGTTTTACAATCCTCAAGTCTTTACCGTCTATACTGATGTCTTCAAGCATTTTAATCATTTCATTATGTTTCACATTGTCGAATGCCTTGGTGTAATCAATGAAGCATAAGTAGAGATCTTTCTGTACTTCTAAAGCTCTTTCTGTTAGTTTTCGTAAAGCATAAATGACATTGTTTGTTCCCTTTCCTTCAACAAATCCAAACTGTTCATCTGCTATTTATATATTTATCTTTTCCCTTATTCTTCTCATAATTATTCTCAGAAGTAGCTTCGTTATGTGACATGAGAGCCTGTTAGTCCGGTGGTCATCACATTCCTTTGCACCTGGTTTCTTTGATAGTGCTGTAAACGTGGATTTAATCAGGTCACTGGGCATATAACCACTGTTGTAAATGTCATTCAGTAACTTGGTTATTATTTTTATTCCAATCTCCTCTAGCGCTTCTATTTCTTCTATTGTTATATTATCAGGCCCAGTCGCTTTTCCTTTCTTCATGTGTTTGATGGCATCTATGATTTCATCGTCACGTATTGGTGATCCATCACAGTTTTCAGTATCTGGTGTTAATTCTGGTCTTTCTCCTCCATACAACTCACCGATGTACTCTGTCCACCTGTCCACAATGTCTTCTTTTCCCATTAACATTTTACCTTCTTTCGATTTCAGGCACCCAGTGGTATATTTTGTTTTCCTGCCTGTGAGTTCACTAATTCGTTTGGGCATGTTTTTGCTGTCTTTATTATGAGAATCCTCTATTTGTCTACACTGTTCATTTAACCACACTTCTTTTGCTTCTCTGCATTTGCGTCTTATTTCTTTATTTATCTTGCTATATTTTTCTTATTTATTTTTCCTCCTCCTCCTCTTGTCCATCAGTCCTAAGATGTAGTCTGTCATCCATTTATTTTTAGGGGCTTCTTTTTTTGTGGTATTATCTCCTTAACGGTTTGGTGGATAGAATCTCTTAACATTTCCCATTGTTCATCTATACTATTTATCTTTGCTATTGCATCGTATCTATTTGTTATAATAACTTTGTATTGTTCTCGCAGTTCTTGGTCATTTTTAAGGAGTTCTGTATTCAGTTTGATGTTTCTCACTTTTCTGCATGCTTTCTTTAGCTTTATTCTAATTTTTTTCCATAGAGTTGGTCATGGTCACTATTGCAGTCGGCTCCTGGCATGGTTTTTGTTGTTAGTTATGCATTCCGGAATCGTTTGTTTATTAATACGTAGTCTATCTGGTTAAAAGTCTTTTTGTCTGGGCTGCACCACGTTGCCAGTCTTCGAGGATGTTGTTTAAAGCAGGTGTTTCCTACAACCATGCTATGTATTCTTGCCCATTCAATTAATTTACTATCTCTGTCATTCCTCCCTCCCCCCCCCCCCCCCCCCGACAGTCACCAACGATGTCTGAAGTTCTTCCTTTACCAACTTTGGCATTAAAATCTCCCATGACTATAGTAACTTCATGTGACTTTGTGTGTTTTAGGGCTGTCTCTATATCGTTATAAAATAACTGTACATCGTCTTCAGAACTTTCAGATGTTGGAGCGTACACTTGTATAATATTTATGTTTATTGGTCGTCCTTTCATTTTGTGCTAGCAGGACTCAGTCCGAGATGTTCAAATATCCTACAATTGTCCTTGCTGTTTGTTCGTCAAGTATTATTCCTACTCCTCGTTCATGTTTCTCACTTTCCGGAATATATTAGAGGTCCAAGGAACAAAAAAAGTTTGAGAACCACTTCTGTCTGGTGAACGTTTTAAAAAAGGATCGGGGGGGGGGGGGGGAATTAAAATGCTGTCATTATATATACTGCACTTTTATGAAGTATAAAAGTTCTGTAGTGCTACAGAAATGATACCAGCGCATCTAAGTGCCAAAATAAAGTACATGATTTGTGTCACTTAAAAAAAAAACCAGCTTGCAAGTACGAGAATGCCTTATCAATAATTTAATAATGGGTAATGTAGCATCGCTCATCTGATATGTACAAGACTTTTGTTATACACATTAAATAATGTTAGATCTAAAAATCATCTCCAGTAGGCAGACTCCGTGACCTAGTGACAGAAAACTAAGAAAACTTACTGAAACTTGTAGAAGTAAAGACAAAATGTACTGGTACTATAATCAATGGGAAATTTAAAGCGTTAGCAACTAACAAAACTGAAAAAGTGAACCAAAATGCCAATAAAGAGTGATGTTTTTGGAACAAATTGAAAATGTATATTTTGAACACATTGAAAGAATTTAAAATGAAATTAAGTCATCTAAACAAATCTTCGGTGAGCATCTTTCCAAGTCATTGATGCTCATTGCTGCAAACAAATAACAAATAAGGTTTCCAGATGTGGTTTCAATAACTAAAGACCAAATCTCACTTGAAAGAATGTAATTCAGTCACATACAGATTCATCATCATCAGGTGCTGTGCTGACTTGCGTTGGCTGTTATGCTTCTCAAGAGTACCCGATCCTTCATGCAGGCCTTTAGCTCATTGGTGATCTCTCACACCATCCCGTCAGACTGTCCAGTATCATTTCCCAGGGTCTTCTAATGGCTATTCTTCCTTCTATTTTTCCTACTGTTACAATATTTTCAGTGCCCCCTCTTCTCATTGCGTGTCCTATGAAAGTACTTTCTCTTTCTCTCTCTCTCTCTCTCTCTCTCTCTCTCTCTGTGTCTCTCTTCCTCTTTCTTTCGTTTTTTTTAACAAGGTTTTTTTTGTCTGCATAAAAATTACCGTGTGTTACTTATATATGATATTTATATGTGCGATTGCCGCCGACACTATATCACAGACAACATTCACACTAAGATTTGTAGGTAACAGAGGAAGAGGCTGCCCATCCAGGAGATGAAGAGAGGAAATTACAGAAGCATTATCCCATTATATGAAGCAGATAATCGAGCTCCATCAAGAGCTTTATTTGTCCTCTCAACACCAAATGGTTTATGAAGAAGGAGACAAGACAATTTATATATGATATTTATACATGTATCTACTTTACGATGGAAAAAAATTAACTATTAAAAAATGAATGACAAAACGGAGGCTGGAGAATATGGAAAGGGTAAGTCTTGGTAACTTGGTAGTAATAGTACACTCTGACAAAACGCATCCGTTCGAATATTTTTAACGGAAAGAAATAGATTCGTTATTGATTCAGAACGAAAATTATGTTGATAGATTGTGTCTCGTCGTTTGAGTTTATGAGCAATGCTGGCCTGAGGGTTCATTACAATACTGTCAGCTGAGGACACATGATTATTTGGGAATATTTTATTATCTGAAATATCAAAATGTTATTAGAAAATGATGCGGTAGGCATGCAAAACAAACAAAAAATAGAATATGATATCATTAGTGGTCGTCCATTTAAAATGTTGAATACCATCACACGTATTTTATAAACGTAATCATTTGAGCCATCATTTTAAGAAAATCACATTAACACAAAACTTTTACATATTTTTCTTAATATGTGATGTATAACATTGTGGAATATTCGGACAGATAACATCAGTGCCTTTACTGTGTGACCCAGGTCTTGAAGTTGACCATCCCAGAAACTTTGAAAAACTACTGATGTGTAAAGTGATCTAGTGAAAAGATGGAATATAAAGTTAATTTTATTGTAAATGGTAGGATGAGTTGTATTTGTAAATTTGGTGGAAAAATATAAATATAAGTTTTTGAATCAAACCTGTTTTTTTCATTATTGCATAATAAATATGAATTATCCATGTATTGATATGTGTAATGTTGAGAACCATATTGAGAAAAAATGATTAGAGTTTACTGCACAGGCCAGTGCAAAGAAAATTCTAAAAAAAGAAGACGTTTCTGAATGTATGTAGCTCTTCCCAGTTGTTATCACATCTGACTAAACATGGAAGAGCTCTGTTCATTGGAGTGGTTTTATGCCTGAATCACTGAGATACGAAAGTCTAAGTTTGTACATTCATTTTCAGTTGTAACATTTATAATCAGTGCATTGCTCTGACTGATGAGTTATTATGAAGTTAGGAAACAAGAATGTCTGGTATTTTACTTGGCTTTAGATATTTCAGATATCTACAACTGATGCTGATTTGTGTTGTAATTATAGTTTTCAAGTTTCCAAGATACCATATTATAGTCACACCTGTCCGATGGAGGCAAATCAGTGACCCATAGGTGATATGCTAGCGTCAGGGTTAGCGAATCATAGCTGACTAAGACCCTATTCCACCTCTACGTAGTACCCCCAGTAACAGGCCTAGCCTGGCTAACAGGGCAAGGATTGCCCTAGTCCCCATGGTGGTGGAGTCTGCTAAAGAAGCATTGCACACACCCTGCTTTTAAGTTGTACTCCAGGACTGAAAAAATAGTTGCCATAACCCACTCCCACGCCGATACAATGTTGTACCTCAACATCTCTACAGCATCGGCTACAAAGAACAACAGCTCTCAGTTACAGGGAGTCCAAAGTACAAGTACAAGTCACCTGTCACAGAACATATTTTGTAGCAGTATTCATGTCAAAGGAGAAGCACAACAACAGAACTAATGAATAACATGAAGGATTGGAAGCTGTGGAGAGACATGGTCGCCAAGGCAAGGCACATGATGATGATTCATGTCATTCACATTGTAGCCCACTCCCTCATGCCTTGTTGGTCCTGGCTTGCTTATATTGATAAGCTCTCATTAGTGTACTATTCATATCCAAGGAACTTTTTTTTTTTTCCAACTGTTTTGAGGAACCTCCCCAAAAATTAATACAAGAAGCTATGAGGATAAGACATGCAGTTTCATCACACAGGCAGCTTGTATATACCTCCAGAATAAACATTGCTAAGTGACAAAATAATTTGTTGTTGTTTTCTTCTTTTTTTTTTTTTTCAAGCCATGAATTTGACAGTGAAATTAATAACAGAAACAGGATGGTTTATTCCAGACCAGAATGAAGCAGTAATATCATTCAGTATTTGACAGTGTAAAAAAGAGTGTTATCTGCATAACATGGTGAAGATTCTCATATGTCATCTAATTTTTTACATGTATCTGCATAACTGAGAACTGTGTACTCATTTTCAGGAACTAGAAAAACATTTTAAAGATCCTGGATCTCTACAGTCTCTACAGTGAGCAGTAAAAAAAAAAATGAGGTTATACTTCAAATTCTGAATATGATTAAAAATGTCCTCTTGAATTTTTTTGTGTGTGTTTATTAATCATAAATTATTAAATATAAATTCATGGATAAAAGTTTTTGATTTTTATCTTTTCCATTTATTGCTTCTAGTTTCTTACTGAACTGACAAAGCTGTTCAGTAAAGGAAAGACCACTGGCTCTGTTACCATGACAATGAAAAGATGTAAGTTGAAAAGCCTTATATTCATTCATATTATTTTATAATTCTAAAATTCTCGTGCATCTTCCTGCCTTTCTAATAATGACAGATGTCCCTCAAGAAGCATTCTTCATTTTTTATAACTTCTTTCAGACTTATCAAATGCCAAACTGATATTGGCTACATATCACCACAAATCATATTATGTTTTTTTCTTACCTAAGCTTGTCATTCTATTTTCTTTTGATAGTTGATATATCCCAAGAATATTTATGCAGACATAATTCAGTATACCAAGCTAAAACTACATTTTTAAAAATGTCAACAACAACAAAAATCTGTGTAATTTTGTAATCTATTTCTGTCACTGAAGATCAGAAAATGAGTGCTAAAATGCTTCACTGAGGTCTATCTTGCTCCATGAAATAAGTCAAGGATTATAAACAGACATATGTAAAGATTACTGAAGGCAGTGGAGATGTGGTTTCTTAGAAAAACTATTAAGAGTAGCTATGACATCTGAGATCAGTAGTCAGGAAAGTCACAGCCAGTGAAAAAAAAAGAAATATAATTAAGACTGGCAAAAAAAAACCATTGTTCAGTGGATGTGTAATGACAAAGGGAATTTGGAAAAAAAATCTTAACAGTAGGGCAAAAATAAACAAAGAAGAGAGGTGAGGAAAGGCCATCTGAGAAGATCATAGACATTCTACTGTATGCAGGATAGTTTGATAGAAGCTGACTTTACAAGGATTAAGAGTTGTAGAAAAGTGTGACTGCCAGTGTCTGTTGGTGTGAAACCAGATAGTAATAATAATGTCCTCTATTGCTTTTGAATGTGAGCATTTTATCATTGAAAGAAAAAAAAGGTGAGAGACATGAGAGCAAAATTTCCATTTGTGTCTTCATGCCCACTTCTTTATCTTTAGAAAATAAAGTTTGTTCATTCAGAATCAAGCACAGTACAAAGGCTGGCCACAGACTGTGAGAGGTGGAGAGAATGAATTGCTACCCTGCAAGATGCTACAGGGTGTACTGGTCGGTGGTTGCTTAGCTGATCACCGACCAAGGGCATGGATGGATGGATTCAGTATCAAGGTTGAGAAACACTAAGTTAGAAAGATAATTCCCTTCAGCTCTTCAGTCTCCCTGGAACTGAGAGCTGGTGTTCTCTGCAGCTGATGCGATGAAGATGTTGAGGCACAGCATCATTTTGGATTGGGAGCAGGTCATGGCAACTGTTTTTTTCAGTCCCTGAGTGCAATTAAAAAAGCAGGGGGTGTGCAGTACTTCTTTACCAGACTCCACCACCATGGTGATCCCGCCCCGTTAGCCATATGTGTATTACCAGGGGTACCAACAGAGAGGAGGGACAGGGTCTTGGTCAGCTATGGTTTTGCAACCCTGAAGCTAACGTGTCAGCTATGGGCCACTATTTGCCAAATTGGATAGCATCTTTGTTCAGCAGTGTCCCCCAGCTCATAAGATGGACATGCTACTGAATATTGATGATCATAATCGTATTGATTACCAAAAATTACTATTCCACTGTCCCGGTTGTCACCATTCATCACTCAGTTGAGCATTTTTAAAGTTTTATTTGTTAAAGTTATACTAGTTTTATCTCTGACATCAAAAACAATGAATCAGCCAGTCACAATCCTGTCTCATTTTGCTGGAACAGGCTGCATCACAACAGGTTGACAAATGAGGCAGGGTTTGAAGTGATTTCAGCTTTGCTTAGAAGCAAATGACTGAATGTTGCTCCATCTTCATATGTCTGTCCAGAAAATGAGAAAAGCCTTGAACAGTGAGCTGTCATTTTTATCTTTCGTTACTATAACTGAGCAGAAACACAAACTGCTTGGTCTCCCAGTATTCAGTAGAAAAACTTATCTGTATCAGTCTTGCGCCTGTGCTGAGATTGTAATGTTCAAATAATGCTCGATATGAGCAGTTCTGTTACTGAATTTGCTTTCTGTTTATGCCTGCACAGATGACGGAAGGACAAAGCCCAAACCAAGAACTGGAAATGTTCCAGAACCAAGTGAATACAAATGTCTTGTGCGTGCCACTCTTGGAAACAGAAAGATAGCAACTGTGGTGAGTTTTCTATTTTGGCATCTTTCAGTCTAATGATGCTGCTTAATTTCCCTTCAGAATTTCACTGAATGCAGTCTTGGGCTGATATTTTCTCAGACATAATCATCACTATCAGTCTTCATTGCTTCAAGGAGCACATAAGACGGAAGCAAAAACACACTTCCAGTCCAGTGTTGAATCTGTTTCAAATCACTGTAGAGGATTCTGTTGATGGAGTCAATTACTTGGGCTGCTATTTAAGCCTGACACTCATTTTGGCGTGTCATGTTTATATTCATGTCTGTTGTCATGCTCCTGTTGTGATATATTCATGGCAAAGAGGAGAAAACTTTCAGCAAAGAAATTTTATTTAGTTGGATGATATCCCAGTGACTGCAGATTTGATTCTGCATACCATGAAATAACTGCATTGAGTAGTATGTTGAGTAAGCTGCTGAGACATTCCTTTGATTTCTGGACCAGACTCAATAAGCAGGTTTCTGAACAATTTCCACTACCATGAGACAAGTTGATCTGTTCCCCATTGGCTAGACTTGAAACAACAGAACAACATAGATGAAGTCTAAGCTAGTTCTGGTTCGCAGGCTCTGATATCTGTACTTTTTACCATTGTTTTCTAAATACCTACATCAGCAGCAGAAGAAGAGGAAGTAGATGACTTTTATAACACACTGCAAACGACAATAGACCAGGTACGGAAAAATGATATTGTATTAATAATGAGGGATTTTAATGCAAAGATTGGTACAGAAGGAGCAGAAGACGAAGGATATATTGTAGAGAAATTTAGCATAGGGCATAGAAATGAGGCAGGTGACAATCTAATGGCTTTTTGCATGGAAAATGAGCTAATGATTGCTGACACACTTTTTAAACATCCAAGAAGACTTTACACATGGACATCACCTGATGGGAAAACCAAGAATCAAATAGATTACATTTTAGTGCAAAGAAGGTGGAGATCAAGTATAACATCAGCAAAAACTTTACCAGGTGCTGATTGTGACACGGACCAATAGCAGACATGAAGATAAAGATAAAAAAGACAGTTACGGGATCACGACCACTCCGCTTTGATCTTACAAAAATACCATAACATTACGGTATAGATGTGAAGACCATTTCGAAATCTTGATGGCTATACAGGAGGAGATGACACCAGATGAAATGGCTCTGCAGGCCAGAGATATCTTAATAACAACAGCTAAAGACATGGTTCCAGTAAAAAAAACACAAAAGGATGGGTTGATTACAAAGGTACACTAGAAATAATAAAACAACGTAGAGAAATGAAGACGCAGTGGAAAGTGACAAACAACACCAAAGAGGAATATAAATCTTTAACAAAAGAAGTACAAAGAAACATAAGAAAAGACAAAAAAACAATACATACAAGATTGTTGTGAAAGAATAGAGGGACATCAGAAGTGTGGAAGAGATAGTGAAATGTTTAAAGAAATGAAGACATTGACGAGAAATGTCACACCTAAGCTAAATGTAATTTGTGACGGGATGAGGAATACTTTGACAGAGACAGAGGAAATTCTAGAAAGATGGAAGGAATATTGCAATGGAATGTATGAAACAACTGACTTGAAAGCAGAAATCTACAGTGTGAATTATTATTGGAGGAGAAGGAACCTGAACCAATAATAGAAGAAGTTTTATGGGCAATAAAGAATCTGAAAAATGGTAAATCACCAGGATGTGATGAGATAACAGCTGAACTTATTAAAGCAGGAGGAAAGGAATGTGCAACAATCTATGCATTATGTAAAAAGATATGGCATTTAGGTATTTGGCCAAAAGAATGGAAAAGAATTGTAATCATACCACTGCCAAAAAAGGGTAACCTGAAATTATGCACAAACTACAGAACTGTTGCCCTGATTAGTAATGCCAGTAAAATTCTGTTAAAAATCATAATGGGTAGACTTCGTAAGAAAATAGAAGAAGTCAATATGGTCCAAGCTGGTTTTAGGCAAGGAAGAGGATCAAGAGATCATATATTCGATATAAGATTAATAATAGAGAAATGCAGAGTTTAATGTGAATCTATATTTATCTTTTATAGACTACTCAAAGGCATTTGATTGTGTACAGAAACTTTGGGAAATAATGGAAAAAATGAGATTTCCAACACATTTGATACAGTTAACATCACTGCTGTATCTAGACCAACAAGCAGCAGTAAGAATAAATGGTGAAACAACTTGGTTTGACATAAAACAAGGGGTCCATCAGGGATGCATATTGTCGCCTTACTTATTTAACTTGTATACTGAAAATATAATGAGGAATGTTAGAGAAGATGTAGACAAAGAATATTACGATGTCATAACAATTAGAGGTTATGAAGTACCAGAGATTAGATATGCTGGTGACACAGTATTACTGTCCACAACACAAAAAGGAATGGAAAAACTAATTATATCAGTCCGTAAGAATAGTGAAGAGCAAAACCTCTATCTTAATGCGAAGAAAACTAAATTGATGACAGCTTACAAAACAAACAAGGCAGCTGAAATATGTATCAATGAGGAAAAATTGGAAGAAGTGGAGAGTTTTGAATATCATGGATCACTACTAACTAATAATGGAGATACAATGAGGGAAATTAAAAGGAGAACATGTATTGCTCTTCAGAAAGTAAAACAACTAAAGAATCTGTGGAGAGAAACAGACAGAACTACAAAAATAAGATTTTTAAGGGCATGCATCTTTCCCATCACAGCATATGCCTGTGAGACCTGGACACTTAACAAAACAGCTGAGAAACACATAAATGCCTTTGAATGTAAATGCTACAGAAGAGTTCTTCAAATGTCATGGACACAAAAAAAGAACAAATGTATCCATACTACAAGAACTTAATATTGAAGACTTAAATATTTTGGACACATTAAATATCATGATCTTCTTCTTCTTCTTCGTTCGCATTGTCTGTCTATACCTGCAGTCCTGTCTCTTGGATAAATTTCACTGTTTTTTGTAATTCATGTATGGAACCGTAGAGCTTATCTTCTTTAGTGGTTTCACTGGGCCAGTAATTATTTCTCAGTGTTTCATAGTTGGTGCAGTTCTGAAGGATATGTTCCACAGTTTGGGGCACCTGGGCACATGTACATAGATTAGTAGTACCAACCTTAAACTTTGTATACATATGACTTCGGAGTCGGCTGTGTCCTGTTCGGAGACGGAGGATGGTGACTTGTTCCTTTCTGTTTAGCATGTGATAGTCATCATGTGGTGGTGTTTGTGGCTTCCTGTAGGTTTTTATCATGCTTTTCATCTGATTATAGGTGATTGGTATGTCTGGTTGCTCTATTTCAGTGCCCTCTTTGGCCAGATAGTCAGCTTTCTCATTGCCTGGTATCCCACAGTGGGAGGGAATCCATTGCAAAGTGACTCCATGTTGTAAGCCAATTTTTGACAAGGCATCCTTAAGGTCTGGTAGTTTGTTGCACTGAAGAGCTTCCAGTACTGATTTTGCATCTGTGAGAATTACTACAGGACATGTATCAATTCTGGAGTCTGATAGTTTTTCAACTGCAGCAATAATTGCCCTAACTTCTGCATCAAAGTTGTTGCAGTATTTTCCAGTGGGTATGGAAATCTTGTCAATGGTGTTGTTTGGATATTCAATATGTGCTCCTGCCCCTCCATTCTTTATGGTATTGTGTGCAGATCCGTCTGTATACACACGTATCCAGGTGTCACATGGATATTTGTCATCTAGCACACTAAGTGTGGCTGTTGATCTTACAAGGCTGCTTTGCATCTCACCATTCTGCACACCTTTCACTTCAGTCTGAATAGTTATTTGTGTATAATCTGCTTCTTTCCATGGTGTATGTTCTGGTACAGATGATAATGGAGCGACTACAGTTGGAAGGTCAGGTATCAGCTTACGCATATGCTTGGCCTGATGAATGAAGCTGCTTCTTTTAAGCCGGCTTAATGCCAAGTTATTGAATCTCTCCTTCAGGGATGGCTTACAGAGCTAAGGAATTTCTCTCCCATGGTCATGACCTTTGTGTCTCTAAATATCATGATAATCTAGAGAAGACTGTCTTGGAAGGGTACATAATGGAAAAAAAGAAGAGAAGAAGACCAAGGCGAAGATGGCTGCAAGACATCGTTGATGATCTGCAGATGATGCATCAGCATCAGGCCATCTTGTTTACAACCAAGAGGCCTACAGGAGTGCTGTTAGGGAGGCAAAGTTCCGCAAGGGACATGCAAATGAATGAATGAATTTCTAAATAAAATTTATTTCGGTGTAGCTTTAATTTCATGTTAAATGTCAGATTACTTGAAACAGAGAAACATCTTATCCAGGAAGATTATATTTCATAATCTAGCTATTAGCTCTAAGGTGGTTTATCTCTAGTTTAGCTTTACTGCTCAGGCTTATGTAAGTTAACAGCCTTGTTGACTGAACAGGGTTCAAAAACATGTCATAAGATTTTTGGCAACAGTTATTTATCTCTCGTGTAGTGTGGATTTTTTTTTAATTTTTCCCTTGTCAGATCATTGTTGTTCTCAAAGGATGGGAAAACTTCAGTTTCAAGCAAACGTCACATATACATTTCTTAACTCTTAGAACACCTGACAACATCCACAGTACAAGAACTTTCTGTTATCATTCACCATGACCACTATGTTTTGCAGGGCCTACGTTCGGCATTTAGAGCAGTTTAAATTTACAAATTCCCAACTATAGAACAAAACCATATGACTATAATTTGGTTTTTTTAAAAATCGTTTTCAATAGTCATTTAAGATGTCCATGCTGGTGCATAAGTTAACCTGTTAGTATTTTTGTGTCTTTTTGGACTTTTTATTTTCTGTCATTGTTAGATATTTTAGCACATATTTTAAAACTGTTGGTAATTTTAAAAGCTTACTCCAAGCCTAGCACCTGCTGATCTTTATACAATAGAATGAGCACGTCCAATACTTTGTTATGTTGCTTCATGTAAAGATCAAAAATTCTGATTGTTGCCTTGTTCTGTGACATTCTCAGCTTTCTACAGTTTTTTTAATGTTGTCGGTCATTGACTGTTACAGTTGTAGAGACATTTTACTGATTCATTTTTCTAAACTTTGTGAGATCAGTCAACTGTGTAGGATCAGTTCGCTGAATTTCTCCTGAGCACCAGCTACAGACCTGCACAATATACAGAGACCTCAGAGCCCAATATGACCCCAAGGGAGAAGCATGGAGGAAAAACATATACTTCCTACATATACATCCTGCTGACAACAGGATTCATGGAGGTGACTCTGCGGCCTGCCTTGAAAGCTGAGCACACAAAACTGATTGCAGAAGAAGAAGTCATTTGGATTTCATGCAATAAATGACTTTTTTAAATAAGGGAGATTTTTATGTCAAGTACCCCAGTAACAAAATATCATGCTTTTATACATGTATTTTGTGATTTTTAATAATTTATTATTAATTATCAGACAGTAATTGGTGAATAAATGGCTAGTGCAGCATAACATTGTCCTATAATTTACAAACATTAAATTTATATCGGATATTTATCTGACATTTTATTTTTTGTATAACAGATTAATCACAAGGATGTCACAAAGTTTCAAATGGTGAGCACAGGCATAAAAACTGACCATTTTGTTTATATTATTGGAATGTTTAAGCATTACTTCTGTTTATGTATCTTCTTAATGTATCTTATTTCTTGCAGTATATATTGCACCTTGTTTAGACACATTCTGGACATTGTTTCTATATTTGCATCTTACACCCTTCCCATGCCGTTAAGTGTCACATAGGATTTGCATGGTAGTTCACCAAGTTTTCTTGCCCTTGGCGAGCTTTTCAACCTCATCAAGGAATTTTATGCCTACTAATTTGGCCCCCCCCTTAACAATGTCCTCTTTAGAGTTTCCCGTGGTCTGCCTTTTTTTTTCTTCGGCCTTTTGTGTTCCACTTGATAGCTTGTTTTTGGATTCTCTGACTGTTTCTTCTTATCATGTGACCAACATATGTCCATCTCCTTTTTCTGATTACCAGTGAGACAGGTTGTTGTTCGCTGATCTGCCTTATCTCTTCATTGTTCTTAAATTCATTCCACTTTATACTATTTTCCTTAGGCATTTGTTTTCAAAAGAGTCTTATTTGTTGTGTATTTCTTTAGTAGCTTTCCAGCTTTTGCATGCATAAATGAGGGTGGATATTACATTTGAATTGAATAAGCTTAATTTTTGTGCTTATAACTTTATGCTAGGTCTAATCAAAAAGTGCTCGGGCTGCATGTACAGCTCATTATCAGGTAAGTGGTAGGATGAAACTGGCGACAAAGTGTGGCCACCATCTGTGTGTTAACAGCCACTGAGTTCATTTGGATAAGTCTTTTCCATTGAATTTTACAGTTTTCTTTACCCAAAGTGATTTTTTTTTTAAAGGTAGATCTGATCGAAAAGCAGCTCCTCTGTTTGAAATTCTGTTTTAAAGTTGGAAAGACACAAACGCTGCAGCTTCTGAATTAGCCTTTGGATGAGGTGTTCTTAACTGAACCATGTATTTTGAGCGCTTAGTCACCTTAAAGGAGATAGAGCTTCAGTCAGAGATAATGACCAAGTTGGTCTTCAACTTTGAAAAGCATTGATAGGTTCACACAAGTTCATGAATTTATCTATTTATCATCTTGTTAGAGAGGTTGCAAAAACTGGGAATACCATACAGGTCCTGCCAAGACTACAGAACTGTTGCCCTGATTAGGTGTGCCAGTAAAATTCTGTTAATAATCATAATGGGTAAACTTTGTAAGAAAATAGAAGAAGAAGTCAATATGGTCCAAGCAGGTTTTAGGCAAGGAAGAGGATCAAGAGATCATATATTCGATATAAGATTAATAATAGAGAAATGCAGAGAATTTAATGTGAGTCTATATTTATCTTTTATAGACTATTCAAAGGCATTTGATTGTGTACAACACCAGAAACTTTGGGAAAATAATGGAAAAAATGAGATTTCCAACACATTTGATACAATTAACATCACTGCTGTATCTGGACCAACAAGCAGCAGTAAGAATAAATGGTGAAACAACAGCCAGGTTTGACATAAAACAAGGAGTCTATCAGGGATGCATATTGTCACTTGTTTAACTTGTATACTGAAAATATAATGAGGAATGTTAGAGAAGATGTAGACAAAGAATATCATGATGCCATAACAATTGGAGGTTATGAAATACCAGAGATTAGATATGCTGATGACACAGTGTTACTGTCCACAACACAGAAAGGAATGGAAAAACTAATTATGTCAGAGCAAAACCTCTATCTTAATGTGAAGAAAACTATATTGGTGACAGCTGACAAAACAAATAAGGCAGCTGATATATGTATCAATGAGGAAAAAATTGGAAGAAGTGGAGAGTTTTGAATATTTTGGATCACTACTAACTAATAATGGAGATACAATGAGGGAAGTTAAAAAGGAGGACATCTATCGCTCCTCAAAAAGTAAAACAGCAAAAGAAGCTATAGAGAGGAACAGACAGAACTACAATAATAAGCTTTTTAAGGGCATGCATCTTTCCCATCACAACATATGCCTGTCAGACCTGGACACTTAACAAAACAGCTGAGAAACACATAAATGCCTTTGAATGTAAATGCTACAGAAGAGTTCTTCAAATATCATGGACACAAGAAAAGAACAAATATATCCATACTACAATAACTTAATATTGAAGAAGGCTGGCTAATAAAGAGGATTAAACTTAAATATTTTGGACACATTAAACATCATGATAATCTAGAGAAGAAGTCTTGGAAGGGTCACATAATAGGAAAAAGAAAGAGAGGAAGACCAAAGCGAAGATGGCTGCAAGAAATCGTTGATGATCTGCAAAAATGGATGCAGCAGCGGCAGGCCATCTTGTTCACAACTGAGAGGCCTACAGGAGTGCTAATAGAGAGGCAAAGTTCTGACTGATTGACTGACCTGCCAAGACATTTTAACCAGTGAGTCATGTTGGTGCAAAGTTTCTTTCTCATCTCTTTACTGAAGAGCAGAAAGAGGACAGAATGGCAGTCTCAGGCGGGCATGTGGAAAGGGCATGAAGCAAGTCAGACTTCTTGAATAACATGACAAAAGTTGGTTTTACAACTTTGACATGGAAACAAGCTGTCAGTCATCACAGTCAGAAACACTGAACTCTCCAAGGTTGAAGAAAACTCAACAAGTAGAGTCAAATGTGGAAACCTTAATCATCACAATTTTAAAAATTTTAATTTTCAAAGATCGTTTCTCATGAATCATCAACAGATGAAACCTGAGTCACTGAGGAAGAAACAGCCTAAAATCTAGATAAATGGATTATAGAAAATGCATCGTGATAATGTTCCAGCTTATGCCTCCCTTCTTGTGGTTAGGCATTTGTTGGTGAAGAGTAAAGTCACTCCAGCGGCCACGCTCACCTGACTTGGCCCTCACGTGACTGTTATTATTTCCCAAACTGAGGAGTCTGTTAACCAGATGCTATTTTCAGATGATGGAAGAGAAAAAGAAAATTCTGAGACTGATCTAAGAGGAAGTGCCTACGGTGAGTGCTGACAAAGTGGAAAAGGCGCATGCAACTGCAACGAGAGACTGTCGAAAAGGATCATTTTAATTTGGAATAATTTTTTATTTATTAACTCTTCCCGTGCCACAGGAAGAAACACAGAAGCTCAGTTGGGTGCCGGAGTAAAAGCACGGGGTCTTTATAGGAGGTATAGTTGTAAAATTGAATGAAGCACAGTATTTCCATGTACTTCCATGTACTTATTATGTTACAAAATATGATTAAATGTACAAAGATTTCATAAATGCAGAGTTTTTAGGAAAAAAGAAGTAATGTGATATTTTTAGACAATGATTGTGTCCAACTTACTGTCGGATAGGTCTAGACCCACACTATGTACCATCTGAGATGCGTAGAACCACCTGTCGATGTCATATTGCGAATCTGTGTTGCATTATTGCTAAAATAATGTCTGAAATAACCTTCTAACTACTTCTCCAGTTGTCTAATATGTCTAGATCTACTTGGGATACATTCAAGAACAGTAGTCTGGTCACAGGCCATGTTCATACCCCTAACTACATCACCAAAAATTGAAATTTCTAGGTAAAAAACTGCGTTTTTTTACACTTGACATCGTTCGTTACTAGGCACTCTTCTGCCATGATGGAAGAGATCACGGGGCGTGCACACTAAATGTTTACAATCTAAACGTTACGTTACACCAGTGTTTTAATGAAACAAACCAAACATAAAATTTTTGACTGGCACCACGTGAGAAACCGGCACAGGAAGAATTAAGTTTTTTATTCTAGGTGAGCATTTTCTGAACAGACCCACATTTATCTTCTTTTCCAGCTTTCTTCAGCACTCCAAGTATTTCCTTGTTACAGACATAGACATATTTCATTCATTTTCTTCTATGATAACCTTTCTGGTTTTCATTTCCAGTGACTAATTATTCTGTGTTTTATTAGTTACTGTAACAAAGTTATTCAGTCATTCTTACTGCTTTTTTTTTCAGGCATATGGCAATCTCTTGAAAGCAAATATGGATGGACTTAAAAAGAAAGACAAAAAAGCTGCCAGAGGACGGAAGAAAACAAAAGCTACACAGTAGTTTCTTTCATAATTTTCAACTGTCATTTTTTTTCTTTTGTTTGAAATTTTGGTAAATAGATCAGGTATCAAAACAGCTGTTAACATGTGATGGTCATGAGGACTGTGAAAAATATTATAGCTATATATTCTTTTCTGTTTTCTTGTTATTCATTACTGGAAAGGAGTCAATAATGTGATGTTAAAAATAGGTGAAAGATTTAACTGTGCTTAATTATGGGTGGATTATCAGCCTTTGCATTTTCTCTGACCAGTTGCCATGGTTTTTGTAACCTCCCATGTCAGAGAAGCAGGTTCTGCCAAGTTTGGGAACATGATAATCTTTACTTTGTAGGCTAGTTGTAACTGGCATACCTCATATGGTCAAGTAAAGACTCCAGCCAGGTCTGTTTCATTGACCAGCTGACTTCCATCATTTCATCTCCTCACTTTGGATAAAGTATTTATATTTCTTTGTTTCAGTAAGAAACTATGTAACAAGCATTTACTGTTGTAGAAAATAATTTTTTTAATGTGGTTAGTGGTTATCTTCTTTTTCATTTGCATTTTTAGCGATAATACGTGGTACCCTGATTTTTGTGATGCGCCTTCTGGCTGGGTACCTCTGACTTCAGCACCTTTCTTTGCTAGGGCAGACCATGGTCTTGCTCGGACTGCCATGAAGACAGTAGTGTAGACTGGCCTGGCCAAAACTCTATCTTCCGTGTAGACTGGCCTGGCCAAAACTCTGTCTTCCAGCCTCTGGTGGCTGTACGTAAGCCCCATCTCCTTGTCAAGCTCAACAGCTTTGAGACAGTTCCACAGACATTTTGACTTTGGGATGGGGAATCTTCAACAATATCCATTCCCCACCACCTATAGTCTGCTGTAACAACTATAGTCTTAGAGACCCTAAGGCTTGTCATGTCCTGGATTGATTGGTTTCACATCAGACTTTTCTCATCCCTGCCGGTGATCTCCATGTCCCCATCCATCTCCATCCTGACATTACATTTTACTTCTTCTTCTTCTTCGTTCGCACTGTCTGTCTATATCTGCAGTCCTGTCTCTTGGATAAATTTCACTGTTTTTTGTAACTCATGTATGGAACCGTAGAGCTTATCTTCTTTAGTGGTTTCACTGGGCCAGTAATTATTTCTCAGTGTCTCGTAGTTGATGCAGTTCTGGAGGATATGTTCCACGGTTTGGGGCACCTGGGCACATGTACATAGATTAGTAGTACCAACCTTAAACTTTGTATACATATGACTTCGGAGTCGGCTGTGTCCTGTTCGGAGACGGAAGATGGTGACTTGTTCCTTTCTGTTTAGCATGTGATAGTCATCATGTGGTGGTGTTTGTGGCTTCCTGTAGGTTTTTATCATGCTTTTCTTCTGATTATAGGTGACTGGTATGTCTGGTTGCTCCATTTCAGTGCTCTCTTTGGCCAGATGGTCAGCTTTCTCATTGCCTGGTATCCCACAGTGGGAGGGAATCCACTGCAAAGTGACTCATTACATTTTACAAAAATAACAGTTAGTGTTGATTGCTACAATTTTCTGTATTACAGAAGTAGGTCAGAGTTTTAATGCAATCAGATCTATGTTCCCTGTCTCACAAAGACATGTTAAGATAAGTGTGTTCTTAACACAGTTGTTCTGGGGGGGGGGTTGTGTGTTGTACCTGCAAGTTATCATAAGTCTGCTGGTCCTAGCTGCATTGTCTTACTGACAACATTCGGTCATGTGCATCTGTCACCAGTTTGTGATGTCGCATAATTTGGTGTGTGAAAATTTGTGAAAATTTTGCAGTGATCCAGTAGTAAATTTATTTTCAGGGATGCATCCTTGAGTATGGGAAAAATATTGCTCATTTGATCTACTTTTAACGTCAAATTGTTGGCTAATTTCTGAATCCAGACCTTAAGTTTTTGTTTACAGGCATTGTTTGTGAATGATATTGCATGGATGTGGGGTTCTGGGAGTTTTGTTTAATGGTTGAGGTTTATTAATGATTGTTGCTGCAAAATATCCTTTTGTTTTGTTTTTCTTGTTAATACTATTACACTGTGCAGTTCATGTGAGAATAAAGCATTTGTGCTTTTATTAACACTTTGTTGACCACAGTTATTTACCCTGAAAAACCCCCAGTTCCCAGCCATTTTTCTGAAAAATGAACATTTTTGAGTGAACTTAGAAAAACATGCATATCTCTACTCACCCTTTAGGGAATGTAATCCAACTTGGTAGACAGACTCCCAAGACCCTCTAGTACTTCTTGAGGGTGTGATATCTTGTGAAATAACTATCTGAATGCAGTGGAACTTGACAACTTTGACCACTTTGACAAAAAAAATTTGTTTCACTCTTTTTCTCATTGACCAAGCACACTCTGCACTTGCTAGATGATGCTTTTTTAGTGCCTTCATCCTCAGGATTCACCAGAACATGATTATTTACTATTCCAGACAATCGCTGTTGTGCATTGTTGATATCATGCGAACAAATCTTTCGTCTTTCCTTCATCAGTCGAAAGCTGCTGCTTTGGTTTATACAACTCTTGAAATTTAGGCAAAAAATAATCCAGCAGAGGTTTTATTTTACTAATTCTACTTGTTTCTGGAAATGTTTGAGAGTTGTCAGAGAAATGCAGAAGTGTCACTATATGCTCAAATTTAGCTCTGCTCATTGTTTTTGAAAATATTGGTGTTTCCAGAAGAGGGTCTGTTGTTCAGTGTGGCTTCCTAGTCTGGCCCATCAAAATGATCAATCCAAAGAATTTGTTAATGTCTGAATGTGTTATATTTTCAGACAAAAAGGCAGTAGTTTGTTCATATGTTGTGTCTGTGCACAGTATAAATTTTCATGATGAGGTAACAGTTTTAAAAAAATCATTGCCAAACACTGTACTGAAAATTTCCTCCATGCTGTCTTGTTTGTTTACATTCACTGAAACACCAGAATTTCCTATAAATTTTTCAAGAACTGGTGTAGAATCAATGTTACTCCACACACCTATATCACTGCTAACTATATCACATAAAAAATATGAAATACTTACTGTTGAAAAATCATATCCTGACTTCGAATCACAATCACACTATCTCTGGAATTTTCACTTCTGACACAGCAACACTGTGCCTAGTTATCGTATTTTTAATCAGATCGCCGTCACAGAAATCACTTTGAAACACATCAATTTCATTACTAGAATCATTAAACAGTGATTTTTATTCATTACTAGGGTAGTCTGACAAAAGATTCTGGGCATAATTCATTGTACTGTCACAGTAACATCGAGCGTAACGTGCTCCGCCATTTGCACAAAATGTCGACTTGGCGAAATCTCGTAAACACGTGTTTCCGACAGCTAAACCCGCGAGATTTCTATTTTTTTTTAAGTTACGAAGATTAAAAACAATATTTTATTATATTAACTTTGCAGTAAAAATACAAACAACCAAAAATTACTTTAAATAACACGCTAGAAACAGTTTAAATAAGACGACCATCGAATACGGCAAATCCGCCTTTCGGTCAACAACGCACGGAAACCAGAAATACGGATTTTCCCGTATTTGGTCAACAAAGTGTTAATATGGTTTGTGACATGAACTCTTCATACAGAACTCTACAGTACTAACAAGTTATTTCACTCTGCAGTTTCTTCTTTTTTCTTTTTTTTTTTTTTTTGGAGTGCCATTTAAAGAGTTTGTCTGAAATGTTCCGGGAGCAAACACATTCCAAAAGACTGAAGTAATAGATCCCTGGAGTCAGTTTTTACTGCTGAACTCAGAAGACAGGTACTGGGTGCAGTCCGTCTTAGGTTGTTCATGTGAACCTCATACCAAACCAGTGTAAGGGGTGTGGCTTCCGAGGGCAGTGTTCAGGGCCTTGGTCGCACGTCATGTGCACAAGTTTTTTAAAACATTTTTGAAACACAAAGAAGAAATTTCTGTGAGCAAGTTTAAACTGCACACTTTGAATGTGAGAGAATCATTATAGTAAGGCTGATGATGTGGCAGATTATGTAAACATTAGAGAGAGAGCGAGAGAGAGAGCAGATAAAACATCTAAAACTCAGCATGGGCAGGTTTTCTAGGTGAGAAGGATGAAAAAAAAATTAATAAGTTTTGAAAGTAACAGATGAAATGAGTAAAGAAAGACAAATGTAAAATGTTCATAATTAATAACTTAACAAAATAAATGAATAAACCAAGCTGTATAGTTGATGTTGAATGATTTAGAGCAACATTATTCCTAAGTTTGTCAAATGCCAGATTATTAGCTGTTTTTCTTTTATGCGATGAATGGTGCCTTGTGTGAAGTTAGGTAACAGTTTTGATAGCCAAATATATTTTTAAAAAATGACAATGAGGATATAAATTAAAATAATGTTTGTCTTGTCTTGTCTCCTTCCTCATATACCTTACAGTGTTGAGAAGACAAATAGACATCTTGATAATTTGCTTCATATAATGGGATATTTAAGGTTGCTGTAATTTCCTTCCTCCATCTCTTGCGTGGGAGGCCTCTTCCTCTGTTTCCTACAAAGCTTAGTGTGAATGTTTTTTTTGTGGTATACCATCTGGCAGTAGCTGTGTAATGTAGCCAAATGCTGTTTCTGGATGTAGAGTAATACTGATGTTACTCCAACCGTTGCCATGAAGGTGTCATTTCTTATTTGGTCTCTTGTCACATTTAGTATTCTCCTTAAACATCTTGTTTCTATCATGGTGATTTTATTTTTGGGTTTGGCTGTTACTGTCCATGTTTGACATTAATAGCATAGAGTTGGGAGGAAAATGGTGTTGTACAGTGCTCTTTTTGTTTCATTTGTGATGTATTTGTTTTTCAGTAAAGGAGTCATTTGACCAGTGACTTAATTTGGTTTATTGCTTCTGTTCTAATTCTTGGTATCAGTTTCCCTAAGGATGATATTGTGCTACCTAGCTTTTTGAAATGTTACACCAGTTTCAGTGTCTGGTTGTCCAGGAAGATCATTGTTATGATTTCTTCACTCATCATGGTCATGACTTCTGTTTCTTAGCACTGATCTTCATGTTGTGGCTTTTACATGCCCTTACTAAATTATCCATGTTCTACTATAGGTCTTTCTGTGGTGTGGCTTTAAGTGCTTGGTTGCATCCTTAAAAAAAATTTTTTTTCAGTTCCATTGAGTTCAGTCATTCAGTCATTTGCATGTCCTTTGCAGAACATTGTCTCCCTAACAGCTCTCCTGTAGGCCTCTCGGTTGTAAGCAAGATGTCCTGATGCTGATGATTACATTTGCAGATTATCAACCATGTCTTGCAACCATCTTCGCCTTGGTCTTCCTCTCTTTCTTTTTTCCCATTATGTACCCATCCAAGACGTTCTTCTCTAGATTACCATGATGTTTAATATGTCCAAAATATTTAAGTTTAATCCTCTTTATTAGCCAGCCTTCTTCAATATTAAGTTCTTGTAGTATGGATATATTTGTTCTTTTTTGTGTCCATGATATTTGAAGAACTCTTCTGTAGCATTTACATTCAAAGGCATTTATGTGTTTCTCAGCTGTTAGAGTTCCAGTGAACAAGTGTTAAAAAATAAAATTTGAAACAGCTGTGATTTTATTAATTTTTTGTTTAAACAGCAGTGATTTTTCCTTTACCTATGAAAAAAAGGCTGTTCTTAAGCACTTCATCAGCTGAAATAAAATCCTAAGTAACTGAGCTAATGTATTTTATACCACAACTATTTAAGATCTTCTACAAGCTAAAAGTGAATCAGTTTTGTTCCTGAATCATACCATACCTCTAAATTAGTGAAGTTGAGAGCACTGGGAACATAGTAACAGGAGGACAGGTTGAGAGGTACTCTCACAGAAAGTTTTAAAATGGAAACAGGTGTGCGGCAGGAATGTTTGCTGTCACCATTCCTATTTCCTCTAGCAATTGATTGGATCATGAAAACTACCACACCAAGAAAAATAAATGGGATACAATGGACATTGTGGAGCCAATTGGAAGATCTTGACTCAGGAGATGATGTGGCCCTTCTAGCACACAACCACACACAAATGCAAGAGAAACTTCAGATCTTAAGCAAGAATTCAGCTAAACTGGGACTATATATTAACAGACACAAAACAAAGATAATGAAAAGCAATAGTGCAAGCAGTAGCCTCATGGTAATTGAGGAAGTGCCAACTGAGGAAGTAGAGTATTTCACATATTTAGGCAGCATAGTGGATAAATACGGAGGAGCGGAAAAGGATGTTAAAGCCAGAATAACAAAGGCCAGGACAGCATTTATCCAATTTAACATAATATGATCATCTAAGAACATCAAAACAAGAACCAAACTTAGGCTTTTCAATACAAACATTCAGACTGTCTAGCTATATGGTTCAGAGACATGGGTTATGACCAAGACAATACAACAGGACACAAACATTCATGAACTAGTGCTTGAGAAGGATTTTAAACATTAAATGGCAGGACAAGATCAGGAAGAGGGAGGTCTGGGAAAGGGCAGGACAAGAACCTATGAACCTACAAATCATGTCTAAGAAGTGGAGTTGGACTGGCTACACTCTAAGGAAACCCGACACCAGCATAATAAGACAGGCACTGACATGGAATCCTCAAGGAAATAGAAAACGAGGAAGACCTAGACTTACTTGGAGAAGAGAAATTATGACAATGCTCAGAGACAAGGGATGCACATGAAAAGAAGTAGAGAATAATTTCAAGAACAGGGATGACTGGAGAACCTTTATCTGTGGCCTATGCTCCCAAGGGAGTGAAAGGCGATGATGATGATGACAGGTTGAGGAACCGTGGCATCCAATAACATTTTGAACAAATGGCATGAACCTTGATACCAAATAAAGGAAAGTGGTTGTGATTTGGTCATGTGGTATACATTTATAGGTTAGATCTCACTGCATATGGCACCAGACTTTCATATATAGTTGTAGGATGCAAGGAACACTAGTTGTGATATAAAGAAGACGGCCAAGACTGGGTAGGATGGAAAGTCTCTGCTTTACACATCATGGTGCATGATGAAGAATGATGAATGTTTAGAGTACCATCAGGTGATGGCCAACAGAACATTCCAGATACAGTGAAAACGTACAAAGATTCAAAGAGATTAGAAAATAGAACACTTGTGAGGCTGCAGTAAGAAATAAAGAATTTATTATCATAAGCCATGGACATTAAATTCTTTCCAGTTGCTGGTTATCTTCTAACTTGTACCTTGAAGTAAGGTGTTAATAAAAATCCTTATAGTGTTCTGACATTGGCAACTTCCATCTCCTGGGCCATATCTATATTTTGGCATGACCAAATGTCATAATGAGGGAGACTTGTACTATCTCCATGTAACTGCGAGCCGGTGTTCTTTGCAGCCGATGCTATAGAGGTGTTGAGGTACAGCATCATATAGGCATGGGAGCAGGTTAAAGCATCTACTTTTTTCAGTCCCAGAGTACAACTAAAAAGCAGGGGGTGTGCAATGCTTCTTTAGCAGGTTCCACCACCATGGGGACTATGCCGATCCCTGGCACGTTAGCTAGGCTGTGCCTGTTACTGGGTGTACCACGGAGAGGTGGGACAGGGTCTTGGTCAGCTATGGTTCGCTAACCCTGATGCTAGCATATCAGCTATGGGTCGCTGATTGCCTCATTGGTCAGGCGTCTTCACCACCAATGAGGGAGAAAAAATATGTTCTTAAATAATTGATTGGCATATCTCAGGAGTTAGTGTCACTGCGGTCAAGACTTACTTATTACCACTTTGTGACAGAATGTATTTATGAACTTAATGATTTCCATTTTGTGTAATTTTGCGCGTGTATTTTAAAAAGAATCTCTAGTCTGCTTTGAGAAGAGTAGGAACTTACACATACGCGAAGTTCATGTCATCAGCAGGCAGTATGTCTGTTTTCCATCAGAACAAGGATGGACGTCACTGGTTCTTCAGTCATGTTCTTCCATGACCTTCCCTCAAATGCATTTACTCTTCTTCATGCGCTGTTCATGTCCACACTGTGCGTTCATTACATAAAAAATTGTTCATATAAGAAACAATGAGACTTTTGCACAGTAAACTGGTACGCAAAGAGCAATAGTGTTCGATTGCTAGGCTTTGAAAAATGGTAGACAAGGCACAAAAGTACAGCAGACTTATCCATTCGCACACTGGAGTTATAAGATGGATGTGTGGATTAAGTACGCTGTACTCTATATATGGAATACCATCTAAAATTGTCAACATCATTAGAGATCTCTACGACAGATATGTTTGTGTGGTCAAGATAGAAGAAGGAATGAGCGAATGGTTTCAGATTGAAACAGGCATGAAACAAGGATGTATATCATCTCCATTGCTTTTTTAAATTGCCATAGACTTTATAATGAAAAGATGCTGTACAGGTAAAACTGGCAATGATTGGGTACATAGAACCCAAATAGATCTTGATTTTGCTGATGACATAACTCATATTAATGACAATGTGAAATCGATGCAGGAAAAAACAGATTCCCTGTCTTCCTTGGCTAGTAAAATAGGTCTTGAAATTAACAAAGACAAAACAAAAATAATGAAACTTCTCATTAATCAAGAGGGGAAAAATATATGTAGGAGGAACAGTTGTTGATGAAGTAAACCAATTTGCATACCTTGGTAGCTACATAGACCAGGATGGTGACACCAGGGAGGAAGTTAGAATTAAAATTGCAAAAGCAGCATTGTCCTTCAAAAATCTTGAGAACATGGAAATCAAAAGTTATAAGACAAAAACCAAGTTTTAGATTATCCAATTCAAATGTGATATTCACCACCATTTATGCATGCGAAAGCTGGAAATCAACGAAAGAAATTAGACTCTTAAGAAAACAAATGCCTAAGGAAAATACTTGGTATAAAGTGGAACCAATTCAAGAACAATGCTGAGATAAGACAGTTGAGCAAACAACAACCTGTCTCACTGGTGATCAGAAAAAGAAGATGGACATATATAGGCCATGTGATGAGAAGAAACAATCAGAGAAGACCAAAACAAGCTGTAAAGTGAAGCACAACAGGCCAAAGAAAAAGAGGTCGACCACGTGAAACTCTAAAGAGAACATTGTTAAGAGAAGCCAGTTTTGTGGGCATAACATCCCTTGATGAAGTTTAAAGACTCGCCGAGAACAGGAAAACTTGTCAAACAACTATGTGAGCCCTATGTGACGTTTAACAGCACGGGAAGGATGTAAGAAGCAAGACTCTATAATATAGATAGACTTTTATATAGTATTCAAAGGCATTTGATTGTGTACAAGCCAGAAACTTTGGGAAATAATGAAAAAATGGGATTTCCAAAACATTTGATACAGTTAATATCACTGCTGTATCTAGACCAACAGGCAGCAGTAAGAATAAATGGTGAAACAACAACTTGGTTTGAAATAAAACAAGGGGTCCGTCAGGGTGCATATTGTCGCCTTACTTATTTAACTTGTATACTGAAAATATAATAGAATGTTAGAGAAGATGCAGACAAAGAATATTACGATGCCATAACAATTGGAGGTTATGAAATACCAGAGATTAGATATGCTGATGACACAACACAAAAAGGAATGGAAAAACTAAATATGTCAGTCTGTTAGAACAGTGAAGAACAAAACCTCTATCTTAATGCAAAGAAAACTAAATTGATGACAACTGACAAAACAAATAAGGTAAAAGGTAAGGTAAAGGTAATCCTCTCATGCCTTAGAGGCACATAGGGATATGGTTTTAGTGCCCATATTTTCCTTGACCTGTCAGCACACTAAAACAAATAAGGCAGCTGAAATATATCTTGGATCATTACTAACTAATAATGGAGGTACAATGAGGGAAATTAAAAGGAGGACATCTATTGTGCTTCAAAAAGTAAATCAACCAAAGAGTCTGCAGAGGGGAAAAGACAGAATTACAAAAATAAGATTTTTAAGGGTATGCATCTTTCCCATCGCAACATATGCCTGTGAGACCTGGACACTTAACAAAATAGCTGAGAGACACATTAATACCTTTGATTGTAAGTGCTACAGAAGAGTTTTTCAAATACCGTGGACACAAAAATAAGAACAAATATATCCATACTCATTAACTCATTTGCATGACCTTTGCCAAACTTTATCTCCCTGACAGCACTCCTATAGGCCTCGTGATTGTGAGCAAGATGGCCTGCTGCTAATGCATCTATATCCATACTACATGAACTTAATACTGAAGAAGGCTGGCTATTAAAGAGGATTAAATAGAGAAAACTTAAATATTTTGGACACATTAAACGTCATGATAATTTAGAGAAGACCGTCCTGAGGGTACATAATGGGAAAAAGAAAGAGAGGAAGACCAAGGCGAAGATGACTGCAAGACATCGTTGATAAACTGCAAATGGATGCATCAGCAGCAGTGCATTTTGCTTACAACCAGGATGCATACTGGAGACCTGTTAGGGAAGCAAAGTTTCGCAAGGGACATCAAATCTGATCCTCCAAATAAAGTAAAATCTCGGCCTGCCTACGTGGTTCGAGTCATGGTCGTTCTCTTATTATATATATATTTTTCTTTTTATCTCGTCTAAAGAGCTTTATATTTCTATTTGTATTCTATTCATAGGCTAATCAAACAGCTCTGTATTGTTTAGCTAGAGTTCTCAAACAGAGATGAATTTTATAGGCAATTTTAAAGTTTCCGTGGGAAACTGGGACCACAGAATGACAGACTTGAACTGTTTAAATACAGTTTTATAATAATATTTATTTGGAATGGATCTTTTGAGTCAGACAATCGTGTGTGTGGGGAGGGGGAGGGGATAGAGAATTATGACATGCGGTGAAAAGGATGCGATGGCAAAAAGGGATGAGAATAACTATTTTAGGCCAAAAAGATTGCAAAGACTTCCTGATTTGCCAAATGCAAAACTGACCAATGATTTGAGAGTCTGCTATCAAGGAAGTGGGCAGAGTTTTATAACAAGCGATATAATCAGAGGGTTATTTGCATTATAAATTAGGAAGAAAGAAATGTTTGAGGCCGCATGTCACAAGAAATAACAAATTGCATTCTTGCACCCATTCCATAGGTCAACCCCCTCATTCTAAACAAGTTCTGTGACATTTTAATTAATGAGCGTAAAATCTTCATCACGTGACTTGTTTATTTGTATCCTTGACATCACGGACTAGCTCTTTCTGTGCCAGAGGAAGAAACGCGGACGTTCAGTTGGGTGCCGGAGTAAAAGCGCGGGTCTTGATATGTTTAGGGGGTATAGTTGTAAAATGAATGGAAAACAATATTTCCATGTACTTCTGTGTACTTATTATGTTTCAAAGTATAACTAAATGTGAAAATTTCATAAATGCAGAGTTCTTTTTTACGAAAAAAGAAGTAATGTGATGTTTTTAGACAATGATTGTGCCCAGCTCACCATCGGCTAGGTCTAGATCTACACTATTTACCATCTGAGATGTCTAGATCTACTTGTCGATCTCGTATTGTGATTTTATGTTATACCGGTTGTTTTATTGAAACAAACCAAAGTCAAATTTTCGACCACAGCACGAGACAGGAGAGCCGGAAGTGTCGAAAATCCGACCAATGGCTCTGTAAGAGCAGAGACCTTACAAAAAGTGGCAGAATGGCACAATAGCATTTTGTTTCCAGACAAAATCAGTATTGAACGAATTGAACGAACAAGGAAGATAGGCGAAAAGCATGCCAGTTGAATCAACATCTGTATTTTATGATTGGAACGGTTCCTTGCGGCAGATTTATTTCATCCATAATAACACTCGATTGCCCAAACAGCTTCTTTATGGGGAACTACTGAACGGATAACGGAAAGCTGGAGGGCAAAAAAGCGTTACAAGGTTACGCTCAAAATCTCACTCAAAGCCTTCGGGATAGACATAAATTCTTGGGAGGCCAAAGCACAAGTCCGCACATCATGGAGGGCTTTAACCAGAGCGCTCAAGGATTGAAAGTGCCCAGCATAAACGAGCAATGCGAAAAGCCAAGGCAGCACAAGCACCCATAACAGAGTCTGGACATATGTGTTTCGTGTGTGGCAAAACGTTTAGAGCTCGTATAGGGCTAGTTGGTCACGCACGGACACACCTCTCCTTACTTTGACTAAGATGAATCTGTGGTCATCATCGAAGACTAAGGACGAACAACAACATTTCATCCATAATTATTAAGACCCCAGCAGCAGATCTCCACGGGCTATTGCGACGATTTAAGGGAAAATATAAATTGTTATATACATTAGAATTCGTTTTCGTTTTCGACGACAAAAAGCAAGCTCATGAAAGAAGACAACCCAAGTTTACTTTAGTTTGTGAACAGCAATACTAGTGAATATACAAAACCATGTCAAATATGCATTTAATATAAGAATCACAGAATAGTTGCTGATTTTTAAAAATTGTCAATATCTGTAGCCTTCGTGATATCAAAGCTAATTCTTCCCGGTTTATACGCAATAACTTACAAATGAAACCCTACGGAATCTGTACATCTTTTCAATAAGACGTAACAAACACAGCGACACAACTTTGCACCGTTCCACACGAAGTGTTACTGAACATCAAAAAATGGCAGACAAAGGGGCAGATGCTAAGGCAGAGATAAACTATGTGGCCGCCCAAAACTTCTGGTAAGAGCTGACCTTTCAAATCTTCGCGAGAGAAAAACCTAGATTAATCATATTTAATCTGCTTATTCAGCGTATCAGATAACACATTACTGTGAAACCCGTAGAAGCACTTGCTTCCGGACTAGGTAAAGGTGATTTGCAGTTGTATTTAAAATGGAAAATTGTGTTAAGTGTAAGTTGTATATGTATTGATAATGTAGCATATGTGAGTTTTTTCTACATTCAGTTACTGGCAAAGCGGCGAGATCGTGCGACTTTTTCTGCATTCAGTAAGGGTGTAAAAAGGAATGGAAAAACTAATTATGTCAGTCCGTAAGAACAGCGAAGAACAAAACCACTATCTTAATGCAAAGAAAACTAAATTGATGACAACTGACAAAACAAACAAGGCAGGTGAAATATGTTTCAGTGAGGAAAAACTAGAAGAAGTGGAGAGTTTTGAATATCTTGGATCACTGCTAACTAATAATGGAGATTCAATGAGGGAAATTAAAAAGAGGGCATCTATCGCTCTTCAGAAAGTAAATCAACTAAAGAATCTGTGGAGAGGAGCAGACAGAACAATAAAAATAAGCTTTTTAAGGGCATGCATTGCATCTTTCCCATTGCAACATATGGCTGTGAGACCTGGACACTTAACAAAACAGCTGAGAAACGCATAAATGCCTTTGAATGTAAATGCTACAGAAGAGTTCTTCAAATATCATGGACACAAAAAAGAACAAATATATCAATACTACAAGAACTTATAAATTGAAGAAGGCTGGCTAGTAAAGAGGATTAAAGAGAGAAAACTTAAATATTTTGGACACATTAAACGTCATGATAATCTAGAGAAAACCGTCTTGGAAGGGTACATAATGGGGAAAAGAAAGAGAGGAAGACCAAAGCGAAGATGGCTGCAAGACATCGTTGTTGATCTGCAAATGGATGCATCAGCAGCAAGCCATCTTGCTCACAACCGAGAGGCCTACAGGAGTGCTGTTTGGGAGGCAAAGTTCCACAAGGGACATGCAAATGAATGAATGAATGAATGAGTGAGGTGTTTCCAAAACCTGAATTCCTTATATTAATGAGGGAACCGACAGTAAGCATTGAACAGAAAAACCAAGACAGAGAAGGCATCTGAAAACAGCAGAGTTGATCTTGAGGAAGTCGAATCTTTGACAGCATTAGACGTTTTTGACATTCATAACTGAATAGGACTTCGTGGAATCCCAGCCAACACCAAACCCACACTCTCTGTGTGGGAAGAATGAAAGATGGAGTGATGAAGGGCAGAATGTAAGACGGGCCTGCGTGCTCAATTCTTTACCCTTTAAAAATAAAGATCATTCGTCCATTCTCCTTTGTTTACCCCCACCCCCAGTATCAGGCCTGCCTGGCTAACCAGGCAGAGATCAGCAGAGAGCCATATGGATGGAGTCAGCTAAAGATCCCCTGCTTTTTAGTTGCGCTCAGGTAATAAAAAAACAGCAGCCATAACCCGCTCCCAATACAGTACGAAGCTATGCTTCAGCATCTCCGCAGCATCGGCTGCAAAGAACACCAGCTCGCAGTTTCAGGAAGAAGAAGAGGAAGGAGAAGCAGAAAATTATTTCTAACGATGAAGTCTGTGGCTTCATGTGAGAGGAGCTTCCAAAGCTAAAGCTTATGGAGATCTATTTACGATGGCGCAGTCTAGGCTTCCCGATCTCGCGATATTAAGAATTGAAAGTAATTTGGCGAAAGACACTGTTGTCAGTCAAGTTCACGCTGCTTAGAAAGGCACAGAAAAGGTCAGATTCAGTCGAGATGTTCACTATGTGTTGAAATGTTTGTGTATTAGTTGTTTATGTTACTACCTTTGTCCGTGCATTCATTGTCATACGGGAGTTACGATTTACGAGTAACAAAGGAAAACACTAAGGATTCTGTTTGGTCTTGTAGGGGAGGTTACCGCACTGGATGACACCAAACTTTAGTGACGCCATGTACATAACCCCTATAATTACTGCATACTATAGAACATTTTAAAGCTCTGGAATTAATACATACTGCAAACCGAATTTTTTAAAAATGTAATTGTAGTTATTTTTTGAAGACCACATGAAAACCCTTTATTGCTACACGCTGCTGAACATCACACTAAGATATAGTGTGTGTGGGAAGAGGATTGACTCTTTTATTCATAATTAATTTCCATGTTCTACCAGGACAAATTTTGATGAGACATTCTGGTAGAAAGAAACTGGAAGGAAGTTACTCTGTAATTTAAAAGCATAGTTTGAAAATGTGCTATATTTCATTTTATTTAGACTTCGCTCTGACAGTGGCAATAATATAGCAGACAGACTTGCTGGACAGGCCAAAATAAACGGCAGACTGACAATGGACAAGGGGTACATTACTAAAGCTGTATTGGACAGACTACGGGAAAATGAATAGCAGGAGTGGAACAGTGTAGCTGTGAAGAGACTGCTGGAGCTAGGATCAGTTAAATGTGCTGGCAGGAAATCCGAACTGTGTGGCAGAAAACGCATCATTAACAACCAACATTTGACAGGAACTATAGCAAACATACTCTTGGATGGATGCTGCGGCATGCACCGGAGCATATATGGGGTTGTCGCGAATGCAATGAAGCCGGAGTCTAAGTTTTGAACTTTAACCTCTCTGAGCAGTGATTCACACTGATGCGCGAGATCTGCCAACCCTGCCAGCGTTGTTTTGGAATGAAAGTGTGGGGGTATAGTGCGAAATTAAACTGATCAAATAAACTGATTATGTGCCGGATTCAATGTATATAAGCTACGAAGAAGATTCATTTGGTGAATCACTCATTATACTTACACTGTTTTTATTTTTTTAACGACTCTTAGTCTCACTGGTAGACCACCATAGAGCTGTGAGTGGTCTACACGATAGGGACGCGGTTTCTCGGAATGAAGGAAGTGGGTTCAATCCCCATTTCTCTTGACTCTCAGTCAGTAGGAAACGAAAAAGCCTTTGCCCTAACCAAACAGGGCAGCAGAATGGAACAATGCAGCCATCAAGTAACTTACAGGGAGGCCAAGACCATCATACGAAGCCGCTACGACCATCTGTGGACCAATAAACTAGGGGCAAACAGTTAACCGGGTCCAATCCACCAGTTACAATGGAGGCAACAAACGATCCTGTTCCGATTAAGAATTGGCCACTGCAGACTGCTGAGCCATCTCCACCGACTCAAGATCTCACACACAGACGAATGTCCGTGCAGGAGCGGAGTGCAGACTTCAGATCATGTTCTCCAAGAGTGTCCAACTTTTTACAGATCTACGCAACCAGACATGACCACAGGGCTCGGACCTAAGGCAGAAGCTGTGGGGCTGCCAGGAGGACCCGGAGAAGACTGTAAACTTCATTCTGGAGGCAAGTCTTCTGATTTAGCATGACTAAGAACTTGAACGCAGAAGAAGAAGAAGAAGTAGAAGAAGACATACTGAAGCTACGGAGGATGTAAATCTGATATTCTTTTTGTGCAAGGAAGAGAATGACGAATGTAGTGAAACATTTTAACATTAAAGTTCAGAAACGGTGCGCCATTCAGATTTGCTTCCGGTTCTGTTATTGCCGGAGGTGGGGTGGAGAATTCGATCTCCACTCCAACGGCGGGTGTCTCAAACAGCCTCTTGCAGTCAAGTCGGCTCCTGGCCTTCCCGTGGCAGATCTGTTTAAACTGACAGGAGAAGGGGCGAAGGCGAATATCTGGCGCCTAAAAACCAGATACTTAGGGTAGATGAGTGGCACGTTTGGTAGCTCATCTACCGCTGCTGGCGAGATTCTTCAGCTGCGGTGCGTGGAGCGGTGCTCCTCCCGGCCAATGAAGAAAGGTGCAAATGGGGTTGCCGCGCAGCACCACTGAGGTAGAAAGGATAAAACGAAGCAAACAGTCAAATCACGGCACCTCTGGTCTGGATGTCGGCCATGTCCTGAGTGCAGTCATATCGGGTGAAATGCATGAACCGGCTTATCCCAGAGGTTAAGGCATTGCTGGCGAGACTCTTTGAATGCCTGGGGTGGAGTGAAGCTCCTCCCGGTCAAGGAAGGAAATGCGGAAAAGAAATAAAGGTTGCTGTGCGGCGCCGATGTGAAAAGGTGGTGGAAAGGATAAAGTGAAATTTAATCGGTATGTCCAGTAGTATCGCTGCGGGAGCTACACATACCACGGCGACCCTGCTCTAGAGGCCGGCCACGTCCGAAATACACCTACACTGGTGATATATGCCTAAACCGGCACACACCAGGGGTGGAACTTGATGGCAAGACATGTCATGCCACTCCGCTGTAGAGTCGGTCACGTCTGATACACATCCATACTGGTGAATTATGCCTAAACTGGCTCACACCAGGGGTGAAACTTGAAGGCTACGCATGTCACAGTACCTCTGCTCTAGAGGTCGGACTCGTCCAAAACAAGCCCATACTGGGATAATATGCCTAAACCGGCTCAACCCAGGGGTGGAAGTCACTAGTGGCGAGGATTCGTCCTCCTAGACAAAAGCTCCATCCTGGTCACAACTAGGAAAGGTAGCGGTCGGAGACACTGGACCAGGGCAGTCTAGATAGGCAACCACCTCACACCAGGCGGGGATGTTTGCGTATCCTAATCACGTTGAGGTTTTCCGGTGGGAAAGTCCAACTCTGGACTGGATGGGCAACTACCTCTCACCCAGCGGGGATGCACTGTTATCCTAAACACGTCGAGGTCTTCCGGTGAGAAAGTCCAACTCTAGACTAAACTGGTGCAACGAAAACCACGGTGTCACGCAATCCGCTTCAGAGACCCACCAAGAATACAGGCTAAAGCCCTGCGATACTCTGAACCTCTTGTGGTCCTCTCGGGGATCTTGTGTGGTCCTTTCGGGGACCATACAGGAGACCACGAGACCTAACGAGGACCACAGGCGTACATTCAGTAGGATCACAGTGCGGTCTTGATAGTAGAAGCGAACGAAGAAGAAGAAGAAGAAGAAGATTTGCTCCCTTGTTTGGGGTGGTGGGGGTGGTGAAGGGGGCTGAGGGAAGAGAGAAAGACTTGCTCTCTTGACAAGTAAACACCCGCTATTTTTAAAAAATCTGCTTTGTAAATGTAGGAAAGAAAACTACAACAAGGCCAGTGTTTTACAAAGAACCACATGGCCGAACGAATGGGGCTACGTTGTACCAATATACCAGGAGGTAAGACAACAAATCGCATTTTATGTGTTAATCTTCTTGGAATATCAGTGGCGTGTACATTTAGCAGGTTCAGTCATTGCCTCACATCCGTTAAAGGGTGACAGATAGCGAGAAACATGCCTGGCTTGTCCGTCCGTCATGTGTTAATCTTACTGTGCTGTATTTTCTGTTCTGTCCACACAGACAACAACAACAACAAAAAACTTCTTTGTGGTATAAATAATGACTGAATTCATTTCTCATTTCCTTTTTATTTTCTCCTACATCTTCTTTTAAATTTTGATGTAGTCCTAATAATTTTCTTATCATTGAATTATTTTATCGTAACCTTTACGATATTTTCTTAAGTGTACAATTTTAGTGACAGCTCTTTTAGACAGCAGGGTACGCTACATCTCTCTCTCTCTCTAGAGAGAAATGGAAGGAGTCGCTTTAGTGATTCTAAGGTGCAGATGTGTGCATATTTTTGTATGAAAAGGGGAGAGGGTTTGGAGAAATTGGGAAGAATTTTGGTTCACACATAGAAAAAAAAAAACATTTTTCATATGAAAGAAAATCTGAAACCGTGGAAGCTGGAGTTTTTCTCCTTATTTTTCCAGGGAAAGAATTATAAAATGACAAGTTTTCTCAACATTTTTTTTATTCTGCTCATTTCCGTTCTTTTTCAATCAAATTTTCTCTGCCACATGTTCTCATTACTTTTAGTTGTGGCCAGCAGAAGTTCAGCCCACGGAGGAAGAGAGAAGGGGGCGGCGGGAAGGCTCGGTCTATATTTGGATACGTAGTTTAAATAATCTAGCAGATTCTGCTCTAAGTGACATGATCCTTGTTTGGGTTCAGATCTGTTTTTTTTTTAATCGCTTGATTTAAAAATATTGTTATGCACACAATACCAGTCACTGCTTTGTTTTTTGTTTGTTTTTCTGGAAAAATGTTATGGACTGTCAGTTTGAAATGTTCTCACAGTTACTTCATCTAAGTAAGCACAGCTCCTTCATCTGCTGAAGATACATTTGATACGTAGAGATTTTGTTTCGTAGAATCTTGAATTATGCATTATTTAAATGAAGATGGCCAGAACAACATTTTTGTTCTCTCCTCAAATTCTCAACATTCATGAAGAAACTGTGAGTATGATCTGCGGGGTTTTCCGCCTCTTGTTGATGCTGCTGGGATGCAGTTGTTTCTGGGGATCATTGAGTGAAATAATATTTATATCTGAAGGTGTAATCGCAATAAGAAGATGTAGCCACAATGAGAAGATATAGGCACAATGAGAAGATGTAGGCACAATGAGAAGATATAGGCACAATGAGAAGATGTAGGCACAATGAGAAGATGTAGACACAATGAGAAGATGTAGGCACAATGAGAAGACGTAGGTACAATGAGAAGATGTAGACACAGTGAGAAAATGTGGGTACAGTGAGAAGATGTAAGCATAATGAGAAGATATAGACATAATGAGAAGAAAAGGGCACAGTGAGAAAATGCATGCACAATGAGAAAGCTAGCAAAATGTTGTAGGCTGCTAGCATCGAGACATTCAAATTTGCTTCCTTCAGTAATGGTATAATCCAGTGTTTCCCAGTTAACAGAAGTCCGCGAACCCGTTTCAAAATCCAGGCCTTGGACCCCCTTATTTTGGAAAAGTTTCATACCTGTATAGTAGCTGTGTGCTTTAAATGTATAGGGTTTTTTTTTTCAGAAAATCTGAGTAACATTTAATAAGTAAACGCTACACTACACTAAAAAAAAAACAGCGCAAGCTTGGGAGGTTTCAAATTGACAGTAATAACAAACTTAAGAAAAAATAAACAGCATTTAACATTCCTACTTGTTCTGACAAAAGAAACGACCTTGAGTTTTTGTCGCGACCCCCACGGTTGGTTCTACAAACCACCAAGTGGGAACCACTGGTATAATCAAAACTACAGTTCACAAATATCTTAGAGTACAGTACTATTACTTTGAAGATTACCGAAAAAAAGCTCTGACATCAAGTTACATGGCTATGTAAAACATGCACTTTAAGTTATATGGCTATATAAAGACACTGACATCAAGATGTATGGTTAATGATCTTATGCAATAGTTTTCTTTCTCCACGGTATTGTTTGCTTTCTTATGTGTACGTGAAGCTGTTTTCTAGCTTTCTTTCTGCCACATAACTACAGCCGACATTTTTGTGATCTGACAGATGTACAAGACCCTAGGGCAGGGAAACGAAGACCCTCTCCCGGGGAAAACTCTGCACGTCGGTGCTGAAACGTTTGGAAGATTTGAGCCCAAACCAGAAAGTAAAAGGTATCACAGTTTTTTTTTTAGAGATGTAGGGAATGTTTAAGCCCAGAATAGACTGAAAATAAAGGGAGGTAACACAAGCGGACATTGTGGAACCAATTGGAAGACCTTGACTTCGCAGATGACGTGGCACTTCTGGCACACAGCCACACACAAATGCAAGAGAAACTTCAGATCTTAAGCAAGAATTCAGCTAACTGGGATTATACATTAACAGACACAAAACAAAGATAATGAAAAGTAATAGTGCAAGCAATAGCCTCATGGTAATTGAGGGAGTGCCAATTGAAGAAGAAAAGTATTTCACATATTTAGGCAGCATAGTGGATAAATTACAGGGGAACAGAAAAGGATGTTAAAGCTAGAATAACCAAAGCCAGGACAGCGTTTGTCCAACTTAGCAAAATATGGTCATCTAGGAACATAAAACAAGAACCAGACTGAGGCTTTTCAATACAAACTGTCCAGCTATATGGCTAGGAGACATGGGTCAATGACCAAGGCAATACAACAGAGGATACAAACATTCATGAACTAGTGCTTGAGGAGGATTTTAAAAATTAAATGGCAGGACAAGCTCAGGAACGAGGAGGTCTGGGAAAGGGCAGGACAAGAACATCTGAACCTACAAATCATGTCTAGGAAATGGAGGTGGATTGGCTACACTCTGAGGAAACCCGACACCAGCATAGTAAGACAGGTTGACATGGAATCCTCAAGGAAATAGGAAACGAGGAAGAGCTAGATTTAATTGGAGAAGAGATATTATGACAGTGCTGAGAGACAAGGGATACACATGGAAGGAAGCAGAGAGAATAATTCCAAGAACAGGGATGACTGGAGAACCTCTATCCGTGGCCTATGCTCTCAAGGGAGCGAAATGCGATGATGATGATGATGATGATGAACACAAGTTTAACTTACCGGCATCATGGTCGGACAGGCACTGTTAATAGTGTTATATAGATTGTGGCAGAGGTGTAACCAGGGTGAGACAAGCCGCAGGGTCCAGGACATCGCATTTTTTTTTAACGGGGTGGAGAACTGAGGGACATTTCTGAGGTTAAAACTGGGGGAAAATTCCACTTCAATTTTATGTAAAACAAAGGGGGTGAAGACGCTTGTCCGATGAGGCAATTAGCGAACCATAGCTGATATGCTAGCGTCAGGGTTAGCGAACCATAGCTGATATGCTAGCGTCAGGGTTAGCGAACCATAGCTGATATGCTAGCGTCAGGGTTAGCGAACCATAGCTGATATGCTAGCGTCAGGGTTAGCGAACCATAGCTGATATGCTAGCGTCAGGGTCAGCGAACCATAGCTGATATGCTAGCGTCAGGGTTAGCGAACCACAGCTGACTAAGACCCTGTCCCACCTCTCCGTGGCACCCCCAGTAACAGGCCTAGTCTGGCTAACAGGGCAGGGATCGCCATAGTCCCCATGGTGGTGGAGTCTGTTAAAGAAGCATTGCACGCCCCCTGGTTTTTTAGCTGTACTCCGGGACTGAAAAAGTAGCTGCCATAACACGCTCCCACGCCGATACGATGCTGTGCCTCAACACCTCTACAGCATCGGCTGCAAAGAACATCAGCTTGCAGTTACAGTGAGATAGTACAAGTACGTAAAGTGGAAATATTAGATCACTGCATTTTTCAACGGAGTCCCCACCCCTTCCTTTACTCCCCCCTCCCCAACCCCCTTGATCATCATCAGATATGGTTATAATTCTTATATATAAATTGAGTAAATCAAACAATCTGTGAACTTTCGTTCTTCTAGATCCCTCTTCTCCCTCCCACATTTCTCTCTCTCTCTCTCTCTCTCACTTTCACTCACTCACTTTCCCTCACTCTGTCTCATCGTATCTCATTTACTCGTTCTTTCTTTTTTACACATGATGCCTCTCCCCCCCCCAAAAAAAAAACAACAAAAAACAACAACAACAAACAAACGAATATGTGTTATCTATGCATATTTTAACACACTCTCCCTCCTTTTATTGTGGAAGTGGTTTGTTTTCGTGAATCTGAAACATTTTCATAATTTCATATACACGCTTCTTAAAGCAAGCCACGGAATACATGTATGCAAAGTGTTCATCCATTCTGGCAGTGCGCCGTGGTTCGCTGCACGTGTGTGTGTGTGCGCGCGCGCATACTTTAGCGCGTACATTTAGTCTCTACACTTCACTCTTACATCACGTCAGAGAGTAGTAAAAATGTGGCTAGATCCAAGTACAGGAAATAAGTGTAAAGGAACCCGCACCCATTCACCCATAAAGACACACACACACACAAAGATGAACGTGTATGTGTGTGTATGTTAGAGCATCACGCTGGAACGCCTGGAACAATTTTAACCAAACTTGGCACACCTATTACTTACAATCTTGACAATGCACCGTGGGGGTTAGATCATCCCTAACTTCTTCCCTAATATGGATGACACATAGGGGTCGGGGTGACATGTAAAAATAATCGAATATGAACGATATTGGTGTCGAATCCATAGTTTTCGGGCTCGCTGAGATGAATAGTGACACTCCCGATGCCGTTTAAGTCCAAGCTCAGCCTCAACGGCATGAGGGGGGGGGGCTCTAGGGGTGGGGTGGGATGGGATGGGATGGCATGTACAAATAATCGAAAACGACCGATATTAGTGTCGAACCCATAGTTTTCTGGATCGCTGAGATGAATAATGGCACTCGCAAGTTCACCCCCCCCCCTCAAATCGGTATGGGGTTGGGGGGGGGGGTGTGTGAGAAGTGGTGAAAAATGAAATGTTCAAACTGACCGAGATTAGTGTTGAATCCATAGTGCTCTGGTTCGCTTAGCTGATTGGTGACAGTCCTGATGACAATTAAGCCAACGTTTAGTCGAATAGAAGGAATATAACTCTGTAGAACCGTCCAGACTCTGTAGAACCTTATAGAAGGTTGTGGAAATGAATAGAACATTGTAGAACCTTCTAGAAGATTGTGGAACTGAATAGACCTCTTTAGAACATTCTAGAAGGCTGTGGAAATGAACAGAACGTTGTAGAACCGTCTAGAAGGTCGTGGAAACGAATAGAACTTTGTTGATTGGGATAAATACCCGGGCAACGCCGGGTTATGAGCTATTTGTGTGTGTGTATGTGTGTGTGTGTGGTGTGGTGGTGGTGGTGTCATCATTCCATCATCCACATCTTCCGCATCAATACATTTATTGTCTATTGAATTTGAACTACACTCTTGACTGTTATACGATTGAGTTACTGTTGCGTTGTAAGCTTGAAATATGGAGTCCAGATGTTCTGCTGTTGTCCAGTGGAAGAAGGAGTGTGCCTGGGTGCATTATTCTCTGAGAACCCGGGTGTATTTTTCTCTGAGAACACTAGTCTCTCAAATCAATCTGTTTAATCAATCTGTAACTAACTTTTATTCATAGTTGTTCTCCTGGACCTTTAAATACAACAGATATATCTTTTCCAGTGCCATATTGGCACATTAGTATTCAGTAAATTACAGAGAAACGGAATTATATATATATATATTATATATATATATTGTATATTTTATAAATTATCGTCTCATAATACGAGTACATGTTTAGGGTCCTCCAGCCCATCCCTTTCCTAAAGTTTTCCCCTTTTGGGAGGGGGGAGGGGGAGGTGTGTGGCAGAAGAAGGTGGTTCATTTCCAGGAAAGGCAGTGAAAAGTCATTTTTAGAAAACCTAACAACTCATAGTATGTCCGGGCGTCAGGCTCGGTGTGTGCGCGCACGCGTTCGTGTGTGCGTTGTTTGTTTTAGCACATCTGCCTTTAAATCGTCAGTTCCAAGGATTGAACTATTTGTCTAAGGTGTGGTACTTCCTCTGATGAACTAGGACAGTGGTTCCCAATTAGCAAAAGTCCACGGACCCCCTGTTGTTTCAAAATCCAGGCCACAGGCTCCCATATTTTGGAAAAGTTTCATATCTGTGTAGTAGCTGTGTGTAGTAGCTGTGTGCTTTAAATGCATAATAATTTTTTTTAAAAGAAGATGTGGGTAACCTTTAATGATTAAGCGCTACACTACGCTAAAGGCACAATACAGACTTGGTGAATTTTCAGAATGACAATAAGGAAAAGGTAAGGAAAAGAAAAAGCAATTAACATATATACTTTTTCAGACACATGAACAGAATAAGAAATGTGTGACAGCTAACCAACCTAAATATGCTGAGAGAAATCATGCCTCTTTTTATTCCGGACAATGACTTCCACGTCTGGTTTTGTATTTCCTATTTTTAAACATGAAAAAAAACCTCCCTCTACACAGGATTCGCCCAAACATCGACTGTTCAAGATTTCACAGTGAAAATTAAAAAAAAAAAACTTGAATTTTTGTCTCACACAGGATCCGCCAATTGGAAACCACTGATCTAGGAAGTTGTACGGTTGTTTCACTGTCTGTGATAGAGATAAAATGTACAACGCACACGAAAGTTTTCGTCTTTGATGCATGCATCTTTTCTCCGTGTAATTAAACGTATACAAATATTTTCTCAACATATGCAGACCACTGCCACCCACCAGTACGAAGATGTATGGATGGAAAGTTGGGAACAGCGTCGTTGAGACTGTTGACAAATGGGTTGAGCCTCACCCATACTTGTCAATGTACAAGGAACTGGGCTGGGGGTGGGGGGATTCTCAGCCTTAAGATGAAGCCCGATATTTTGCGCCCCCCCCCTTTTTTTTCGTAACAGAGATGTGCTTGCACCATTGATTTCACGGACTTTGAGAAAGGCAGTAGAAGCGACACATGCCTAACCATTGATGATTCTGTCGGAGAACACAAAATAAGAAACCAGTCTTGGAATAGTATGTCCTCCTGGATGAATGAGTTGCATGAATTGTGTTGAGTATGATAAAGGTATTCACTTCTAGATTTCTTGTTGTCTTCGAGATTGTAATATTGACATAATGAAGTGAGCGAGTTATGGATAATTATGTATACGTTTCGCAAATAAATGTATACATGTGATTACGTTCGCCTGTGGAATGCTTTGCAATATGAGTAAAATGATTTTGATGTCACAGGCATTCGCCATTCGTGTATATCCATATAGCACATTCATCTGTTATGGTTACCTGCATAGAGTAATAAATATTGAAACTACATAATATACCGCCAGTGCTGATTTTTTTTAATCAATAAACATTAGAAGGCAGTAAATGCTTACCTGCTTTTCGAGTTCAGTTTGTTCCATATAATGATATAACCGGCAGAAGTCTGCCTGCCTGCTTGTCTGTCTGTCTGTCTGTCACAATGTCACAATTTTGTTTATGTTTTCATGGAAGAAGTTTTTGGTACGGCAGGGCATAACACAACACAACCAGTTTGACATTTTCTTTTTTGTTCATACATCCCGTCTCTAGATCTGTCTACTGGTGTTACCAACTCAGAAACAAAGCGGCACACAGATTCTGAAGCCGAAAACATCAGCCAGGATAACAGCAATGTTCGTGAAAATACCTCGGTAATACTAAAGAAAAGAAAAAAAAGCAGAGGGTGTGCAGTACTTCTTTAGCAGACCCCGCCGCCCTGGACTGTGGCGATTCCTGCACGGTAACCAAGCTAGACCTGTTATTGGGGGTACCAACGAAGACGTGGGGGCAGGGTTGTGATCGGCAATAGTTCGCCGGCCTGTATTTAGAATAGTGAAGGCTGTAATGGTGACTTTATTCACACCAAAAAGGTTAATATGGCGGCTTTTAAAAACAAAACAAAACAAACAAACAAACAAAAAGGGGACGGTAGTGGTATTTATAATGCTAGACCTTCATTTTCAAATATAAAAATGTTGTTTGAGCGCTTGTCTTCAGTTCGAGACTGACAGAGATACTCCATCACTATCGATTCGACCAACCCCGTCTTCAGATATTCGCCCATGTCGTTGTTTACCTCGTAATGAGCATATTTTAATTGAACATAGAATGTAAAATAATACATGTATAAATGAAAATGAGCACAACAGATGCCATTATTATTTGAGAGAACAATATCCAAAATCCCAGTTGGTTATTAAGGAACAAAAAACAGGTTTTGTGTTTCATTCATCACTGCAGGTTTGAGAGAGAATGAGACATGCCATTTTCATCACTACAGGCTTGAGACAGAATGAGACATGCCACTTTCATCACTACAGGCAGTTCTAAGGACTGTTATTGCGTCTCAAACAGCCTCTGGCAGTCAAGTCCAGCTCCTGGCCTTCCCGTGGCAGAACTGTTTAAACTGACAGGAGAAGGGGCGAAGGCGAATATCTGGCGCCTGAAAACCAGATACTTAGGGTAGATGAGTGGCACGTTTGGTAGCTCATCTGCCGCTGTTGGCGAGATTCTTCAGCTGCCGTGCGTGGAGCAGTGCTCCTTCCGGCCAGTGAAGAAAGGTGCAGCATCATTACGGAAAAGGTGGTAGAAAGGATAAAGCGAAGCAAACAGTCAAATCACGGCACCTCTGGTCTGGAGGTCGGCCACGTCCTGAGTGCAGTCATATCGGGTGAAATGCATGAACCGGCTTATCCCAGAGGTTAAGACACTGCTGGCGAGACTCTTTGAATGTCGCGCGTGGAGAGAAGCTCCTCCCGGTCAAGGAAGAAATGTGGAAAAGAAATAAAGGTTGCTGTGTGGCGCCGATGTGAAAAGGTGGTGGAAAGGATAAAGTGAAATTTAATCGGTATGTCCAGTAGTATCGCTACGAGAGCTGTACATACCACGGCACCTCTGCTCTAGAGGCCGGCCACGTCCGAAATACACCTACACTGATGAAATACGCCTAAACCGGCACACACCAGGGGTGGAACTTGATGGCTAGACATGTCATGCCACCTCTGCTCTAGAGGTCGGTAACGCCTGATATACACCCATACTGGTGAATTTTGCCTAAACCGGCTCACACCAGGGGTGAATCTTGAAGGCTATGCATGTCACAGTACCTCTGCTCTAGAGGTCGGTCTCGTCCCAAACACGCCCATACTGGGATAATATGCCTAAACCGGATCAACCTAGGGGTGGAAGTCACTAGTGGCGAGGATTCGTCCTCCTGGACAAAAGCTCCATCTTGGTCACAACTAGGAAGGGTAGCGGCCACGACCAAAAAATGCTGAAGTCGGAGACACTGGACCAGTGCAGTCTTGATAGGCAACCACCTCTCACCCGACGGGGATGTATGCGTATCCTAATCACGCTGAGGTTTTCCGGTGAGAAAGTCCAACACTGGACTGGATGGGCAACCACTTCTCACCCGGCGGTGATACATATGTATCTCAAAACACGTCGAGGTTTTCCGGTGAGAAAGTCCAACTCTGGTCTGGGTGGGCTACCGCCTCTCACCCAGCGGGGATGCACTGATATCCTAAACACGTCGAGGTCTTCCGGTGAGACAGTCCAACCCTAGACTAAACTGGTGCAACGAAAACCACGGTGTCACGCAATCCCGCTTCTGAGACCCACCAAGAATACAGGTTAAAGCCCTGTGATACTCTGAACCCATTGTGGTCCTCTCGTGGATCTCGTGTGGTCCTTTCGGGGACCACACAGGAGACCACGGGACCTAACAAGGACCACAGGCGTACATTCAGTAGGATCACAGTGCGGTTTTGGTGGTAGAAGCGAACGAAGAAGAAGAAGAAGAAGATCACTACAGGCTTGAGACAGAATCAGACATGACACTTTCATCACTGCAGGTTTGAGATAGAATGAGACATGCCACTTTCATCACTACAAGCTTGAGACAGAATCAGACATGACACTTTCATCACTACAGGCTTGAGACAGAATCAGACATGACACTTTCATCACTACAGGCTTGAGACAGAATGAGGCATGCTACTTGATGAAAGTGGCACAACGTTCTACACAGGTTCATGTAACATTAGCTTTACATGGAGTGTACGTAACACGCTACTCTTCTTTAGCTTTACATGGAGTGCACGTAAAGGTATACTCTTCTTTAGCTTTACACGGAGTGAACGGTATACTCTGCTTTAGCTTTACACGCAATGCATGTAACGCTATAATTGCCTTTAGCTTTACACAGTGTGCATGTAACACTGTGCTCAGTTTTAGCTCCATACGGAGTGTATATAAAGCTTTAGTTCGACGAGGGGATTGCTGTGAAAGTTGTCCATGTTTCATTCATTTCATTCATTTGCATGTCCCTTGCGAAACTTTGCCTCCCTAACAGTACTCCTGTAGGCCTCTCGGTTGTAAACAAGATGCCCTGCTGCTGATGCATCCATTTGCAGATCATCAACCATGTCTTGCATCCATCTTCGCCTTGGTCTTCCTCTCTTTCTTTTTCCAATTATGTACCCTTCATAGACGGTCTATTCTAGATTATCATGTCGTTTAATGTGTCCAAAATATTTAAGTTTTCTTTGTTTAATACCCTTTACTAGCCAGCCTGCTTCAATATTAAGTTCTTGTAGGTTGGATATATTTGTTCTTTTTGTGTCCATGATATTTGAATGTCCATGGCTAGCAAAATAGGACTTGAAATTAACAAGGACAAAACAAAAATAATGAAACTTCCCGTTAATCAAAATGGAAAAATTCACATAAAAGGGACAGATATTGAAGAGGTCAATCAATTTGTATACCTTGGCAACTACATAGACCAGAATGGTGACACCAGAAAGGAAGTTAGAATTAGAATTATAAAAGCAGCATCGATCTTCAAGAATCTTGAGAATATATGATATTCAAAAAGTTATAAGCACAAAAACCAAGTTAAGACTATTCAATCAAGTGTAATATCCACTCTCATTTATTCACGTGAAAGCTGGAAATCAACTAAAAAAAATAGACAAGAAATTAGACCTTTTTGAAAACAAATACCTAAGGAAAATACTCGGCATCAAGTGGAACGAATTCAAGAACAATGCAGAGATAAGACAGATGACTGAACAACAACCAGTCTCATGGGTGATCAGGAAAAGGAGATGGGCATATGCTGGTCACGTGATGAGAAGAAACAATCAGAGAATCCCAAAACAAGCTATAAAATGAAACACAACAGGCCAAAGAAAAAGAGGCAGACCACGTGAAACTCTGAAGAGGACATTGTTAAGAGAGGCCAAATTAACAGGCATAAATTCCCTTGATGAGGTTGAAAGGCTCGCCGAAGACAGGAAAAATTGGCGAACTACCCTGCGAGCCCTATGTGACGTTTAACGGCACGGGAAGTAAGATATAAGATAAGATATCCGAAGACCTCTTCTGTAGCATTTACATTCAGAGTCATTTATGTGTTTCTTAGCTGTTTTGTTAAGTGTCCAAGTCTCACAGGCATATGTTGCGATGGGAAGGATGCATGACCTTCAAAATCTTATTTTTGTAGTTCTGTCTGTTCCTCTCCACAGATTCTTTAGTTGTTTTATTTTCTGAAGAGCGATACATGTCCTCCTTTTAATTTCCCTCATTGTATCTCCATTATTAGTTAGTAGTGATCCAAGATATTCAAAACTCTTCACTTCTTCCAATTTTTCCTCATTGATACATATTTCAGCTGCCTTATTTGTTTTGTCAGTTGTCATCAATTTAGTTTTCTTCGCATTAAGATAGAGGTTTTGCTCATCATTATTCCTACGGACTGACATAATTAGTTTTTCCATTCCTTTTTGTGTTGTGGACAGTAATACTGTGTCATCAGTATATCTAATTTCTGGTATTTCATAACCTCCAATTGTTATAGCGTCGTAATATTCTTTGTCTACATCTTCTCTAACATTCCTCATTATATTTTCAGTATACAAGTTAAATAAGTAATGTGACAATATGCACCCCTGACGGACCCCTGTCCATATATTTAAGCTTAATTTTGTCACTGTCGTTTGAAAGAGTGTGATTTTATAATGTAAAGTACCAGTGTTACCGGATCATGTTGACATTTTGTTTTCAGATTAGTGACGGGGCCATGTCAACGAAAGGTGTGGAATTTTTATGTGTGGAACTCCGGGCCGTCGTGAAGTTGCTCTTCCTGCAGAAGAAAACTACAACAGAAATCAATGAGTGTATGTTACAAACATTGAGTGACAACAACTGCCCATCACACTCAGCTCTGGAGAAGTGATGTGCTTTCAGCACGCAGGTTTCGAAACCGAAGGTACAACAAGATCTGGAAGGCCTTCAACAGTGTCAACTTCAGAAACTGTTGATCATGCTCATGGATTGATTTTGGCAGATGGGCGAATTTCGGCTAAAATAATTGCTGAGGCACTAGACATATCCAGAGAACAGGTTGAATTTATGAACACGATAAATACTGTATAAGTATACAACTATACACAAAGCACTGCAGTAAAGCTGTGATACCAAAATGTATAAACTAGAAAAAAGGTAGGAACACCTTTATTATTTAACGAATACAAAGTTGTGACGTTTCGGCGTTTGCCTTCGTCAGACAATAACAAACAAGACGAAGAATAATATAGAGGAGACAAAGTATAGGATTATATTAAACTAAGTTAATTAAATTTTTAAAAGGCATTTTTTATTTGTTCATTGTGTATTTGTTAAATAATAAAGGTATTCTTACTTTTTTTCTAGTTTATACATTACGCGTTGAATTGATAATTCTGGAGCATTTGGATAGGCAGAGACTGTCGGTCAAGTGGGTGTGCTGAAATGTTTGAATACCGACGAGAAACGAAATCAGGTGGACATGTCCAAGTTGTTTTTGAAGCAATCTGAGCGATATGGAGATAGCATTTTTTTTTTTTTTGGAACGACACGTCGCTATTGATGAAACTGGTTGCAAGAGCATGATCTTGAGACCAAACAACAGTCTTTGCAGTGGAGCCAGTCAGGTTTTCCACGGCCGAAACAAAAGTCAGCAACAAAGACATTTGTTTTTTCTTTAGATAAGGAATGTATTTTAATGATTGACTATCTTCCAAAAGGCCAGACATTTAACGCAGAATACTACTGTAGCTTGCTGTGCCGGTTAAAGGATGAACTGAAAGAACGAAAAAAAAAAGGTGATGGAAGCTGCGGAAAGGTTGTTGTTTTTTTTTTTTGCAGCGCAATACGCCTGCTCACATGATGTTGGATGTTTTTAAGAATTTGGGGTCTGTGTGTGTAGATGATCCACCCTACTAACGAGATCTTGCTCCGTCTGATTATTTCCTGTTTCCCAGCTTTTACAAAGTGTTTGAAATGGAGGAAACGTTCGAATGATTCTATGGTGATAACAGCAACCAGCAGTATTTCAGTGACCAGATATCATGTTTTTTTTTTTAAAGAAACGTGAAAAACTGTGTGCCAAGTGTACTGGGCTTTGGGATTATTACGTAGAATACATATAAGTTTACTAACTCTAGGCCATTCCTTTCTTGGTCGAGCTGATAACTTTACAGCACACTTTTATACACAGTGTGGATGTAACATTCTACTTTAGTTCTACACAAGGTGTATGTAATACTGTATTCGATTTTTATATCTACGCAAGGTGCATATAATAATGTATTCGACTTTTATCTCTACACAAGGTGTGTGTAATGCTGTATTCGATTTTTATTTCTACACAAGGTGCATGTAATACTGTATTCGACTTTCAATTCTACTTAAAGCGCCTGTAAATCTACACTCCGTTTTATTCGAACGCATGGTGCATGTAACACAACACTCGGCTTTATCTCTACACAGTCCAACGGCGTGCGTCTCAAATAGCGTTTGACAGCCAAGTCCAGCTCCTGGCCTTCTCGTGGCAAAACTTTTTAAACTGACAGGAGAAGGAGCGAAGGCGTATATCTGGCGCCTGAAAACCAGACGCTTAGGGTAGATGAGAGACACGTTTGGTAGCTCATCTACCGCTGCTGGCGAGATTCTTCAGCTGCCATGCGTGGAGCGGGGCTCCTCCTGGCCAGTGAGGAAAGGTGCAAATGGGGTTGCCGTGCGCCACCACTCTGGAAAAGATGAAAGAAAGGATAAAGCGAAGCAAATAGTAGTCAAATCACGGCACCTCTGGTCTGGAGGTCGGCCACGTCCTAAGTGCACTCATATCTGGCGAAATGCCTGAACCGTCTTAACCCAGAGGTTCTTCAGATGCCGCGCGTGGAGTGCAGTTCCTCCCGGCCAAGGAAGAAAATGCGGAAAAGGGTTGCTGTGCGGTGTCGATGGGAAAAGGTGATGGAAAGGATAAAGTGAAGCTTTATCGGTATGTCCAGTAGTATCGCGGCGAGAGCTACTCATACCACGGTGCATCCGCTCTAGAGGTCAGCCACGTCCAGTATACACCCTTAATGGTGAAATATGCCTAAACCGACTTACACCAGGGGTGAAATTTGATGGCTACGCATGTCACGGTACCTCTGCCCTAGAGGTCGGTCATGTCCTAAACACACCCATACTGGGATAATATGCCTAAACCGGCTTAACCCAGGGGTGGAAACACTAGTGGCGATGATTCGTCCTCCTGGACAAAAAGCTCCATCCTGGTCACAACTAGGAAGGGTAGCGGCCACGACCACAAACTGCTGAAGTCGGAGACACTGGACCAGGGCAGTCTAGATAGGCAACCACCTCTCACCCGGCGGGGATGTATGCGTATCCTAATCACGCTGAAGTTTTCTGGTGAGAAAGTCCAACACTGGGCTACCACCTCTCACCCAGCGGGGATATACTGATATTCCAAACACGTCGAGGTCTCCCGGTGAGAAAATCCAACTCTAGACTGAACTGGTGCAACGAAAACCACGGTGTCACGCAATCCCGCTCTGAGACCCACCAAGAATACAGGCTCAAGCCGTGCGATACTCTGAACTTCTTGTGGTCCTCTCAGGGATCTCATGTGGTCCTTTGGGGACCACACGGGGGACCACAGGACCTATGGAAGACCACATGTTATTCAGTAGGATCATAGGGCGGTCTTGGTGGTAGAAGCGAACGAAGAAGAAAAAGAAGAAGAAGATCTATACACATAGTGCATGTAACACTAAACATTTTTCTCTGCACAGGGTGCATGTAACACTACTCTCAACTTTATCTCTACACAGGGTGCATGTAACACTACTCTCAGCGTTATCTCTACACAGGGTGCATGTAACACTACCCTCAACGTTATCTCTACACAGGGTGCATATAACACTACTCTCAACGTTATCTCTACACAGGGTGCATGTAACACTACTCTCAACGTTATCTCTACACAGGGTGCATGTAACACTACTCTCCACGTTATCTCTACGCAATGTGAATGTAACACTACTCTCCACGTTACCTCTACGCAGTGTGAATGTAACACTACACTGCGCCTTATCTCTAAAAGGCAGACTATGCTTCGTAAGATTGAGAAGAAATTGTTTCTAAAAGAATGGGTTCATTTCTTAAAGCCAGTCAGCTGTGACAAGCTAACGTGGCTTTACTGTCCTGGGCATGCGGGAATACATGGCAGTGATGTGGCAGACAGACTTGCTGGACAGACTAAAATAAATGGCAGACTGACAATGGACAAGGGGGGCATTGCTTGCTAAAGCTGTTTTGGACAGACGGGGGGAAAATGAAGAGCGGGAATGGAAAAGCAATGTAGATCTGAAGAGATTGTTTAACTTAGGACAAATAAAAGGTGCTGGCACGAAATCCGAACTGTGTAAACAGCTAACATTTGACAGGAACTGTCACCAATCATACTCTTGGGTGGATGCTGTGGCAGACTTTATATGGGGGCTGCCCTGATTACAGTGAAGTCGGAACTAGAATTTCGAACTTTAAACTTTATCTCTACACGGGGTGCATGTAACACTACACTCCTGTTTATATATGGTGTGTGTAACGCAACACTTGACTTTAGCTCTTCACAAGGCAGATGTAGTAGAACACTCGACTTTAGCTCTGCGCAGGGTGCAACATCACACTTTAGATCTACACAGGTCTAATACACACTTGGGCTTTAGCTCTACACAGGTCTAATACACACTTGGGCTTTAGATCTACACAGGTCTAATACACACTTGGGCTTTAGATCTACACAGGTCTAATACACACTTGGGCTTTAGCTCTACACAGGTCTAATACACACTTGGGCTTTAGTTCTATACAGGTCTAATACACACGGGCTTTAGTTCTACAAGGTCTAATACACACTTGGGCTTTAGTTCTACACAGGTCTAATATACACTTGAGCTTTAGTTCTACAAGGTCTAATACACACTTGGGCTTTAGCTCTTCACAGGTCTAATACACACTTGAGCTTTAGTTCTTACATCTTACATCCTTCCTTTGCCGTTAAACGTCACATAGGGCCCGAATGGTAGTTCACCAAGATGCCCTGTCTTCGTCGAGTTTTTCGATCTCATCAAGGGATATTATGCCCACTGAATTGGCTTTTCTTAACAGTGTCATCTTTAGTGTTTCACGTGGTCGACCTCTTTTTCTTTGGCCTGTTGTGTTCCATCTGATAGCTTGTTTAAGGATTCTCTGATTATTTCTTCTCATCACATGACCAATATATGTCCATCTTCTTTTTCCGTTCAACCATGAGACAGGTTATTGTTTGCTCATCTGTCTGATCTCTGCGTTGTTCTTGAATTCACTCCACTTTATACCAAGTATTTTCCGTAGGCATTTGTTTTCGAAAGAGTCTAGTTTCTTGTCTATTTCTTTAGTTCTTTTCCAGCTTTCACATGCATAAACGAGGGTGGATATTACATTTGAACTGAATAATTTGAACTTGGTTTTTGTGCTTATAACTTTTGAATTCCATATGTTCTCAAGATTCTTGAAGGTCAGTGCTGTTTTGGCAATTCGAATTCTAACTTCTTTTCTAGTGTCAACACTGTGGTCTGTATAGCTGCCGAGACATGCAAAATGGTTTACTTCTTCAACAGCTGTTCTTTCTACTTACATTTGTCCTTCGTCGTTAATGTCATTCATTCATTCATTTGCATATCCCTTGCGGAACTTTGCCTCCCAAACAGCACTCCTGTAGGCCTCTCGGTTGTGAGCAAGACGGCTTGCTGCTGCTGCATCCATTTCCAGATCGTCAACGATGTCTTGCAGCCATCTTCGTTTTGGTCTTCCTCTTTTTCTTTTTCCCATTATGTATCCTTCCAATACGGTCTTCTCTAAATTATCATGACGTTTAATGTGTCCAAAATATTTAAGTTTTCTCTCTTTAATCCTCTTTACTAGCCAGCCTTCTTCAATATTAAGTTCTTGTAGTATAGATATATTTGTTCTTTTTTGTGTCCACGATATGTGTAGAACTCTTCTGTAGCATTTACATTCAAAGGCATTTATGTATTTCTCAGCTGTTTTGTTAAGTGTCCGGGTCTCACAGGCATATGTTGCGATGAGAAAGATGCATGCCCTTAAAAATCTTATTTTTATTGTTCTGTCTGCTCCTCTCCACAGATTCTTTATCCTATTTGACTTTCCATGATTGCTGTTTGGGATTCTTGGTATATTTCCAGAAGATAGTTTACCATTACCGTCGTTAATGAGAACCTTCATTATTTTTATTTTATCCTTTAATGTCTTTAATATACACACTTTAATATATATTTGGGCTTTAGCTCTACACGGGTCTAATACACACTTAGGCTTTAGATCTAAACAGGTCTAATACACACTTAGGCTTTAGTTCTACACAGGTCTAATATACACTTTGTATTTTTAGTTCTACACAGGTCTAATACGCACTTGGGCTTTAGTTCTACAGAGGTGCAGTACCTTTCAGACGAGGGCAGATCCTAAGATGTTCCAAGCCTTTTCTGCCACCTGCTGGGCTGACATCGTTGGCTTGCAGCCCCATTCATAGATCTGAATCCACGTTTTTTTTTTTTTAGTTTCATGAGTGCTGTGGGAGATTTTTACGATCTGTTTAGTTATATCATGGAAGAAATTATGTACTAATTGTCCTTGGTTTAGACAATGTCGTGACGCCTACGCAAGAAATGCGTGATGGTAGATAAATACGAAGCAGATGGTCGCCATAAAAGTGAAAGATTTATATCAAGGGTCGGCAACCAGAGGGAGGCGTGCCAAGCGCGCCACGAAGAACCATTTACAGTGACTTGCTCTTTGAACTGAAATACAGTAATTATGATCTCCTTTTTTTAAAAAAAGTGAATTTTTAATTAAATGGAAGTATATAATTTTCTAATAAAAGGGATGGCGACTGCAGTAAAACTGGTTTAAATAAATAAGGTAGACAGAGGTGTATGGTGCAGTTTTACAAAGTGAGGGAGGGAGTGAGTAAGGTGAGAAAAAAAACGAATAGAAAGTATGAGAATGTATAAATGAAAAACATACAACATCCGATATTTCGGCGTGAGCCTTATTCGAGGATACATACACATTATATATACATTCTCATACTTTCTATTCCTTTTTTAAAATCACCTTACTCACTCCCTCCCTCACTTTGTAAAACTGCACCATACACCTCTGTCTACCTTATAATTTTCTAAAGCTAGTCCTGTTTTTTTTTACATCATTTCGAAACAAAGGTTGTTAGGCACGTGAGGAAGAGAATGAGGGACTCATGAGCGTGGTATTAAGTAATTAAAGTCTTCCCATGGTACAAATGTTCTGTGCCCACAACCTCAATTTTGAAGAAAATCTGACCACAATCATCCCGGATCCTTGTTCGCCAACAGTTCTACCTATATATATATATATATATATATATAATGGACTACTCTGCTAAAAACATCTAACAAAATAAGTTTATTATGATTAAGATCAAGACACTCATCATGAACACACACGATACTAAATAGCGGTGCTGACCACATTACACACACAACGACCACAGAATATATACACAGGTATACATTCAGCAAAAAAAAATCACATACCAGTAAAGCATTATCAAAAGAGTAAGGGTCCTCATAACACCTTTATCATAAACAATAGAACACAGCAAGCCGTTCCTCCTTACTATGAACAGCTTTTAATAATAGCATATCAAATTTCAGCATTACATATATAATATATGAGCATGACAACGACATCAACTCACGGCAAAGGAATATGCATAACTGAATCATCGTTCTATTGTCTCTTACATAAATAAATCATACCATGTTATCAGCATAGACAGAAAGCAATACTGTATGTCAACCAACATCATTTGTTTATAAATATAAACTCATCCCAACTCATACTACAACCTTGCCATACATACGAGGGGTGATTGATAACTTATCGGCATAAGCTACAACGGATTATCTGTGGACAACTTTTTGGGGTTATTTCTCAACATAGTCCCCTTGCAAGTTGATGCACTTAGTCCAGCGATCCTGGAGCATACGGATCTCTTCTTTCTAAAAGTCAGCATTTTGTGCCAGTAGAAAGTGGTCTACAGCATGAATTACGTCATCATGTGAAGCAAATTTGCGACCACTGAGCTCTTTTTTGAGTTTGATAAACAGGTAATAGTCCGAAGGGGCCAAATCTGGGGAATAAAGAAGATGTTCAAGAAGCTCGAAGCCACATTCATGAATGGCAGCCATTGCAACCGCCGACTTGAGAACTGGAGCATTGTCTTGCTGAAAGATGACTCCTCTCGTCAATTTCCCTCGAAGCTTTTCCTTCACTTTGACCCACAGTTACTTCACAAGATTAGAGTAATCGTCCCCAGTGATCGTTCTGCGTTCTGCCCTTTTGAAGATAGTCTACCAATAGTACAACTTCTGAATCCCAAAAGATGGAAGCCATCACTCTGCCTGCAGACAGAACCATCCTTGCTTTCTTTGGAGGTGAGGATCCATGGTGTTTCCACTGCTCTGACTGTTCTTTGGTTTCTGGTTGAAAATAATGAACCAAAGTCTCATCCATAGTCACAAATTGCTGAAGAAGCGTTCCAGGATGTGCAGAAAAATGGCCAAGATTGTCTCTTGACATGTTGAGACGCTGTCGTTTGTGATCAGCTCCAAGAAGTTTCGGGACCCATCGAGCAGAGACCTTTGTCATTTGAAGATCATCGTAAATAATGGCATGAACACGGTCCTGTGAAATGCCCAACTCAGTAGCAATGTACCACTCAGTTAGTCGTTGATCCTCCATTATCATGTCATGGATTCTGCTTGTGGTTTCATCGGTGGTTACCGTTCTTGATCTTCCTGGACGGGAATCATCTTCCAGACTCTCCCTTCCATGTTTGAATTGAGCTGCCCATTTCTTCACTGTGCTATAAGATGGGGCACTCTCCCCTAGAGTCTCTACCATATCCTCATGGATCTCCTTCGATGATAAGCCTTTGATGCAGAGGTAGCGAATGACTGCTCGATGAGACATTTTATCCATTTTTTTCAATTTCTGCCACCCCGTACCACTTTAGTAGCCTGTTTAAAAAAATTGGTTGCAGTTAATTTCTTGAAACTTGGTGTTTAATCTTACATTAACCTGATCTACAAATGCACCTAATATCAACTGTGCGTTTCAAGTATTTGTCTATCTTATGCCGAGAACTTATCAATCACCCCACGTACATATAGGTGGACCCAGCACATACATTATCATTCTTAAGAAATTTATCTCTAACAACCAACCTTATACACAACCATCCTAATTGAGTCCAGTGTGCTCGTTTGGGTCATAGCCAACAACCACATATCACCTATACATACAACATAATCAATGCGGGGCATAATAACACTGTATATACGGCAATATCACGAACAGTAACATCCACAAAACAACACTATGGCTCGCCCACCGAGACATATCCCGAACTAACTGGAAAATATCTTTGCATCAACGTATATACTAAATAGTGTTCACAGCCTAATGTCCCGTCCGCTGACTACAAGCTGTTTACACTGTTTATATACATTGGAGGTAAGACTGTACAATTCGATGCAAAGTGACTTCAAACTATCGGACTTTGTGTGTTAAAAAAATATACTTTTGATAATTTTGTAATAAAATTTTTTAATGTTTTCACAACTTAAATTTTGCACAACATAGTTTTTGTATTTGCTCCTATTTATATTAAACTATTTAATAATCAAACAGGAATAACATAGTTATTTCACGTATTTCAGTGGTTGTTGTATATAAAAATATGGTGGGCTCAGGTTGACAGGCTGAGTGACTTTGCAACAGTACTTCGGCACAACACTAATAAAAGGTTGCCGACCCTTGATGTTTATCACTAGCATCTAATATGCCACTAGCACACACGTGTCTTGAATTTGTGCTGTGCAAAAGCTTTCAAAAATTTAAGAAGGACGTCTACCATACCGTATTGAACAGTCAACTTAGGATTAGATCCACTTTTTAGAAGAAGTTACCGGTAACCGAACTTTTTTCCGTAGTGAATTTTTTTGTTTGTTTGTTTGCTATGTGGTTTGTTTGAAGATGATTAACCTTAAGTTTATCAGAGATATTTCAATCTGGAGTTTAGCCTTTTAATTTCGTATGTTTCCGTATGTTTATTATCTGCTACCCTATTTTTTTTTTTTCTTTTAATGCTTTAAATTGCTGACATTGTTAGCTGAATATGTTAGCTATTATCATTTTTTTTAGTAGAGTATTATCTTATTTTCAGAAGTGTATCGTCTTAGTTCAGAGCTATAAATATGTATTTCTAGTTTTATATATCATTCTATGGTCCGTCATCACCATCATCATTATCATCATCATCATCATGTGCCGTGCAGTCTGTCGTTGGCTAATATGTCTCTCCATCAGTTCAGTTGGCGATCTCCTCTCACACAATCTCGTCAAACTAACCAGTATCATTTATTTTTCATTTCATCATTTCATTGTGGAAAATTATGAAAGAATTTGAAATACCCGATACATTAATCTATTTGACCAGAATATGCAAGGAGGATGCACAAAATGTAGTAAAGAAATAAAGTTAGAACCCTTCTATAAAATAACTGGTTTAAAATAAGGTGATACATGATCTCCATTACACTATCTCCATTACTAGAAATTACCTAATACTGAAAAAAAAAGGTAATCAGAAAAGTGAAAGAAGAAAGCAGTACAGAAAAACAAGCTAAAATACCAGGATACGCTGATGACATCGACCTAGTTGGGGGGGGGGGGGGAGGTGGGAACTATGCAAGAAGTCATCAATATCTGCATCTGAGAGATGTGGCACTAAAAGTGGGCTTGACCATTAACCAAGATAAGACAGAGTATATGAAGATATTAAGAGACCAGAGGCAGAATGATCCAGATTATATAAATGCTGGAGATATGATCGTTATGAAAGCAGAAACATAAATATCAAGGCACAACCTTCAACAGAAGCAGCACAGTAAGCGATGAAATTAAAAGCAGAGTACAGATAGGGAATAAAATATACTTCTCCTTGCAACAACTGTTAAAACCCAAAATCTTGTCCCAAAACACCAACTATAAGACCAGCCGTCAATGTATGGATCAGAAACGTGGAGTACAGAAAGAAAAATGAACAACAATTGCAGATCTTTGAGAACAAGATCCTAAGAAGAATCTTTGGGCCCATAAAGGATACCAAACAGTGGAGAGTGGAGAGCTAGAAATAACGCTGAACGTAACAACTTATTTAAATCCTAACGAATTATAAATGTCTTGAAACACAGACTACGCTGGCTGGGGCATGTAGAAAGAATGGAAGAGAACGGACAAACGAAAATTATGTATGCACAAGAGATGAGGGAAATAAGACCAATGAGTAAATCAAGACAGAGATGGAAAGACAACGTAGAAGAGGATATAAAAGAAATTGGTGTCAATAACTGGAGAGAGGAATGGACAATAATTAATATATGCGTATATAACTATACACGGAGCCACTGCAGTAAATCTGTGATACCAAAATATATAAACTAAGAAAATAAGTAGGAATATCTCTATTACTAAAACGAGTACACAACTGTGTACTTGTTAAGTAATAGAGCTGTTCCTACTTATTTTCCTAATTTATATATTTTAGAGAGGAATGGAGAACTTTACCTGCAGAAATGGGCCTTAAATGGCTCTGTACCCTTCTTCTTCTTCTTCTTCAATCATTCTCCGACGTAAACCTCTTTACTTGTAACTGGTTTTTCTTGAGTCCATGTACATCTTCATATAGCCTCTCTTGAGCTGATATAGACTCTGGTCACATCTATTTTAGGTATATCATCTTAGTTCAGAGCTATAAATATGTATTTCTAGTTTTATAAATCATTCTATGGTCCATCAGCATCATCATGTGTCGCGTAGACTGGCGTTGGGTAATATGTCTCTCCATCAGTTCAGTTGGTGATCTCCCCTCACACAATCTCGTCAAAATATCCAGTATCGTTCCTTTTTCATTTCATCATTTCATTGTGGAAAATTATGAAAGAATTTGAAATACCCGATAAATTAATCAATTTGACCAGAATACGTATTCGCACCTGGTGTGTTAGGCACTCTGACAGAATATGCTCTAGCGTCATCCTACCCTTGTCACATGTCGGGCCGATAACCAATCAGATCTCGTTCGTAATGAACTGTCGACCTAATGTGACTACCCTGATGATTGTCAGCTTCTCTCACATACAAGTTTTACATTTGTCTAAATACGAATGATGAAATTTTGTTTCATCTCATGGAATAACTGAGATAAATTCTTTGATGTAAAACAAAAAATTAACTTTCTAATTATTCATCTTCCCCGGCCCCAGCCGCCTAAAACAAACCGGCAGACAACAAACAGGAAGACGCTGCTGTATTAAATTATGTTTAAAAAAAACCCAGGCATTACACATGAATAAATTGAAGGTCAGTTTAGGTGTAACTTTGTTTTTTTGTTTTGTTTTTTGTTTAATGCTTCATTCTATTTGTAATATTCTAAGAATATTCCGTGTTTCACTTCCTTCATGACACGGAAGGCAACGTTAATTCTTGTTAAACCTTCACTTAAATTATGTAAGTATTGCACATGCTTATTTACACAATTGTAGCTGTTCTGTTCATTGCTGTACTTCTTCTTCTTACATCCTTCTCGTGCCGTTAAACGTCACACAGGGCTCGCGAGGTAGATTGCTAAGATTTCCTATTTTCGGCGAGCCTTTAAGACTCATCAAGGTATGTTATTCCCTTTAACCTGGCCTCTCTTAACAATGTCCTCTTTAGAGTTCTGCGTAGTCGACCTCTTTTTCTTCGGCCTTGAGTGTTCCACTTGATAGCATGTTTTGGGATTCTCTGGTTGTTTCTTCTCAGCACATGACCGACATATGTCCATGTAATCCTTCAGTAAACAGAAAATGTCAGTTTCGTATCATGTTTAGCCCTCTTCTAGAGACAACGAGCATCTTGTCACCTTTTTCTTATGGAGAATTTTGGAACTCATATCAAGCGAAACTTGGGCTAGTTATGTTATTGTACTGTTGGTCATGACTGTTATTTAAAGAGAGATGTTAATTATAACATGCTTACCACTCCTGTCAATCTAAAAAATGATTTCATTTTCACGTTAGTGCTTTTGCAAAATTTTTCTCAATTACCATCAACTCAAAGGTAATTTACATTTTTTTTTCTCCCAAGATACGATGGGTAATAAACTTAGGATCTGGTTCATTGCTCTCCACCTCCTGTGTGTTCTAACTACAATGGCTGCTGTGTCTGACAAAAGTCAAGAATGCATCACCCTGGAGAGAGTGTTTCCTGGTTGCATATGCAGTGCAGTTGTAGATGGCGGTGTGGTAACACAACATACCTCAGTAGACTGCTCCAATAGAGGTCTGACTAACGTCCCAACTCCCAACGAGTCTTATGCTGGTTCCATCTATGAGCTGAAACTCAACAACAACAACATCGCCACTCTGGAAGCCAACATCCTTCCAAATCTCAGCATAATGAAAGTTGACTTCAGCAATAACCCCATCAGTTCAGTGCACAACAGCGCGTTCCAAAGTCTTAGCAGTAATCTCAAGATACTTATTTTGAGTGGCAACAGCAACACAGAACCACCTGTTAAAGCCTTCAGTCCCCTCTCACATTTGGAGGAACTTACTCTAAGAAACTACAATGTTCCTGATTTAGAAATCAACAACACTTTTCTTCCATTCGCTAACCTTAAACATCTCGCTCTGGACAACTGGAAATTGATTTATATATCACCAGAATCCTTCAGCGGCCTATCTCTTTTGAGTCTCACTATACTAAATCAACCCATGGTCACACTACCCATTGATCTACTACATACACATTACGTTCGCAACATAATAAAATTGCACATTTCAAATACTCAGATTACTCGAGTATCTCAATATGCCTTCCAGAATCTTCAAGCCATCCAGGAGCTAGATCTCAGTTACAACTATATTGACACTCTTATAGAACACTGCTTTAGTGATATTGAAGACACCTTGGTCAGTTTGTCACTCTCAAATAACATTTTCACAGAAGACAATACAAAACTTGCAGGCCTTAAAAATCTAACAAACTTAGAAAAGCTCAACTTTTCATCCAATCGATTCACTGTTGTCCCCAATCTATCAAATCTCTACATCAGAAAGCCGCTGAATTTAGACCTCAGTAAAAACATGATAGTCTCCCTTTCAAGCAATGCTTTTGTAGGATTTGCAGACAAGATACAAACTTTAAACTTATCACAGAATGGCCTGCAATTCGTTGATCCAAACGCTTTTGTTGGAGTAACCACACTGGTAGCCCTGTATTTATCACATTCAGGTATGACTCAGTCACGCCTTGTTCTGCCGTCATCACTCACACAAGCTGAAGGAACTCTCAAACAACTTTACCTTGACGGACGAAGCTGTGACGAATCAACCTTGTGGACAGTGGTCGGTCAACTTTATGCATTGGAAGTTCTCAACTTAAGCCGAGCCCAGCTGACCAGTATCCCAGAAAAAGCATTGCTCCGTCTACATGCTCTTAATAGTCTGGATCTTTCATATAACAGTTTGAGGAAAATAAACGAGAAATCACTAGCAGGGCCCCGTACCAAACTGAAGTATTTGTCTCTTATAGGTAATAGAATTTCCACTCTGTCATCCTGCACTTTCTACCAGTATGTGAGCTTTCCAATTACCATGACTGTAGGAAAGATTGACTGTGACTGTGCTGTCCAGTGGCTCTGGAATAGAATAAATGATAAAAGTATCATCTTCATCCCAGGTCAAGAAGCAGTTTGCAATGATAATATACCTCTCGCATCCAAGGCCTTAGCAGACTTTTGTAACGCAGCTTATAACGAGCCCACTTGCTCTGAACTGTAATATGCAACATTGCTATACAACAGACTAACTCAAGTATTGTCAAAGTTCCATGTTCTTTATCTGACACTGCATGTCTTATTAAAAAAAACGTTACCGTGGAAGTTTTAAATGCTTTTGATCACTCATCTGTTCTAACGTGACTGTTCCACCCACAGTTACCGAAATCTGCTACCAAAAGTCCAGCTTTTGGTTTGTTTGGATACTGTTTATGATGGATAGAAAAATGCTCTTTGTAATATTACAAGTATGATTAGAGCAACTGAACTTGTAGAACCTGTCAGACATCCAGAAATATCAATGTTTTTTTTTCAGAGAGTTCAGATGATTATCCAATCGGAGGAGACGAAAAGAGGAAGAAAAATAAAAGATTGTGTTGTTGAAAGAAACCAAACAGCAACTGATGGAATAAGTTGCTTTTTTGGGGAGGGGGTGGGGTGTGAATAAACCTAATTACTTAAGACCAAATCCAAATGATCATCATCATAATGCTGTGTCATATCTTTGGAGAATGTTTGCCACAATGAATCTGTGGAAAGGGGGGGGGGGGAAACCTATTTAGAACATAGTAGAGCTCCTTTCTAACACTCGATGTTATTCACTAGTCAGTATTGCTGTTGTTATTGTTGTTTAGCTCTTCTTCTTTGCAGTGCTGTTTTCAGTATATTATTAAGCTTGTTGCAAAATATTTATCATATACGACTTAAAAAAATCGTTTGTCTTGTATATACACCCACGTGCTAGATTCGCACAGGTAAATTTTATTTTGGCAGCCTACAAGAAAATGACTAGATCAGTGCGCCAAATCAAAAAAACAACAACAACAAACAAACTCGGGATACAGTTTTTTTATGTATAAATAATCTCTTAACAAAATAAACTGGAAACTGGAAAATGAATACAAACGCACAGACTGAAAAAAAAAATATGGGGGTGGGGAAATATGCAGAAAGTAGACTGTCCTTGACCTTCAATATCTCGTGTATTTATTATATTGATTTTTTAATTCCAAAGTTTCTAGTTATAATTAAATAAAATTCCCGCCGATAGTAGCAATGGCAAGGTCGATAGCTTTATTGATCCAGATCATAACACAGAAAACACAGAAGTTTGCATCTTCTTGCTTTTCTACTTGTTTCTTCAAACTCTGCCTTTACGGTGATATTTCAATCTCTGCCAGCTCTACACTGGTAATACTTGATTCTTCGTTTCTATTCAAGACCACGCTCCACTTTTTATACCCATGTTTCAAGATACTGTAGTCTTAATATTCATTCTTGTTTCTTGCCATTGCTTGAAGTTTACGAAGCACAGCACAACTGTCAACGAACAAACAGGAATAAAGTCGGGTTTTGATTACTACATTAAGACATCAGACACTGTACTGCGGCTGTTGGAGCTTACTATCTCGAGAGTCTCTCCATTCCCACGACAGCTTAGTTCACCTGTTTCCTACCCATCTTCTGCCATTCCGAGAATTTATGTTTAATCTCTTAACGCAGCGGTTCCCAACGTTTTACATACAAGAACCACATGTAAGTTGTAGATCACCACTTTGTATGCAATATCGCAATCCATAAACCCTTATTTGTTTTTACCATCTGACCGATCCTGTCACTCTAAAAATGATCTGAGTTTCATATAAACACTTCCGCCAGGTTTTATTTGAAAACTGCTACATTAAAAGTGATTTATATTTTTCTTTGTTCCAGTCACAATGGATAATCAGCTTAGGGTATGGTTCATTGCCCTCCACCTCCTGTGTGTTCTAACTAAAATGGCACTTAATAGAAGATTAATAAAACATCCCTTCATCATCTATCTATCTATCTATCTATCTATCTATCTATCTATCTATCTATCTATCTATCTATCTATCTATCTATCTATCTATCTATCTATCTATCTGCCTGCCTGCCTGCCTGTCTGTCTGTCTGTCTGTCTGTCTATCTATCTATCTATGTCACTCTGAACCTTAACTGCACATGGGGCTTCCGCAAGGATTTTCCACAAAACAAAAAAGGCCAAATGAACAAGATTTTGATCAAAACCCAATCTCATCTCTTCGTTTGTGCTCATACTATCTGGCTCAATCTGGCATCATGTCGAGGCTGGCCGTGATCCTTGTAATGATGAAGTCTGCCTGTGGTTGCTTGTGTTACATGTTCATGGTGTTCATTGAAAGCAATATTCTGCTTACGATCCAAGGAGAGAAAACAACAACATAATAACATTCATCACAATCGAAGAGGTGCTGCTGCAGTACAAGGGATCTTCTATATTATTCGCTCTTGCGTCGTTGATCACTGAACGTAAAGTCGGCATATATCAATAAATTGGCGCAATGTTGTTTTAACGTAAAGACTGTCCTATGGTTCGGAGACATGTGTTATGACCAAGACAAAACAACAGAGGATACAAATATTCATGAACTACTGCTTGAGGACGATTTTAAACATTAAATGACAGGACAAGATCAGGAACGAGGATGTCTGGGAAAGGGCAGGACAATAACCTATGAACCAACAAATCATATCTAGGAAACGGAGGTGGATTGGCTACACTCTGAGGAAACCCGATACGAGCATAGCAAGGCAGGCACTGACATGGAATGCTCAAGGAAATAGAAAACAAGGAAGACCTAGACTTGCTTGGAGAAGAGAAATTATGACAGTGCTCAGAGACAAGGGATACACATGGAAGGAAGCAGAGAATAATTCCACGAACGGGGATGACTGGAGAGCCTTTATCCATGGACTATGTTCTCAAGGGAGCGAAAGGCGATGATGATGATGTGATGATGAATGTGTTTATAACCATTCTCTTTCTTCACGAATATTTAAATTCATAATCGAGTTAATGCATAATATATACAATGTACATTAAAATTTCACATCAGTAATAAGCAGACAACATGTAGATTCGATTCGACTGGACTCGCCTTAAAGTCTTGACTTGGTCTCGGCTTGAAGGTGTAGAGAGCGATGTGGACTCAATTTGTGACGTGAGATTTGTTTGTTTGTTTGTCAGTCGACTCGACGACCTCTTTTTACAGCTCTGTATTAGTAAGACAAGTGCTTCAATGACGTCATTCCCATGTGTGCTGTTTCCGTATGTTTATTACCTGTTACTTTAACTTAAATACTTTTTCTTTCCGTGTTTTAAGTGCTAATACTCTTAGCTGAATATGGTAACCATTTTCATTTATAGTGGATTCCTGCCTTTTTTTTTTTTTTAGAAGTGTGCCATCTGAGCTCAGTGCTCTCTCTCTCTCTCTCTCTCTCTCTCTCTCTCTCTCGCTATATATATATATATATAGTCTTATAAATCATTCTATAGCCCATATATGTAAAGATCTAACAGCAGACATTGTTTCTACACCTGGAGTAGTATGTGCCGAGGTGTTTATTGTTTATTTTTGACTGAATGGAATGTTGGGGCACTAGTTGAGGGCGTGTTTGCTGAGTGTTTCTGGGTTAGTTATTCACTGTCTCCAGCCATCCTTCACTTCTAGGCTCTTTCAAAACCTAAAGTTGGCAACACACTGATACAGAAGTCAAGCCAGTTCTGGCTTATCACTTGACAAGAGGTTTTACTGATGAATCGGATGACAATGAAGATGGTGATGACGATATTCTGAACGTCAGCAGGTTTGCCCTGTCACTTGGCAAGTTAATTCATACTTCCACTACTCAGAACAGATATAAACATCCATTTTCTCGACAGAGACATCACAAAAAACATCCACTCAGGTACACATCCAAACGTTGAATGACTGTCCACTCACAATTCTCTGTCACGGGTTTCTCAGCCCACGTGACGTTCTAGAAGGATCTCGACCAACTTCGGAAAAGTTAAAAAAAGAGAATCATAACAACTGCTTTCTGTAGAAACAACAGTTATCTCCATATACTGTTACACCTTTCGGGGTCAGTATTCCTAACAGTTTTTAAGTCTATATAAAATCAAAATAAATAAATGACCTCTGAATGTTTGATGAAATAGTAAATAAGCTACACATTGTTTTAATTGCGTTTATTTTGCTGCCTGCCTTCACTTTCACAACACCTAATACTTCACACAGATTATAATAAATCACTTTCAGTAATTTTGATCTCTTAATCAAAACCAACAGTGATTATTACTCGTATTATCATTTTCATTATTATTATTATTAAGTTCGTTTTATAGACTTGACACAACTTGAATACTGACTTGATGCTACTTGCAAAGACTTGAGGTTTGAAAGTGCTGACTGGAAATACGTATGTTTTATATATTTAATACGAGCAGCAAATAAATAATGAAAATTGTATAGTCGGTATTGTAAATCATAATTTTAGAACATAATGAAATAAAAATGAAATAATAAAAATCACAATATTAGACACTCTCCAGGGACTGGCGTCTTTGGCGTGGCAAGTTTTTGATAACGTTGGTGGTAGGTTGCTAAAGAGATTCCTCGCGTGCGTTTCTTGACAAGTCAAGAATTAGATGGACCGAATATACAAGCATTTGACGAGAGACCGCGGAAGGTGAAGTAACGGATTCAACTGAAGAAAACAACAAAATTCCAGGCATATTATAAGACTGACGATAAACTTATTAAGTATTTGCGGAGATGTGGGCACCTACCTGATTGTTCTACTGAAGTTATATAAGTAATAAACTATAGTCTATCTTTATATCTAATGTTTAATTGGCCAAGAAGATATTTTTATCTTTATATCGAATTTTTATTTGCCATAGAAGGTATTTCCCACACATTACTTTAACTGGAAATCGACGTCCTTTATATGGTGTCTCTGTGAGTGCGTCACTGATAACTAATAATGGAGATAAAATGAGGGAAATTAAAAGGAGGACATCTATTGCTCTGCATAAAGTAAAACAACAAAAGAATCTGTGGAGAGGAACAGACAGAACTACAAAAATAAGATTTTTAAGGGCATGCATCTATCCCATCGCAACATATGCCTGTGAGACCTGGACACTTAACAAAACAGCTGAGAAATACATAAATGCCTTTGAATGTAAATGCTACAGAAGAGTTCTTCAAATACTATGGACACAAAAAAGAACCAATATATCCATACTACAATAACTTGATATTGAGGAATGCTGGCTACTAAAGAGGATTAAAGAGAGAAAACTTAAATATTTTGGACACATTAAACGTCATGGTAATCTAGAGAAAACTGTATTGGAAGGGTACATAATAGGAAAAAAGAAACAGAGAAAGACCAAGGCGAAGATGGCTGCAAGACATCGCTGATAATCTGCATATGGATGCATCAGCAGCAGGCCATCTTGCTCACAACCGAGAGGCCTACAGGAGTGCTGTTAAGAAGGCAAAGTTCCGCAAGGGACATGCACATGAATGAATGAATGAATGTGTGTGCGTGGTTTGTGTTTGTGTGTTTTGTATGCGCTGGTTTTAAGAACCTTAACCACAGAATATACCGAGGACCCCATGTATGGTAAAGAGATTTGTTTGTATGGTTTATTGTTGTGAAACATTAAAAACACTTTTCGTTCATCTTCTTCAACACTAAACGAAGACATAGTAAATGTCTGCGAGGAAAACTTTGCCTTTGGTCATTGTAGCGACCCTTACGGTTTTCCGATTTATGCCTATGGTCGATATAGCGACTCTTGGTTTGTTTTAATAAAAGGTTCTAAGGACTGTTACTGCCGGAGGTGGGGTGGAGAATTCGCTCTCCGCTCCAACGGCGTGCGTCTCAAATAGCTTCTGGCAGTCAAGTCCAGCTCCTGGCCTTCTCGTAGCAGAACTGTTTAAACTGACAAGAGAAGGGGCGAAGGCGAATATCTGGCGCCTGAAAACCAGACACTTAGGGTAGATGAGAGACACGTTTGGTAGCTCATCTACCGCTGCTGGCGAGATTCTTCAGCTGCCATGCGTGGAGCGGTGCTCCTCCCGGTCAGCGAAGAAAGGTGCAAATGGGGTTGCAGCGCGGCACCACTATGGAAAAGATGGTAGAAAGGATAAAGCGAAGCAAACAGTCAAATCACGGCACCTCTGGTCTTGAGGTCGGCCACGTCCTAAGTGCACTCATATCGTGTGAAATGCCTGAACCAGCTTAACCCAGAGGATAAGACACTGCTGGCGAGACTCTTCGGATGCCGCGCGTGGAGTGAAGCTCCTCCCGGTCAAGGAAGAAACTGCGGAAAAGAAGTAAGGTTTGCTGAGCGGCGCCGATGTGAAAAGGTGAAGGAAAGGATAAAGCGAGAGCTACACATACCACGGCGCCTCTGCTCTAGAGGCCGGCCATGTCCGAAATACACATACACTGGAGAAATATGCCTAAACTGGCATACACTAGGGGTGAAACCTGATGGCATGTCATGCCACCTCCGCTCTAGAGGTCGGTCACGCCCGATATACACCCATACTGGTGAAATATACCTAAACCAGCTCAACCCAGGGGTGGAAGTCACTAGTGGCGAGGATTCGTCCTCCTAGACAAAAGCTCCATCCTGGTCACAACTAGAAAGGGTAGCGGCCACGACCACAAAATGTTCAAGTCGGAGACACTGGACCAGGGCAGTCTAGATAGGCAACCACCTCTCACCCAGCGGGGATGTATGCGTATCCTAATCACGCTGAGGTTTTCCGGTGAGAAAGTCAAACACTGGACTGGATGGGCAATCACCTCTCACCTGGCAGTGATACACGGGTATCTCAAACACGTCGAGGTTTTCCGGTGAGAAAGTCCAACTCAGGCCTGGGTGGGCTGCTATCTCTCACCCAGCGGGGATCAACTGATATCCAAAGCACGTCGAGTTCTTCCGGTGAGAAAGTCCAACTCTAGACTAAACTGGTGCAACGAAAACCACGATGTCACACAATCCCGCTTCTGAGACCCACCAAGAATACAGGCTCAAGCCCTGCGATACTCTGAACCTCTTGTGGTCCTGATCTCGTTTTGTCCTTTCGGGGACCACATAGGAGATCACGGGACTTAAGGAGGACAACAGCCATAACTTCAGTAGGAACGCAGGGCGGTCTTGATGGTAGAAGCGAACGAAGAAGAAGAAGAAGTTTCAATAAAACAACCGGTGTAACATTTAGATTGTATACATTTCGTTCGCGTTTCCGGTGACACTTTTTCAAAATTGTGAAAGAATGCTTTGGTATGAGCGATGCGGAGCGGGGAAAAAGGAAGAGAAATATCGAAAATTTTCAATTTTTGATGATGTAGATAGGGATATGGACATGGCCTGTGACCACCCCACTGCTCTTGAATGTATTCCAAGTAGATCTAGACATATTAGACGACTGGAGAAGTAGTTAAGAGGTTATTTCAAACATTAATTTAGCGAGAATGCAACATAGAATCACAATACGAGGTCGACAAGTAGATCTAGACATCTCAGATGGTAAGTATTGTAGATCTAAACCTAGTTGATGGTGAGCTTGGCACAATCATTGTCTAAAAACATCACATTACTTCTTTTTTCCTAAAAAAAACTCTGCATTTATGAAATCTTCATACATTTAGTTATATTTTGAAACATAATAAGTACACGGAAGTACATGTAAATACTGTGTTTCATTCAATTTTATAACTATACCCCCTAACATATCAAGACACGCGCTTTTATTCCGGCACCCAACTGAATGTCAGTGTTTCTTCCTGTGGCACGGGAAGAATTAACCCAAACCGGAACATTCGTTCCCTGCTTCTAGAAAGTTTACTCATGCCTAACTCAACAACTTCAAAATGGCTGCTGCATAAAAACTCAAGGGAAGGGGCAAGAGCACGTCCTATGTTGATCGATGGTAGGAAAAGACATTGGAGAGCAGTCGCGGAGTTGTGCTGGGTTAGCGTTGTCCTCCAAGCGTCTACCAATGACAACAACATCTGCGAATGTCGGTAGCTAATCAGATCCCGTTCGTGATGTGCTGTCCACGGATGTCACTAGCTTCATCTCCAGGTTAAAAAAACAAAGCTACGCAGGTATTCATAACAAGTCATTCATTCATTCATTTGCATGTCCCTTGCCGAACTTTGCCTCCATAACACCACTCCTGTAGATCTCTCGGTTGCGAGCAAGATGGCCTGCTGCTGATGCATCCATTTGCAGTTTATCAACGATGTCTTGCAGCCATCTTCGCCTTGGTCTTCCTCTCTTTCTTTTTTCCATTATGTACCATTCCAAGACGGTCTTCTCTAGATTATCATGACGTTTAATATGTCCAAAATATTTAAGTTTTTTTCTGTTTAATCCTCTTTACTAGCCAGCATTCTTCAGTATTAAGTTCTTGTAGTATGGATATATTTGTTCTTTTTGTGTTATGATATTTGAAGAACTCTTCTGTAGCATTTACATTCAAAGGCATTTATGTATTTCTCATCTGTTTTGTTAAGTGTCCAGGTCTCCAGACATATACTGCGATGGGAAAGATGCATACTCTTAAAATTTTATTTTTGTGGTTCTGTCTGCTCCTCTCCACAGATTCTTTACTTGTTTTACTTTCCGAAGAGCAATAGATGTCCTCCTTTTAATTTCCCTCATTGTATCTCCAGATCTTTACTCTCAGAATAATACTTGAAGAACATATTGAAAAGCAGAAACCATTAATACTGAATTTCATAGATTTTAAGAAGGCATTTGATAGCATACACAGAGATTCATTATGGAGAATTTTATGTCTATATGGAATACCATCTAAAATTGTCAACATCATTAAGGACTTGTACAATGGATATGGTTGTGCAGTCAAGACAGAAGAAGGGATGAGTGAATGGTTCCAGATTGAAACAGGCGTGAAACAAGGATGTATACTGTCTCCTTTACTTTTTGGGATTACAATAGACTTCATAATGACAAAATGCTGCACAGGTAACACAGGTATTGACTGGGTACATGGGACCCAACTAGAAGATCTTGATTTTGCTGATGACATAACTCTTATCAGTAATAATGTGAATTCCATGCAAGAAAAAACAGATAGCCTATCTTCACTGGCTAGCAAAATAGGACTTGAAATTAACAAGGACAAAACAAAAATAATGAAAATTCCCATCAATCAAAATGGAAAAATACACATAGAAGGGACAGATATTGAAGAAGTCAATCAATTTGCATACCTTGGCAGCTACATAGACCAGGATGGTGACACTAGAAAGGAAGTTAGGATCATAATTGCAAAAGCAGCATCAATCTTCAAGAATCTTGAGAACATATGGAATTCAAAAGTTATAAGCACAAAAACCAAGTTAAGACTATTCAATTCAAATGTAATATCCACCCTCATTTATGCATGCGAAAGCTGGAAAACAACTAAAGAAATAGCAAAGAAATTAGACTCTTTTGAAAACAAATGCCTAAGGAAAATACTCGGCATCAAGTGGAATGAATTCAAGAACAATGCAGAGATAAGACAGATGACTGAACAACAACCAGTCTCACGGGTGATCAGGAAAAGGAGATGGACATATGTTGGCCACTTGATGAGAAGAAATGAGCAGAGAATCCCAAAACAAGCTATCAAGTGGAACACAACAGGCCGAAGAAAAAGGGGCAGACCGCGTGAAACTCTGAAGAGAACATTATTAAGAGAGGCCAAGTTAACAGGCATAAAATCCTTTGATGAGGTTGAAAGACTCGCCGAAGACAGGAAAAATTGGCGAACTACTTTGCGAGCCCTATGTGACGTCTAACGGAACGGGAAGGATATAAGATAAGATAAGATTGTATCTCCATTACTAGTTAGTAGTGATCCAAGATATTCAAAACTCTCCACTTCTTCCAGTTTTTCCTCAGTGATACTTATTTCAGCTACCTTGTTTGTTTTGTCAGTTGTCATCACTTTAGTTTTCTTTGCATTAAGATAGAGGTTTTGCTCCTCTCTGTTCTTACGGACTGACATAATTAGTTTTTCCATTCATTTTTGTGTTGTGGACAGTAATGCTGTGTCATCAGCATATCTAGTCTCTGGTATTTCATAACCTCCAATTGTTATGGCATAGTAATATTCTTTGTCTACATCTTCTCTAACGTTCCTCAAGACATTTTCAGTATACGAGTTAAAATAAGTAAGATGACAATATGCACCCCTGACGGACCCCTTGTTTTATGTCAAACCAAGTTGTTGTTTCACCATTTATTTCTTACTGGTGCTTGTTGGTCTAAATACAGCAGTGATGTTAATTGTATCAAATGTGTTGGAAATCCCATTTTTCCATTACTTTCCAAAGTTTCTGGTGTTGTACACAATCAAATGAGAATAATAATGAGAAATATATTAGCTAACATATCTTTATCAATGAATGTTAGAAAACGAGTCCTAAAATGCTATATTGAACTTATCTTGTTATATGGAAGTGAATCATGGACAATTGGCAGGTCTGCACAAAAATCACTGGAAGCAGCAGAAATGTGGTTTATTAGAAGAATGTTGCGAATCCCCTGGACAGCAAAAATAACTAATGAAGAATGTATGAGAAGAGCTGGAGAGACAAGAAATCTTGTCAAAAAGATAAAAGAGAGACAATGTACTTTCATAGGACATGCAATGAGAAGAAGGGGCATCGAAAATATTATAACAACAGGAAAAATAGAAGGAAGAAGATCAAGAGGAAGACCAAGGGAAAATGATACTGGTAAGTCTGACGGGATGGTGTGAGAGGAGATCATCAACTGAGCTGATGGCCTGCATGAAGGATAGTGTACTCTGGAGAAGCATAATAGCCAACGCCAGTCGGCGCGGCACCTGATGATGATGATATATCCTTAAACAAACTGAATCTGTTTTAAAACCATTCGAGACATTAAAACGAATTGAATTTTGTTTTGAAAACACTCGCAGCATAGGTTTTAAAAAAGTTAATCTGTTTAAAAACTAACCACTAACCTTTGTTATGGGCACTTTTGACTGGATATCTTTTTTAAATACATATTTGCCGGTGGTCCAGGTTCTGTATTCACCTACACCTACACACACACAAACACCCTCTCTCACTCTCTCTCCCTCTCTCTCTCCTCTCTCTCCCTTCTCTCTCCCTCTCCTTCTCTCTCTGTCTCTCTCTCCCTTTCTCCCCCCTCTCTCTCCCTGTCTCTACCTCCCTCTCTCTCCCTGTCTCTCTCCCTGTCTCTCTCCCTCTCCCTCTCTCTCTCTCTCTCGGGTTGGTGCATGCTGTGTAGCTAATCTGTTTCTCTCGCTGGACTGACATTCTTGACTGACATGTTCTATGATTACTTGCATTCACCGCAGTCGCAAATACAGCTACTACACATAATTTCGTTTCAGTCTCATATCCTCAATATCTGGACAAGTAGATGGATCTCTTCCATGAATCTCGTCGCCGGTGGTTCACGTAAGCCCCAGTTTTCATTTCATGCTATTTTTTTTCCTGAGGCCAGGAAGACCAAGAGAAATGATACTGGACAGTCTTACGGGATGGTGTGAGAGGAGATCACCAACTGAACTGATGGCTTGCATGAAGGATCAGGTACTCTGGAGAATCATAATAGCCAACGCCAGTCGGCACGGCACATGATGATGATGATGACACAATCAAATGCCTTTGAGTAGTCTATAAAGGCTAAATACAGATTCATATTAAACTCTCTGCAATTCTCTATTATTAATCTTATATTGATTATACGATCTCTTGATCCTCTTCTTTGCCTCAAACCAGCTTGGACCATATTGACTTCTATTTTTTTCGAAGTCTGCCCATTACGATTTTTAACAGAATTTTACTGGCATGATTAATCAGGGTTCTGTAGTTTGTGTATAAATAATTTCATGTTACCATTTTTGACAGTGGTACGAATACAGTTCTTTTCCATTCTCTTGGCCAAATACCAGAATGCCATATCTTTTTACATAGTGCAAGACAGATTGTTGCACATTCCTTTCCTCCTGCTTTAATAAGTTCAGCTGTTATCTCATCACATCCTGGTGATTTACCATTTTTCAGATTCTTTTGTTAAAGATTTATATTCCTCTTTGTTGTTGTTTGCCACTTTCCATTGCATCTTAATTTCTCTACGTTGTTTTATCAGTTCTAGTGTGCCTGCTGTAATCTATCCATTCTGTTTTCTTTATTGGAACCGCGTCTTTAGTTGTTGTTATTAAGATATCTCTGGCCTGCGTAGCCAGTTCATCTGGTGTCATCTCTTCCTGTGCAGCCAACAGGATTTCAGAATGGTTCTTCACTTCTATTCCGTATTGTTCTGGTATTTTTGTAAGATCAAAGCGGAGTGGTCTTGATCCCGTAACTGTCTTTTTTATCTTTATCTTTATGACTGCTATTATTAACTCATGGTCCGTGTCACAATCAGCACCTGGTAAAGTTTTTGCTGATGTTATACTTGACCTCCACCTTCTTTGCACTAAAATGTAATCTATTTGATTCTTAGTTTTCCCATCAGGTGATGTCCATGTGTAAAGTCTTCTTGGATGTTGTTTAAAAAGTGTGTTAGCGATCATTAGCCCATTTTCCATGCAAAACGCCATTAGATTGTCACCTGCCTCATTTCTATGTCCTATGCTAAATTTCCCTACAACATGTCCTTAATCTTCAGCTTTTTCTGTACTAATCTTTGCATTAAAATCCCCCATTATTAATATAATATCATTTTCCCGTACCTGGTCTATTGTCGTTTGCAGTATGTTATAAAAGTCTTCTACTTCCTCTTCTTCTGCTGCTGATGTAGGTGCATATATCTGGATGATTGTTACATTTCTAGGAATGCCCTTAAATCTGATTGTGAGGATTCTATCACTTACTGGATTGTAGCCTAGTAATGCTTTTGATGTTGATTTGTCCAAGTAAAAAGCCACTCCATTCTTTCCTCCTAATTCTCCACCAGAGTATATAAAGATATTATCATTCTCGCTCTTAAAGTGTCCTGATCCTTTCCATCAGTGTTCGCAGATTCCCAAAATGTGTATCCCCGTTCTTTTCATCTTGTCATTTATTATTTGATACTTTCCCTCACACATACTTCTTACATTCCATGTTCCTACTCTTATTTTTCTTTTTAGTTTGATGCATAACAAGTAGGTGAACTTAAACAAACGTGACTCATTTCTTTAAAATTGTCCGTGTCCTATTCTGATTTATCTGAAGAATAGAATGATGCGTAGGCGACTTAGGCTAAGGTAATTGTGAAGTCAAAGTCTTCCACCGTAGATCGGTAAGCTCAAACACATTTTGTCACAACTGCCTTTAGGAAACAACTAGACATCATTGTTGACATGCATCTATGCATTCTCAATGATGTGGAAATTTGTTCATCTGAACCTGTGTAAGTAGGAGCCGTGAAGAGACATTTTAAGACGCTCATTTCCTCTGATATCTCACTGGAATGTCAGAAACTTGTGACCCATATCTGATATCGTGACAACACACCTGTTGGATTCAAGCTCGATGAAAAACTAGTGGCAGACATCACAGGCCGGCAAGCCCAAAACACAGTGAACTCTACAAACGCGAAGGTAAGATTGTTTGTCTCTTTCGTCATATAAAACAGCCAACATTTCTTCCTATCTTTGAAAATCGACATCTACTTGTTTTTATTGTTGTTAATGTGTTTTTTTCAATGCTTTACATCAAAATAAACCCATTTTATAACTGAATAATTCATCGAGTTAAAATACAGTGTGTATTTTAGAAGTAAACGGATGTTGATCTAGAATAAAAAAAAAAAAAAAAACTGAAGAGAAATGTTTTTCATTGCTGTAGAAAGAAAGTGTATGTTTTAAAACATTTAAGGTTTGACAGCAACACACAGAAACAATTGTAACACTGGTAATGAAATGTTTTACGTTGAAGAAAACGGCCAAGAACAAACCAGTGATTGCACGAGTCTTCTGTTACAGAAGAACATTCAGGACAACACTGACAAGGTGGGGTGGATTCATGTCGTTCATAAAATAGAAACGTGATTAGTGTAACTAATTTCTACTTAGAGATGTAACTTTAGTTACAGCGGTTTTTAAAAAAAATTATTATTTTGAGAAAAAAAAAGATTATTGCAACGCGACACTTAAAAAATCTCACGAATAGTCAGAAAGTAAATATTATACTTTTGTTACTGGCTAATTTAAAATGTGGGCTTTATGGTAAGCTTTAAGCTACTGTTTCTGTTAAATCTTCCCGTAACTACGAACTTATTGTCTTTGTGGCTTAAACAATAGGGATGATATTGGGGTGTGAAGATCAAACAGGATTAAGAGTAGGCAAACGACAGTGGTATATCTGATTTCTAGGAAAGTGCCTATCCCAGTGGCAAGGTTGAAAATGACACAAGAGTCTTGATGTGAGGAGAAACTCTAGAGGGCATCTGGCCTTAGACAGCGCTGGCTTTCTGATAGCTGTCATTTCACTAACATAGAATGGTCTCCAGAAGCCATCCTGAAAACTTGCGCTCGCTTACAGAGACTTATGGGCCCAAACCTGGCCTCAGGAACAAAATAGCATGAAATGAAAACTGGGGCTTAAGTGAACCACCGGCGACGAGATTCATGGAAGAAATCCATCTACTTGTCCAGATATTGAGGATATGAGACTGAAACGAAATTATGTGTAGTAGCTGTATTTGCGACTGCGGTGAATGCAAGTAATCATAGAACATGTCAGTCAAGAATGTCAGTCCAGCGAGAGAAACAGATTAGCTACACAGCATGCACCAACCCGAGAGAGGAGAGAGAGAGAGACAGGGAGAGAGAGGGAGAGACAGGGAGAGAGAGAGAGAGACAGGGAGAGAGAGGGAGGGAGAGACAGGGAGAGAGACAGGGAGAGAGAGAGACAGGGAGAGAGGGAGGAAGAGAAGGAGAGAGAGAGAGAAGGAAGAGAGAGGAGAGAGAGGGAGAGAGAGTGAGAGAGGGTGTGTGTTTGTTTGTGTGTGTGTAGGTGTAGGTGAATACAGAACCTGGACCACCGGCAAATATGTATTTAAAAAAGATATCCAGTCAAAAGTGCCCATAACAAAGGTTCATTCATTCCTTTGCATGTCCCTTGCGGAACTTTGCCTCCCAAACAGCACTCCTGTAGGCCTCTCGGTTGTGAGTAAGATGGCCTGCTGCTGCTGCATCCATTTCCAGATCATCAACGATGTCTTGCAGCCATCTTCGTTTCGGTCTTCCTCTTTTTCTTTTTCCCATTATGTATCCTTCCAATACGATCTTCTCTAAATTATCATGACATTTAATGTGTCCAAAATATTTAAGTTTTCTCTCTTTAATCCTCTTTACTAGCCAGCCTTCTTCAATATTAAGCTCTTGTAGTATAGATATATTTGTTTTTTTTGTGTCCACGATATTTGGAGAACTCTTCTATAGCATTTACATTCAAAGGCATTTATGTGTTTCTCAGCTGTTTTGTTAAGTGTCCAGGTCTCACAGGCATATGTTGCGATGGGAAAGATGCATGCCCTTAAAAATCTTATTTTTGTGGTTCTGTCTGCTCCTCTCCACAGATTCTTTATTTGTTTTACTTTCTGAAGAGCAATAGATGTTCTCCTTTTAATTTCCCTCATTGTATCTCCATTATTAGTTAGTAGTGATCCAAGCTTCTTCCAGTTTTTCCTCATTGATACATATTTCAGTTGCCTTGTTTGTTTTGTCAGTTGTCATCACTTTAGTTTTCTTTGCATTAAGATAGAGGTTCTGCTCTTCGCTGTTCTTGCGGACTGACATAATTAGTTTTTCCATTCCTTCTTGTGTTGTGGACAGCAATACTGTGTCATCAGCATATCTAATCTCTGGTATTTCATAACCTCCAACTGTTAAGGCATCGTAATATTCTTTGTCTACATCTCCTCTAACATTCCTCATTATATTTTCAGTATCTTATCTTATCTTATATATCTTATATCCTTCCCGTGCCGTTAGACGTCACATAGGGCTCGCAAAGTAGTTCGCCAATATTTCCTGTCTTCGGCGAGTCTTTCAACCTCAACAAAGGATTTTATGCCTGTTAACTTGGCCTCTCTTAATAATGTTCTCTTCAGAGTTTCACGCGGTCTGCCCCTTTTTCTTCGGCCTGTTGTGTTCCACTTGAGAGCTTTATTTTCAGTATACAAGTTAAATAAGTAGGGTGACAATATGCACCCCTGACGGACCCCTTGTTTTATGTCAAACCAAGTTGTTGTTTCACCATTTATTCTTACTGCTGCTTGTTGGTCTAGATACAGCAGTGATGTTAATTGTATCAAATGTGTTGGAAATCCCATTTTTTCCATTATTTCCCAAAGTTTCTGGTGTTGTACACAATCAAATGCCTTTGAGTAGTCTATAAAGGATAAATATAGATTCACATTAAACTCCCTGCATTTCTCTATTATTAATCTTAGATTGAATATATGATCTCTTGATCCTCTTCCTTGCCTGAAGCCAGCTTGGACCATATTGACTTCTTCTTCTATTTTCTTCTATTTTCTAACAAAGGTTAGTGGTTAGTTTTTAAACAGATTAACTTTTTTAAAACCTATGCTGCGAGTGTTTTCAAAACAAAATTCAATTCGTTTTAATGTCTCGAATGGTTTTAAAACAGATTCAGTTTGTTTAAGGATATATCATCATCATCAGGTGCCGCGCCGACTGGCGTTGGTTATTATGCTTCTCCAGAGTACACTATCCTTCATGCAGGCCATCAGCTCAGTTGATGATCTCCTCTCACACCATCCCGTCAGACTTACCAGTATCATTTTCCCTTGGTCTTCCTCTTGATCTTCTTCCTTCTATTTTTTCTGTTGTTATAATATTTTCAGTGCCCCCTCTTCTCATTGCATGTTCTATGAAAGTACATTGTCTCTCTTTTATCTTTTTGACAAGATTTCTTGTCTCTCCAGCTTTTCTCATACATTCATCATTAGTTATTTTTGCTGTCCAGGGGATTCGCAACATTCTTCTAATAAACCACATTTCTGCAGCTTCCAATAATTTTTGTGCAGACCTGCCAGTTGTCCATGATTCACATTCATATAACAAGATAAGTTCAATATAGCATTTTAGGACTCGTTTTCTAACATTCATTGATAAGGATGTGTTGGATAATATGTTTCTCATTCTCTGAAATGCAGTCTTTGCTTGGCCTATTCTGTTCCTAATTTCTGTTCTGCATTTCCCATCTGAAGTTATTACTGCTCCAAGGTATTTGAATTAAGGATATATCCCGGATGTTTTTAAAACTATAGTTATATCTTGGAACCAAAGTGTGGAGCATTCTCCGCAATGTTTGTGTCATGTTTGACTGAAAACACTGACCCAGACGGAAACCAGCAGAACCAGTTACTTTATCATGATATTTACTGTTGCCCAAAATAGGCCGAATGTTACGGATGACTGAGCTAGTCGGAGCACCTTGACAAACTTTGCGAGTTGTCGGCTCCTTGCTCTGACCGACTGGACACACATTCGCTTGCACACCAGAAAGAAGGGATTGGGGTGTGTGTGTATGTGTTTGGGCGGGGGAGGGGTGGGGGGGAGGCGTTAGGAACTGAATAGCCAAAACTAGAGAATATAACATTTTAACTAGGCACAAACGGTAAATAAGATAAAGTAACACATGAAACAAGAGAACATTTATGTGCTATATGTGCAGGAAACTCTCTATCGTAGAGAGCGGAACAACAACACAACTCCTTCAGATCATCAGAGGAAGTACCTATGTGATCTTGACTAAAACTTGATTTAAAAAAAACGAAGCTTAGCACTTCGACATACGTTGTGACAACAAGAAATATAGAAGGCAAAAGAGATAGGGATAGGTAGAGAGAGAGAGAGAGAGAGAGAGATAGAGAGAGAGAGAGAGAGAGGGGGGAGAGAGAGAAGGAGAGAGAATATGGATAGACTAACTAGATGGCACAGACAAAGAACACCAGGACAGCTTATAGTCAGCACTCGGAGCAATGAATTGTGGAAAAGCATGACAGACAAACAGACAGACAGACAGACAGACATTCGATTCTCGCTGTATGTTATTGTTCTTTGTTTTTTTTTCTTAGTATGCGTTATTTTCTTACATTATTATCGTTCTGTTACCTTCCACATGGCCTCCCCCATAAAATAGTTAATGTAATCAAAGCCCTATACGAGGGTTTTCAGTGCAAAGTTATCTGTGGAGAACATACCTCCAGCAGCTTTAGGGTACAAACAGGAGTGAAACAGGGATGTGTACTATCACCAACATTATTTATCTTGGCAGTAGACTGGTTAATGAAGGAGGCAACATCAGACAAACGCAGAGGATTACAATGGACCCTTGACACAGTGCTGGAGGACCTTGACTTTGCGGACGACATTTGTCTATTATCAAGCAGTCACAAAGATATGCAAGATAAAATAAACAAGTTAACCCAGAATGCAAACAACATAGGACTAAAGATCAATGTAGGAAAGACAAAGTTAATGAAGCAAAATGTGAACAACAGAAATGTACTCAGAGTAGATAACAAGTTAGTGGAGGAGGTCAACGAATTTGTATACCTTGGCAGCAGAGTAGTAGAAAATGGAGACAGCACAGAGGACATCAACAGCAGACTTACTAGAGCAAACCAGGCTTTTGCAATGCTACAGAATATATGGAAATCAAATAAACTAAGCATAAATATGAAAATCAGGATATTTAAGAGTAATGTTCTAAGTGTACTACTCTATGGAAGTAAATGCTGGAAAATCACCAAAACCATAGAAAACAAGTTGAATTCTTTCCAGACTAAATGTTTACGTAGAATTAAAAAAATATTTTGGCCAAACACCATAAGAAATAACATTTTATTGGCAGAAATGCAGATGAAACCACTGACAACAATTATTGAGGAAAGACGCTGGCGATGGTTGGGACATGTGCTCCGAATGACTGACAACTCACTACCAAAAATAGCACTAAGATGGACACCACAGGGGAGCAGAAGTAAGGGTAGACCAAAAGAGACATGGAGAAGAACAACAGAAAGGATGTTGAGCAATAGAGGGCTCACCTGGGCAAGAGCAGAAAAAAGGCGAAAGACAGGCATTTGTGGAAAACCCTTGCGGAAGCCCCATGTGCCCTGGGCACTTAAGGTTCAGAGAGAGAGAGAGATTACCTTCCAGCAGTCTGTCTCTCTTTCACGTTATCAGCCAGTCAGTCATTTGCATGCCCCTTGCGGAACTTTGCCTCCCTAACAACTCTCATGAAGGCCTCTCGGTTGTACACAAGATGCTCTGATGCATCCATTTGCAGATTATCAGTGATGTCTTGCAGCGGTATTCGCCTTGGTCTTTCTCTCTTTTTCCTATTATGTATCCTTCCAAGACGGTCTTCTTTCTCGTGACGTTTAATGTGCAGAAAATATTTAAGTTTTCTCTGTTTAATCCTCTTTATTAGCCAGCCTTCTTCAATATTAAGTTCTTGTAGTATGGATATATTTGTTCTTTTCTGTGTCCATGATATTTGAAGAACTCTTCTGTAGCATTTACATTCAAAGGCATTTGTGTGTTTCTCAGCTGTTTTGTTAAGTGTCCAAGTCTCACGGGCATATGTTGCGATGGGAAAGATGCATGCCCCTAAAAATCTTATTTTTGTAGTTCTGTCTATTCCTCTCCACAGCTTCTTTAGTTGTTTTACTTTTTTGAAGAGCGATAGATGTCCTCCTTTTAATTTCCCTCATTATTAGGGAATTATTTAATTTCTCCATTATTAGTTAGTAATGATCCAAGATATTCAAAACTCTCCAACTCTTCTAACCCTCCACATCATGCTTTTCATTTATTTCAGTCCTTGTCAGTATGTCTTAGTATTCTCTCCTGGGCGAATGCTCCAGTATACTGTGGCGAGATTCCGTCGATCCAACTCGTTAATCAGTGTATTGTACTCATACGTTTTGTCCATGGTCAAAACTGCACTGTGCCACATACGTATCCTGATGAATGTTAATACCAATGAACAATAATATAAACAAGAGAGAGAGAGAGAGAGAGAGAGAGAGAGAGAGAGAGAGAGAGAGAGAGAGAGAGATTTTTAACTAGCTCGTCAGATTCACAATAACACAATGGTATTTATGTCTTTGTGTGTGGTTTTTCTCATAGCATGCGCACTGGATATTTTCATTCAATTATAATTTTTAGCGCTTTAAAAAAAATAAAAAAATAAAAGCACACCCAATTCATAATATTACGTGAACAAATTAAGTGTAGAAGACAAGTTATATTTTAAAATACTCCATTTCTCCAGTGTCATGAAATGTCAAGAAGTAATAACTGATTCACATAAAATCTACTTTTGTTACTGAAGCAAAATCAATCAGAAAATTCAAACGAATTCCTCCCTAAAGGAAGGACATTCAAATTCTGTTTTAGACTGGGGAAGTCCCTTCGTGAAATAATTCATTAAAGAAAAAAAACCCATCGCACATTGAGAGTCATCCTTGTTCTAGGTAAAGTATTGAGAGTCATCCATGTTCGAAGTAAAGTATTGAGAGCCGTCCATGTTCTAGATAAAGTATTGAGAGTCACACATGTTCTAAGTAAAGTATTGAGAGCCATCCATGTTCTAGGTAAAGTATTGAGAGCCATCCATGTTCTAGGTAAAGTATTGAGAGTCACACATGTTCTAGGTAAAGTATTGATAGTCACACATGTTCTAGGTAAAGTATTGAGAGTCATATATGTTCTAGGTAAAGTATTGAGAGCCATCCATGTTCTAGGTAAAGTATTGAGAGTCACACATGTTCTAGGTAAAGTATTGATAGTCACACATGTTCTAGGTAAAGTATTGATAGTCACACATGTTCTGGGTAAAGTATTGAGAGTCACACATGTTCTAGGTAAAGTATTGAGAGTCATATATGTTCTAGGTAAAGTATTGAGAGTCATCCATGTTCGAGATAAAGTGCGTCAAAATTCTGTTTTATTCAAGCTATGGTAGAAATGGTGATATTGGTTATATGACAAACTGAACATGTTTTGAGTCTTTATGCTCTTGCTGTTAGTAACTTCACTTTTTCATGAAACATTGTGATGCTCATCTCTTCTCATAGTAATAAATATTGCGATTTGACAAAGAAAAACCAACGCAAATCATGTCAACAGATGAATGAAGTGAATTTTGGACCAAAATGACACAGTCAAATAAATTTTCATGAAGTTTAAAGTAATGCAGCTGTTTGGCCCAAATTAACTTTTTTTTTTTTATTATTGGAGTCTTTGTTAGAAAACCATTCACAGAGATTACAGATATAAAAAATATGGATATATTCTGAGTATATATAAGACTAGATATATGAATATATACAAAACCACTGCAGTGATAACAAAATCTTAAAAATAGTAAATAGAAAGTAAGAACAGCTTTATTAATTAACAAGCACACAGTTGTAAATGTTTCGGTTTTACACCTTAATCATACAAAAATGTACATGACAAAGAAACGGAAAGAAAACACAAATTCGCATGAGTGACAAACAGAATAACGACTAAGACTTGAGAAAAACAAAAAAAAGGGGGGGAGCACTTAGCGCAAGAAGCTGCACCTAAAACTGAGTATGATGGAGTATAGTGAATATTTACATAGAGACTTGTGAAGTGTGAGAGGCTGGTAATAAAAAGGGCGTGGAGAAGACAGAAATGAGACAGAGTGATACAATGGTAACCAAGCTGAGAAAAGGGTGAATGGAACAGACGAATATCGTTTGTAATCTAATACAGTGAGGGGTTTGGAATACCAGTTACAGGCGAGGAAAGAACGCAACTTAGTAGAAAGGGAATAAGATTGGGGAGAAAGGGCACGTTAAGTACAGCCGAATTTTGAGTTCAAACAATGTAGATCCAGTATCCCACAGTCTTGTATGGAAAAGTTTTTGAATACCAGATGGCTTGTGTCATCAAAGTAAGAAAAAAAAGGTAACATTCCCGTTTCCGTGCCATTAAGGCATGTTGGGTATACGGTGTTAGGCCTGTATTTACACAACCTTCGGCAAAGTGTGATATGGTCAGTATTATGCCTGGCCACATTTACCTTCCCAGGTTTCTCTGGTACTCATTTTTAGAGACTGTGTTGATCCCAAGGCCTTTTTGGTGTGTCCCAGAAAAAAAAATTCCCACTGCTGGGACTTGAACCCAGTACCACTGGTCTAGTAAGCTGAGTTGTGTCATCATAGTGACATTGTTTAATAGTTGTTACTAGAAAATTAGACTTGTATCTGTGGTTGGGGCCATTGAAGTTATTAGATACTGGCTTAGAAGCATTCTATGAGATATCATAAAGATGTTTCTCCACGTAGTAACCTAATCTGAGACCGATCTCTCCAATATAAGTTAACCTAAACTTTTTGCACACAATGGCATTGTGCAACTCGCATGTCAATGCCTCATGGAATTTGAGGACAGCTCTGAAAAACAGTAATTGATTTCACTTCCCAAACTACAGCACAGGTAACCCAGGTAGGGAGGTTACAAGAGGTGTCCGTGAATCCAGAGCTGATTCATACAGATAAAGGTAACAGGTCGTAAACAAGGTTTTAGGCTTTGCTGACGGACATTATTGTATAAGGTTAAAAATGTAGACCAAGATACGAGCTGTGTGGTTTTTAATGTTAATAAAAGATTAGCTTTTGTTAAAATAGATATTACGCAGGCTGAATGTAATGCCCATGTGTTTGTATTTTACAAGATGAACTATTTACAATATTTACTACAATGCAGTAAAATCTACTGATAAAGTTGTCAATATTATCATAATTCAATGTTCCCTCTAAGATCATGCGGTTCATGTGCAAAATTTTCAACTCGTATACAAATATTTTGTCAAAAAACATTTTGTGTGCAAATGTACGAGGGGTGATTGATAAGTTCTCGGCATAAGGTACACATACTTGAAACGCACAGTTGATATTAGGAGCATTTGTAGATCAGGTTAATGTAAGATTAAACACCAAATTTCAAGAAATTAACTGTAACCATTTTTTTTACAGGCTACAGAAGTGGTAAGGCGTGGCAGAAATGGAGAAAATGGATAAATTTCTCATCGAGCAGTCATTCGCTACCTCTGCACCAAGGGCTTATCATTGAAGGATATCCATGAGTAGAGACTCTAGGGGAGAGTGCCCCTTCTTACAGCACAGTGAAGAAATGGTCAGCTCAATTCAAACATGGAAGGGAGAGTCTGGAAGATGATTCCCGTCCAGGAAAATCAAGAACGGTAACCACCGATGAAACCACCGGCAGAATCAATGACATGATAATGGAGGATCGATGACTAACATCATTGCTACTGAGCTGGGCATTTCACATAAACGTGTTCATGCCATCATTCATAATGATCTTCAAATGACAAAGGTCTCTGTTCGATAGATTCCGAAACTTCTTGGAGCTGATCACAAACGACAGCGTTTCATCATGTCAAGAGACAATCTTGGCCATTTTTCTGCAGATCCTGAAATGTTTCTTCAGCAATTCGTGACTATGGATGAGACTTTGATTCATCATTTCAACCAGAAACCAAAAATAGTCAAACCAGGCGAAACAGCATGGATCCCCAAAGAAAGAAAAGATGGTTCTGTCTGCAGGCAAAGTGATGGCTTCCATCTTTTGGGATTCAGAAGGTGTGCTATTGGTAGATTATCTTCAAAAGGGCAGAACGGTCACCTGGGCCTCTTGCGCTAATCTTGTGAAGTAACTGCGGTTCAAACTGAAGGAAAAGCGTGGAGGGAAATTGATGAGAGGAGTCATCTTTCAGCAAGACAATGCTTCAGTTCACAAGTCGGCGGTGGCAATGGCTGGCATTACTGAATGTGGCTTCCAGCTTCTTGAATATCCTCCTTATTCCACAGATTTGGCCCCTTCGGACTATTACCTGTTTACCAAACTCAAAAAGGAGCTCGGTGGTCGCAAATTTGCTTCAGATGTTGACGTCATTCATGCTGTGCCTAGTGGCACAAGATGCTGACTTTTAGAAAGAAGGGATACGTAATCTCCAGGATCACTGGACTAAGTGCATAAACTTGCAAAGAGACTATGTTGAGAAATAAACCAAAAAAGTTGTCCACAAATAATCCGTTGTACATTATGCTAAGAACTTACCAGTCAACCCTCGTATGTCATAATGTCAAATGACAAAGTACACTTTAAAGTTCTCATACAAAAACAAAAGAAATTAAGAAAACAAAACTGATTTAATTATCATATTTTTCTTCAGGGCTGTTATAGCACAGAGTAACGTAAGGAAACTTAAAAATACAAGCAGCTGTTTTATTATTCTTTGCGCAGCGTCTATACTTTCCTGTGCTGCATGATTCTTTTGTGTGTGGGTGTGCGTGTGTGCGTGTGTGTGTGTGCGTGTGTGTGTGTGTGTGTGTGTGTGTGTGTGCGCGCGAGCACGCGAGGCCGCGCTGCCATGCAGCTTAGAGAGAACATTGGTCATTATCTTAAGACATCAAATCCTGGCAGTCCAAATAGATTAATGACCAATTTAAATGTAACATTTTTTCTTTAATGCCCTATTCTATTTGTTGTAACATTCAAATAATATTATTCTGTGTTTCATTCCCTTCATAGAAAGCAACATAATAATACACCTGTACTTAAATTCTTTAAGTATTATACAGTCTTTATACAGTTGTAACTGTTCATTACTGTAGTAAACAGAAAATGTCAGTTTCTTATCATTTTTAGCCCTCTTCTACAGACAACGAGCATCTTGTCACCTTTTTCTTATGGAGAATTTCGGAACTCATATAAAGCTAAACTTGGGCCAGTTATGTTATTGTACTGTTGATCATAATTGTTATTTAAAGAGAGATGCTAATTATAACATGCTTACAACTGCTGTCAATCTAAAAGTGATTTCATTTTCATGTTATTTTTCTCATATACCACAAACTCAAAGGTAATTTACATTTTTTTCTCCCAAGATACGATGGGTAATCAGCTTAGGATCTGGTTCATTGCTCTCCACCTCCTGTGTGGTCTAACTACAATGGCTGCTGTGTCTGACAAAAGTCAAGAATGCATCACCCTGGAGAGAGTGTTTCCTGGTTGTCTGTGCAGTGCAGTTGTAGATTGCGGTGTGGTAACACAACACACCTCAGTAGACTGCTCCAATAGAGGTCTGACTAACGTCCCAACTCCCAACGAGTCTTATGCTGGTTCCATCTATGTGCTGAAACTCAATAACAACAACATCGCCACTCTGGAAGCCAGCATCCTTCCAAATCTCAGCATAATGAAAGTTGACTTCAGCAATAACCCCATTAGTTCAGTGCACAACAGCGCGTTTCAAAGTCTTAGCAGTAATCTCAGGATACTTATTTTGAGTGGCAACAATAGCACAGGACCACCTGTAAACGCCTTTAGTCCTCTCTCACAGTTGGAGGAACTGACTCTGAGAGACTATAATGTTAGTGATTTGGAAGACAGCACCACCTTTCTTCCATTCGCTAACCTTAAACATCTAACTCTGGACAATTGGAGATTGATTTATATATCCCCAGAATCCTTCAGAGGCTTATCTCTTTTGAGTCTCACTATACTAAATCAACTCATGGCCAGATTACCTATTGATCTGTTACATTCAAGTTATGTTCGCAACATAATAAAGTTACGCATTTCATATACTCAGATTAATCTACTAACTCAATATGCCTTCCAGAATCTTCAAGCCATCCAGGAGCTAGATCTGAGTTACAACCATATTGACACTCTTATAGAACACTGCTTTAGTGATATTGAAGACACCTTGGTCAGTTTGTCACTTTCAAATAACTTCTTCACAGAAGACAATACAAAACTTGCAGGCCTTAAAAATCTAACAAACTTAGAAAAGCTCAACTTTTCATCCAATCTATTCACTGTTGTCCCCAATCTATCAAATCTCTACATCAGAAAGCCGCTGAATTTAGACCTCAGTAAAAACATGATAATCTTTCTTTCCAGCATTTCTTTTGCAGGATTTGCAGACAAGATACAAACTTTAAACTTATCACAGAATGGCCTGCAATTCGTTGATCCAAACGCTTTTGTTGGAGTAACCACACTGGTAGCCCTGTATTTATCACATTCAGGTATGACTCAGTCACGCCTTGTTCTGCCATCATCACTCACACAAGCTGCAGGAACTCTCAAACAACTTTACCTTGACGGACGAAGCTGTGACGAATCAACCTTGTGGACAGTGGTCGGTCAACTTTATGCATTGGAAGTTCTCAACTTAAGCCGAGCCCAGCTGACCAGTATCCCAGAAAAAGCATTGCTCCGTCTACATGCTCTTAATAGTCTGGATCTTTCATATAACAGTTTGAGGAAAATAAACGAGAAATCACTAGCAGGGCCCCGTACCAAACTGAAGTATTTGTCTCTTATAGGTAATAGAATTTCCACTCTGTCATCCTGCATTTTCTACCAGTATGTGAGCTTTCCAATTACCATGACTTTAGGAAAGATTGACTGTGACTGTGCTGTCCGCTGGCTCTGGAATAGAATAAATGATAAAAGTGTCATCTTCATCCCAGGTCAAGAAGCAGTTTGCAATGATAATATGTCTCTCGCATCCAAGGCCTTAGCAGACTTTTGTAACACAGCTTATAACGAGCCCACTTGCTCTGAACTGTAACATGCAACATTGCTATACAACAGACTGACTCAAGTATTGTCAAAGTTCCATGTTCTTTATCTGACACTGCATGTCTTATTAAAAAAAAACGTTACGGTGGAAGTTCTAAATGCTTTTGATCGCTCATCTGTTCTAACGTGACTGTTCCACCCACAGTTACCGAAATCTGCCACCAAAAGTCCAGCTTTTGGTTTGTTTGGATACTGTTTATGATGGATAGAAAAATGCTCTTTGTAATATTACAAGTATGATTAGAGCAACTGAACTTGTAGAACCTGTCAGACATCCAGAAATATCAATGTTTTTTTTTTAGAGAGTTCAGATGATTATCCAATCGGAGGAGACGAAAAGAGGAAGAAAAATAAAAAAGTTGTGTTGTTGAAAGAAACCAAACAGCAACTGATGGAATAAGTTGCTTTTTTTGGGGGGGGGGGGGGGGGGGGGGGGTAGGGGGTGGGAATAAAACTAATTCCTTAAGACCGAATCCAAATGATCATCATTATAATGCTGTGTCATATCTGTGGAGAATGCTTGCCACAATGAATCTGTGGGGATGGGGTTTGGGGTTCTATTTAGAACATAGTAGAGCTCCTTTCTAATACGCGATGTTATTCACTAGTCCATATTGCTGTTGTTATTGTTGTTTAGCTCTTCTTCTTTGCAGTACTGTTTTCAGTATATTATTAAGCTTGGCCCAAAATATTTATCATATACGACTTTTAAAAATCGTTTGTCTTGTATATACACCCACGTGCTAGATTCGCACAGGTAAATTTCATTTTGGCAGCCTACAAGAAAATGACTAGATCAATGCACCAAATTAAAACAACAACAACAACAAACAAACTCGCGACACAGCTTGTATAAATAATCTCTTAACAAAATAAACTGGAAACTGGCACAGACTCAAAAGACTATGGGGGTGGGGAAATATGCAGAAAGTAGACCGTCTTTGACCTTCAATATCTCGGCCATTTATTATAATGATTTTTTATTTCCAAAGTTTCCAGTTATTATTATTCGGTAACTTATTAAGAAAAAAAAAACAACAACAAATATTGGCTGTCCTTCGTAATGCCCCTGCCCATATCATTCTGATGGGTTCTCCGGGGCTTTTGCCCGGCTGCCCCACTTCTTGCAAGGCCTTTGTGCCAATAAAATTGCTGGAAGAGTTAAATTTTCCTGACACTATTTATATACGTGGGAAAAGCCCAGGAAATTCCCGCCGATAGTAGCAATGGCAAGGTCGATAGCTTTATTGATCCAAATCAGAACACAGGAAACACAGAAGTTTGCATCTTCTGGTCTACTTGGATTTCTTTCAATTGTTTTTCTACTTGTTTCTTCAAACTCTGCCTTTACAGTGATTTCAATCTCTGCCAGCTCTACACTGGTAATACTTGATTCTTCATTTCTATTCAAGACCACGCTCCACTTTTTATACCCATGTTTCAAGATACTGTAGTCTTAATATTCATTCTTGTTTCTTGCTATTGCTTGAAGTTTACGAAGCACAGCACAACTGTCAACGAACAAACAGGAATAAAGTCGGGTTTTGATTACTACATTAAGACATCAGACACTGTACTGCGGCTGTTGGAGCTTACTATCTCGAGAGTCTCTCCATTCCCACGACAGCTTAGTTCACCTGTTTCCTACCCATCTTCTGCCATTCCGAGAATTTATGTTTAATCTCTTAACGCAGTGGTTCTCAACGTTTTACATACAAGAACCACATGTAAGTTGTATATCACCACTTTTTATGCAATATTGCAATCCATAAACCCTTATTTATTTTTACCATCTGACCTATCCTGTCACTCTAAAAATGATCTGAGTTTCATATAAACACTTCCGCCAGGTTTTATTAGAAAACTGCTACATTAAAAGTGATTTATATTTTTCTTTGTTCCAGACACAATGGATAATCAGCTTAGGGTATGGTTCATTGCCCTCCACCTCCTGTGTGTTCTAACTACAACAGCACTTAATAGAAGATTAATAAAACATCCCTTCACTATCTAATAATAAATAATTCGTTGCGGACAACAGCTTGGAAATCACTATCCCAACTTATAAAAAATATCTATCTATCTATCTATCTATCTATCTATCTATCTATCTATCTATCTATCTATCTATCTATCTATCTATCTATCTCTCTCTGAACCTTAAGTGCCCAGGGCACATGGGGCTTCTGCAAGGGTTTTCCATAAATGCCTGTCCTTTGCCTTTTTTCTGCTCTTGCCCAGGTGAGCCCTCTATTGCTCAACATCCTTTCTGTTGTTCTTCTCCATGTCTCTTTTGATCCCTTCACTATCTAATAATAAATAATTCGTTGCGGACAACAGCTTGGAAATCACTATCCCAACTTATAAAAAATATCTATCATTTCTCTCTCTCTCTATCTATCTATCTATCTATCTATCTATCTATCTATCTATCTATCTATCTATCTATCTATCTATCTATCTATCTATCTATCTATCTATCTATCTATCTATCTATCTATCTATCTATCTATCTATCTATCTCTGAACCTTAATTGCCCAAGGCACATGGGGCTTCCGCAAGGGTTTTCCACAAACGCTTATTCTTTGCCATTTTTTCCGCTCTTGCCTAGGTGAGCCCTCTATTGCTCAACATCCTTTCTGTTGTCCTTCTCCGTGTCTCTTTTGGTCTACCCTTACTTCTGTTCCCCTGTGGTATCCATCTTATTGCTATTTTTGGTAGTGAGTTATCAGTCATTCGGAGCACATATCCCATAGAGTGGTACATTTCGAATATTACTCTTAAATACCCTGATTTTGATTTCTATCATGATATGAAAATAGAGATGACTCTCCATAATGTAAGGACACGGTTATCAAGGCCAATGAAAAAAGATGTTGATCAAAACCCAATCTCATCTCTTCTTTTGTGCTCATATTATCTGGCTCAGTCTGGCATCATGTCGAGGCTGGCCGTGATCCTTATAATGATGAAGTCTGCCTATGGGTGCTTGTGTTACATATTCATGGTGTTCTCTCTCTCTCTCTCTCTGAACCTTAAGTGCCCAGGGCACATGGGGCTTCCGCAAGGGTTTTCCATAAATGCCTGTCCTTTGCCTTTTTTCTGCTCTTGCTCAAGTGAGCCTTCTATTGCTCAACATCCTTTCTGTTGTTCTTCTACGTGTCTCTTTTGCTCTACCTTTACTTCTGTTCCCCTGTGGTGTCCATCTTAGTGCTATTTTTTGTAGTGAGTTATCAGTCATTCGGAGCACATGTCCCAACCATCGCCAGCGTCTTTCCTCAATAATCGCTGTCAGTGCTTCACTGCATTTCTGACAACAAGATGTTATTTCTTATGGTGTTTGGCCAAAATATTTTTCTAATTCTTCGTAAACATTTAGTCTGGAAAGAATTCAACGTGTTTTCTGTGGTTTTGGTGATTTTCCAGCATTCACTTCCACAGAGTAGTACACTTAGAACATTCATTCATTCATTCATTCATTCATTCATTTGCATGTCCCTTGCGGAACTTTGCCTCTCAAACAGCACTCCTGTAGGCCTCTCGGTTGTGATCAAGATGGCCTGCTGCTGATGCATCCATATGCTATATTTTAGTTTTATTTTTGCTACCAGAAGATTGTACATCTGCTCCTTTCCTTGATCGCACATCTTGTAGTGACCATTTCCACTTTTTATTTATTAGTATGTGATTGATTTGGTTTTCTGTGGTTTTATCTGGGGACCTCCAAGTCACTTTATGGATGTTTTTATGTTGGAAAATTGTCCCTCCGATGGTCATCATGTTTTCTTCACAGAAACTGCACAGTCTTTCTCCATTTTCATTTATTTCTCCAATTCCTTCTCTTCCCATGATTCTTCTTCTATCTTCATTTCCTTGACCTACTTTTGCATTGAAGTCGCCCAATATGAGTAGCATATCATGCTTGGGTATTGTTTCTAATGTGGCTTGGAGGCTGTTGTAAAAATCTTCTTTTAATTCCTCTTCAGCTGCTTCTGTTGGTGCATAACGAACTATAATAGACAGCTTCGTGAATCTTGAGTTGAAGCGTGCATATAATAATCTCTCATTTATAGGGGTCCATTTCAGCAATGCTCTTGATGCTTCTTTTGTTATAATAAATGCTACTCCTCCTTCATGATGATCTTCTTTACCTGACCATATTATCATATCTTCTGTGTGCTGTGTTGTTAATTTCCTTCTGCCTTGTCTTGTCCATCTTGCTTCTTGTGTTCCTAGTATGTCTAATTTGTATATGTGCATTTCCTTGATGGTTTGTGCTAGTTTTCCAGTCAGGTTAAGTGTTCTTACATTCCAGCTGCATATTTGCATCTTGAGTTTAGGTTCCAGGAAGTCTGCAGTCGGGCTGGGGACTTCCAGTGGCTGGCTTTCATCCACAACCTTCATGGGCTCAGTTTCCTGATAAGCATTTCTCCTTCCACCTACATTTGTTTTTTCCCTTGCTTCCGTTTCTGTAGCAGTCTGATAGTTTGTTTTTTTTAACCAGACAGTGTTTTCATGGTGTTCACTGCAAGGAATATTCTGCTTACGATCCAAGGAGAGAAAACAACATAATAACATTCATCAGAATCGAAGAGGTGCTGGTGTAGTTCAAGGGATCCTCTATATTATTTGCTCTTGGGTCGTTGATCACTGAACGTAAAGTCGACATATATAAATAAATTGGCGCAATGTTGTTTTAACGGGAACTAATGTGTTTATATAACCAAACTTAGGCTTTTCAATACAAACGTAAAGACTGTCCTATGATTCGGAGACATGTGTTATGACCAAGACAAAACAACAGAGGATACAAACATTCATGAGCTACTGCTTGAGGACGATTTTAAACATTAAATGACAGGACAAGATCAGGAACGAGGATGTCTGGGAAAGGGCACGACAAGAAACTATGAATCAACAAATTATATCTAGGAAATGGAGGTGGATTGGCTACACTCTGAGGAAACCCGATACGAACATAGCAAGGCAGGCACTGACATGGAATGCTCAAGGAAATAGAAAACGAGGAAGAGCCAGACTTACTTGGAGAAGAGAAATTATGACAGTGCTCAGAGACAAGGGATACACATAGAAAGAAGCAGAGAATAATTCCAAGAACAGGGATGACCGGAGAGCCTTTATCCGTGGTTTATGTTCTCAAGGGAGCGAAAGGCGATGCTGATGATTTGATGATGATGATGAATGTGTTTATACCCATTCTCTTTCTTCGCGAATATTTAAATTCATAATCGAATTAATGCATAATATATACAATGTACATTAAAATTTCACATCAGTAATAAGCAGACAACATGTAGATTCGATTCGATCGACTCGGACTGGACTCGCCTTAAAGTCTTGACTTGGTCTCGGCTTGAAGGTGTAGAGAGCGATGTGGACTCAATTTGTGACGTGAGATTTGTTTGTTTGTTTGTTAGTCGACTCGACGACCTATTTTTACAGCTCTGTATTAGTAAGACAACAAGTGCTTCAATGACGTCATTCCCATGTGTGCTGTTTCCGTATGTTTATTACCTGTTACTTAAACTTAAATACTTTTTCTTTCCGTGTTTTAAGTGCTAATACTCTTAGCTGAATATGGTAACCATTTTCATTTATAGTGGATTCCTACCTTTTTTTTAGAAGTGTGCCATCTGAGCTCAGAGCTATAAATAGGTATGTTTAGTCTTATAAATCATTCTATAGCCCATATATGTAAAGATCTAACAGCAGACATTGTTTCTACACCTGGAATAGTATGTGCAGAGGTGTTTATTGTTTATTTTTGACTGAATGGAATGTTGGGGCATTAGTTGAGAGCGTGTTTGCTGAGTGTTTCTGGATTAGTTATTCACTGTCTCCAGCCATCCTTCACTTCCAGGCTCTTTCAAAACCTAAAGTTGGCAACACACTGATACGGAAGTCAAACCAGTCCTGCGTATCAATTGAGAAGAGGTTTTACTGATGAATCGGATGACAATGAAGATGGTGATGACGATATTCTGAACGTCAGCAGGTTTGCCCTGCCACTTGACAAGTTAATTCATACTTCCACTACTCCAGAACAGATATAAACATCCATTTTCTCGACAGAGACATCACAAAAAACATCCACTCAGGTACACATCCAAACGTTGAATGACTGCCCACTCACAATTCTCTGTTACGGGTTTCTCAGCCCACGTGACGTTCTAGAAGGATCTCGACCGACGTCGGAAAAGTTAAAAAAAGAGAATCATAACAACTGCTCTTTCTGTAGAAACAACAGTTATCTCCATATACTGTTACACCCTTCGGGGTCAGTATTCCTAACAGTTTTTAAGTCTATATAAAATCAAAATAAATAAATGACCTCTGAATGTTTGATGAAATAGTAAATAAAATACACATTGTTTTAATTGCGTTTATTTTGCTTTGTGTCTTCACTTTCACAACACCTAATACTTCACACTTTCAGTAATTATGATCTCTTAATCGGAACCTATTTGACTTTCCATGTTGCTGTTTGACCAAGAACTTAATATGGAAGAAGGCTTGCTAGTAAAGAAAATTAAAGAGATATTTAAATATTTATTATTTATTTAAATATTTTGGACACATTATAAACGTCAGGATAAGCTAGAGAAAATCGTCTTGGAAGGGTACATAATGGGAAAAAACAAAGAGAGGAAGACCAAGGCGAAGATGGCTGCAAGACATCGTTGATTATCTGCAAATGGATGCATCAGCAGCAGGGCATCTTGCTCACAACCGAGAGGCCTACAGGAGTGCTGTTTGGGAGGCAAAGTTCGGCAAGGGACATGCAAATGAATGAATGAATCGAAACCAACAGTGAGTATTACTCGTATTATCATTTTCATTATTATTGTTAAGTTCGTTTTATAGACTTGACACAACTTGAATATTGACCTGAAGCTACTTGCAAAGACTTGAGGTTTGAAAGTGGTGACTGGAAATAAGTATGTATTATATATCTAATACGAACAACAAATAAATAGTGAAAACTGTATAATCTGTACTGTGAATCATAATTTTAGAACATAATGAAATAAAAATGAAATAATAAAAATCACAATATTAGACACTCTCCAGGGACTGGAGTCTTTGGCGTGGCAAGTTTTTGATAACGTTGGTGGTAGGTTGCTAAAGAGATTCCTCGCGTGCATTTCTTGACAAGTTAAGAATTAGATGGACCGAATATACAAGCATTTGACGAGAGACCGCGGAAGGTGAAGTTACGGATTAATTTGAAGAAAACAACAAAATTCCAGACATATTATAAGACTGCCGATACATTTAATAAGTATTCTGCGGAGATGCGGGCACCTGCGTGATTGTTCTACTGAAGTTATAGACTAATAAACGATAGTCTATCTTTATATCTAATTTTTAGTTGGCCAATAAGACATTCTGATCTTTATATCGATTTTTTAGTTGCCATATAAGGTATTTCCCACACACTACTTTAACTGGAAATCGATGCCCTTTATATGGTGTCTGTGTGTGCGTTGTTTTTTGTTTGTGTGTTTTGTGTGCGTTGTTTTTTGTTTGTGTGTTTTGTGTGCGTTGTTTTTGTTTGTGTGTTTTGTGTTGTGTGTTGTGTAATGTTCTAAGTGTACTACTCTATGGAAGTGAGTGCTGGAAAATCACCAAAACCATAGAAAACAAGTTGAATTCTTTCCAGACTAAATGTTTACGTAGAATTAAAAAAATATTTTGGCCAAACACCATAAGAAATAACATTTTATTGGCAGAAATGCAGATGAAACCACTGACAACAATTATTGAGGAAAGACGCTGGCGATGGTTGGGACATGTGCTCCGAATGACAGACAACTCACTACCAAAAATAGCACTAAGATGGACACCACAGGGGAGCAGAAGTAAGGGTAGACCAAAAGAGACATGGAGAAGAACAACAGAAAGGATGTTGAGCAATAGAGGGCTCACCTGGGCAAGAGCAGAAAAAAAGGCGAAAGACAGGCATTTGTGGAAAACCCTTGCGGAAGCCCCATGTGCCCTGGGCACTTAAGGTTCAGAGAGAGAGAGAGAGAGAGTTTTGTGTTGTGTGTGCGTTGTTTTTGTTTGTGTGTTTTGTGTTGTGTGTGAGTTGTTTTTGTTTGTGTGTTTTGTGTTGTGTGTGCGTTGTTTTTGTTGTGTGTTTTGTGTTGTGTGTGCGTTGTTTTTGTTTGTGTGTTTTGTGTTGTGTGTGCGCTGGTAACCACAGAATATACCGAGGACCCCATGTATGGTAAAGAGATTTGTTTGTATGGTTTATTGTTGTGAAACATTAAAAACACTTTTCGTCCATCTTCTTCAACAGTAAACGAAGACATAGTAAATGTCTGCGAGGAAAACTTAACCCAAACCGGAAGATTCGTTCCCTGCTTCTAGAAAGTTTACTCATGCCTAACTCAACAAAACTTCAAAATGGCTACTACATAAAAACTCAAGCGAAAGGGGCAAGAGCACATCCTATGTTGATCGATGGTAGGAAAAGAAATTGGGGAGCAGTCGCGTAGTTGTGCTGGGTTAGCGTTGTCCTTCAAGCGTCTACCAATGACAACGACATCTGCGAATGTCGGTAGCCAATCAGATCCCGTTCGTGGGATCCCTGTCCACGCATGTCGCTAGCTTCATATCCAGGTAAAAAATAGCTACGCAGGTATTCATAACAAGTAGGTGAACTTAAACAAACGTGACTCATTTCTTTAAAATTGTCCGTGTCCTATTCTGATTTATCTGAAGAATATAATGATGCGTAGGCGACTTAGGCTAAGGTAATTGTGAAGTCAAAGTCTTCCATCGTAGATCGGTAAGCTCAAACACATTTTGTCACAACTGCCTTTAGGAAACAACTAGACATCATGTTGACATGCATCTGTGCATTCTCAATGATGTGGAAATTTGTTCACCTGTGTAAGTAGAAGACGTGAAGAGACATTTTAAGACGCTCATTTCCTCTGATATCTCATTGGAATGTCAGAAACTTGTGACCCATATCTGATATCGTGACAACACACCTGTTGGATTCAAGCTCGATGAAAAACTAGTGGCAGACATCACTGGTCGGCAAGCCCAAAACACGGTGAACTCTACAAACGCGAAGGTAAGATTGTTTGTCTCTTTCGTCATATAAAACAGCCAACATTTCTTCCTATCTTTGAAAATCGACATCTACTTGTTTTCGTTGTTGTTAATGTGTTTTTTTCAATGCTTTACATCAAAATAAACCCATTTTATAACTGAATAATTCATCGATTTAAAATACAAGGTGTATTTTAGAAGCAAACGGATGTTGATCTAGAATCCGAAAAAAAACGGATAGATCTAGAAACCGAAAAAAAAAACTGAAAAGAAATGTTTTTCATTACTATAGAAAGAGAGTGTATGTTTAAAACATATAAGGTTTGACCGCAACATAAAAGAAACAATAGTAACACTGATAATGACATGTTTTACGTTGAAGAAAACTGCCAAGAACAAACCAGTGATTGCACGAGTCTTCTGTTACAGAAGAACATTCAGGACAACACTGACAAGATGGAGTGGATTCATGTCGTTCATAAAATAGAAACGTGATTAGTGTAACTAATTTCTACTTAGAGATGTAACTTTAGTTACAGTGTTTTTTTAAATTACTATTTTGAGAAAAAAAAAGATTATTGCAACGCGACACTTAAAAATCTCACGAATAGTCAGAAAGTAAATATTATACTTTTGTTACTGGCTAATTTAAAATGTGGGCTTTATGGTAAGCTTTAAGCTACTGTTTCTGTTAAATCTTCCCGTAACTACGAACTTATTGTCTTTGTGGCTTAAACAATAGGGATGCTATTGGGGTGTGAAGATCAAACAGGATTAAGAGTAGGCAAACGACAGTGGTACATCTGATTTCTAGGAAAGTGTCTATCCCAGTGGCCAGGTTGAAAATGACACAAGAGTCTTGCTTTGAGGAGAAACTCGAGAGGGCATCTGGCCTTAGACAGCGCTGGCTTTCTGATAGCTGTCATTTCACTAACATAGAATGGTCTCCAGAAGACATCCTGAAAACTTGCGCTCGCTTACAGAGACTTATGGGCCCAAACCTGGCCTCAGGAACAAAATAGCATGAAATGAAAACTGGGGCTTACGTGAACCACCGGCGACGAGATTCATGGAAGAAATCCATCTACTTGTCCAGATATTGAGGATATGAGACTGAAACGAAATTATGTGTAGTAGCTGTATTTGCGACTGCGGTGAATGCAAGTAATCATAGAACATGTCAGTCCAGTGAGAGAAATAGATTGCAGGAGAGAGAGAGAGAAGGAGAGAGGGGGGGAGGAGAGAGAAAATGAAAGTGTGTGTTTGTGTGTAGGTGAAGACAGAACCTGGGCCAATGGCAAATATGTTTTAAAAAAATATGCGGTCAAAATATGCCCCTAATAAAGGTTAGTGGTGCTTCCTTGTGGAGTCTGACCAGCTCCAATGCCCGTAACACAGGTTATTGGTGCTTCCTTGTGGAGTTTGACTAGCTCCAAGCTGACCTACTAGCAGCACCGACCCTGGGTGAAACCTGGGACACGGTTTCAAGACGCAGCATCATTCTGTGGGTGTGGCAAAAGAAGCGTAACACAACGACCGTGTTTTGAAAACATGGCTTATGTTTAGTGCAAGGGTAAATGTGGTGGCTACAGAAAAGAAATTCTTGAAACTTGTTAATTTAAAATTTATTCTGTTTAATGCTATATCTTGGACGTAGTCAGATTCAGTTTGTTTGAACCTGTTCCGAATGTTTTTAAACAGATTACGTTTTTTTTAAAACCTATGTTCGGAATATTATCAAAACAAAATTCAATTCGTTTTAATGTCTCGAATTGTTTTAAAACAGATTCAGTTTACTTAAGGCTATATCCCGGATGTTTTTAAACCTGACTTACTATAGCTATATCTTGTAAGCAAAGTGTGGAGCATTATCCGCAATGTTTTTGTCATGTTTAAATGAAAGCACCGACGCAGACGGAAACCAGCAGAACCAGTTACTTTATCATGATATTTACTGTTGCCCAAAATAGGCCGAATGTTACGGATGACTGAGCTAGTAGGAGGACCTTGACAAACTCTGCAAGTTGTCGGCTCCTTGCTCTGACCGACTGGACACATTCGCTTGCACACCAGAAAAAAAGGACTGGGGTTGTGTGTTTGGGTGAGGGGGTGTTTGGAATGGAATAGCCAAAACTAGAGAATATAAAAATATAAGATATTTTAAACATTTTAACTAGGCATAAACGATAAATAAGATAAAGTAACAAACACATATCCCCAACCCAGCGCGTCACAGGTGGCGGATGGTGAAAGTCTTCCAGATATGAAGGATCCCTGTGAATAAGGATTTATCCAAATAAGCAGGCGCGGACTAACTGGCGGTAGACTCATAGAGCGAGGTGGGGTAGTATGTGGCTCTACTACTCCTATGAAGTGCCTCAGGTGCTCAGTGAAAGGAATACCAGGCGGGTAAGAGGCGCCTTAAAACCTCTTGCTCCCGCTGCCTTGCGGGTAGGACAAGGAGTCCAAAGGCTATTGGAAAGTTCGTACACAAACCGACAGAAGGCAACGGGAAACCACTGTTGTATCTCCCAAGAACAATTATGCGTATTCAGAGTAATAGATTTGTCATGAACGACGTTAATGGATGTTCCTTTGGAACAGCCTTGTCCGGTAGGGCACCTCACGAGCTACAGGTGAAACCAGATCGTCATCAAGCTACTGGTGGCAAAACTAACAAGTTCAAAATAGCAACATGGAATGTTAGAACTTTATTCCAGGCTGGAAAATTAGAAAATGTAAAGGATGAAGATCAACATATTAGGAATGAGTGAAGTTAGATGGACAGGTGCAGGGAAGATACACTCTGATAAATATACAATAATATATTCAGGAAGTGAGAAACATGAATGAGGAGTAGGAATAATATTTGACGAACAAACAGCAAGGACAAGTGTAGGATATTTGAACATCTTGGACCAAGTCCTGCTAGCCCAACTGAAAGGACGACCAATAAACTTAAATATTATACAAGTGTACGCTAAAACATCTGAAAGTTCTGAAGAAGATTTACAGCTATTTCATCATAGAGACAGCCCTAAAACACAAAGTCGCATGAAGTTACAATAGTCATGGGAGATTGCCAAAGTTGGTAAAGGAAGAACTTAGACATCGTTGGTGACTATGGACTGGGGGAGAGGAATGACAGATGTTGTAAATTAATTGAATGGGCATTGTTGTAGGAAACACTTGGTTTAAACAACATCCTCGAAGACTGGCAAAGTGGTGTAGCCCAGACAAAAAGACTTTTAACCAGACAGACTACATATTAATCAACAGATTCCGCAATGCATTACTGACAACAAAAACCATGACCCACTCTGTGGAAAAAAATTAGAATAATGCTGAAGAAAGCATGCAGAAAAGTGAGAAACATCAAGCTGAATACAGAACTCCTTAAAAATGACCAAGAACTGCGAGAACAATACGAAGTTATTATAACAAATAGATACAATGCAATAGCAAAGATAAATAGTATAGATGAACAATGGGCAATGTTAAGAGATTCTATCCATCAAACTGTTAAGGAGATAATATCACCAAAAAAAGAAGCCTCTAAAAATAAATGGATGACAGACGACATCTTAGGACTGATGGACAAGAGGAGGAGGAGGAAAATATAGCAAGATAAATAAAGAAATAAAACGCAAATGAAGAGAAGCAAAAGAAGTGTGGTTAAATGAACAGTGCTGACAGATAATAATAAAGACAGCAAAAACATACACAAACGAATTAGTGAACTCACAGGCAGGAAAACAAAATATACCACAGGATGCCTGAAATCGAAAGAAGGTAAAATGTTAATGGAAAAAGAAGACATTGTGGACAGGTGGACAGAGTACACAGGTGAGATATATGGAGGTGAAAGACCAGAATTAACACCAGATATTGAAAACTGTGATGGACCACCAATACTTGAAGATGAAATCATAGGTCCCATTAAACACATGAAGAAAGGAAAAGCGACTGTGCCCTGATAATATAACAATAGAAGAAATAGAGCCACTAGAGGAGACATGAATAAAAATAATAACCAAGTTACTGAATGACATTTACAACAGCGGTTATATTCCCAGTGACCTGATTAAATCCACGTTTATAGCACTACCAAAGAAACCAGGTGCAAAGGAATGTGATGACCACCGGATTATCAGCCTCTCATGTCACATAACGAAGCTACTTCTGAGAATTATGAGAAGAACAAGGAAAAAGATTTTTTTAAAAATGGAAATAGCAGATGAACAGTTTGGATTTGTTGAAGTAAAGGAAACACAAAATGCCATTTATGCTTTACGAACACTAACAGAAAGAGCTTTATAAGTTCAGAAAGATCTCTACGTATGCTTCATTGATTACACCAAGGCACTATTCGACAAGGTGAAACATAATGAAATGATTAAAATGCTTGAAGACATCAATATAGACGGTAAAGACTTGAGGATTGTAAAACATCTATACTGGCAGCAAGAAGCAGCAATTCGAGTTGAAAATAGAACTGGAAAATATCAACATATAAAAAAAAGGGTGCGACAAGGATGTACATTATCTCCAGACCTTTTTTCTCTGTACAGTGAGAATATTCTAAGAACGATCATCACAGAATCAGGCATAAAAATTGTAGGATACAATATTAACAACCTTCGGTATGCTGACGACACAGTACTGATAGCTGAGAACCAACAAGACTTGCAAAATCTCTTGGATAAAGTCGCCAAAGAAAGTGAACAGAAAGGCCTTACTTTGAACATCAAAAATACAGAGGCTATGGTTATATCTAAGAAACAGAATCTACCAGCATGGAACTATTCTAAAGCAGGTGCAGAAATTCAAATTCCTTGGAGCAGTAATAACTTCAGATGGGAAATGCAAAACGGAAATTAGAAACAGAATAGGCCAAGCAAAGACTGCATTTCAGAGAATGAGAAACATTAGCCAGCACAATGAATGTTAGAAAACGAGTCCTAAAATGCTATATTGAACCTATCTTGTTATATGGAAGTGAATCATGGACAATTGGCAAGTCTGCACAAAAATCATTGGAAGCAGCAGAAATGTGGTTTATTTAGAAGAATGTTGTGAATCTCGTGCATAGCAAAAATAACTAATAAAGAATGTATGAGAAGAGCTGGAGAGACAAAAAAACGTTGTCAAAAAGATAAGAGAAAGAGACAATGTACTTTCATAGGACATGCAATGAGAAGAGGGGACATTGAAAATATTATAACAACAGAAAAAAATAGAAGGAAGAAGATCAAGAGGAAGACCAAAAGAAATGATACTGGACAGTCTGACGGGATGGTGTGAGAGGAGATCACCTACTGAGCTGATGGCGTGCATGAAAGATCGTGTGCTCTGGAGAAGCATAATAGCCAACGCCAGTCGGCACGGCACCTGATGATGATGATGATAGTAACTTCACTTTTTCATGAAACATTGTGATGCACATCTCAAAATGTTCTCATAGTAATAAATATTGTGATTTTACAAAGAAAACACAATGCAAATCATGTCAACAGATGAATGAAGTATATTCTGGGCCAAAATGACTTCGTCAGCTACATTTTCATGAAGTTTAATCAAGTAATGCAGCTGTTTAGTCCAAATTAACTTTTTTTTTATTTGAGTCTGTTAGAAAACTATTCACAGAGATTACAGATTTAAAAAATATGGATATATTCTGAGTATATATAAGACTAAATATATGAATATATACAAAACCACTGCAGTGATAAAAAAAATCTTAAAACTACTAAAACAAAAGTAAGAACAATTTTATTAATTAACAAGCACACAGTTGTAATGTTTCGGTTTCACACCTTAATCATACAAAAATGTACAGGACAAAGAAACGGAAAGAAAACACGAATTCACAAGAATGACATACAAAATAACAACTAAGACTCGAGGAAAAAAAAGATAGAAGAAAAAAAAAAGGGGGGGGGGGCATTTAGCGCAAGAAACTGCACCCATGATTGAGTATGATGGAGTATAGTGAATATTTACATAGAGGTTTGTGAAGTATGAGAGGTTGGTAATAAAAAGGGCATGGGGAAGACAGAAATGAGACAGAGTGATACAATGGTAACCAAGCTGAGAAAAAAGTGAATGGAACAGACGAATATCATTTGTAATCCAATACAGTGAGGGGTCTGGAATACCAGTTACAGGCGAGGAAAGAACACAACTTAGTAGAAAGGGAATAAGATTGGGGAGAAAGGGCACGTTAAGTACAGCCGATTTTTGAGTTCAAACCATGTAGATCCAGTATCCCACAGTCCTGTATGGAATAGTTTTTGAATACCAGATGGGTTGTGTCATCAAAGTAAGAAAAAAAAAGGTAACATTCCCGTTTCCATGCCATTAAGGCATATTGGGGAATACGGTGTTAGGCCTGTATTTACACAGCCTTCGGCAATGAAAGTGTATGATGGTGGTGTATTATGCGTGGCCATATTTACCTTCTCAGGTTTCTCTGGTACCCATTTTTAGAGACTGGGTGGATCCTAAGGCCTTTTTGATGTGTCCCAGAAGAAAAAAAATCCCACTGCTGGGACTTGAACCCAACCCGGTACTACTGGATTAGTAAGCTGAGTTGTGTTATCAGAGTGACATTGTTTAATAGTTGTTACTAGAAAATTAGACTTGCATCTACGGTTGGCGCCATTGAAATTATCAGATACTGGCTTAGAAGCATTGTAGGCGATATCATAAAGATGTTTCTCCACGTAGTCACCTAATCTGAGACCGATCTCTCCAATGTAAGTTAACCTAAACAGCTTTGAAAAAAAGTAATTTTATTTCACTTCCCAAACTACAGCACAGGTGACATAGGTAGGGAGGTTACAAGAGGTGTCCGTACATCCAGAACTGATTCATACAGATAAAGGTAACAGGTCGTAAACAAGGTTTTAGGCTTTGCTGACGGACATTACTGTATAAGGTTAAAAATGTAGACCAAGATACGAGCTGTGTGGTTTTTAATGTTAATAAAAGATTAGCTTTTGTTAAAATAGATATTACGCAGGCTGAATGTAATGCCCATGTGTTTACATTTTACAAGACGAACTATTTACAATATTTACTGCAATGCAGTAAAATCTACCGATAAAGTTGTCAATATTATCATAATTCAATGTTCCCTCTAAGATCCTGCGGTTCATGTGCAAAATTTTCGACTCGTAAGCAAATATGTTCTCAAAAAACATTTTGTGTGCAAATGTTCGAGGGGTGATTGATAAGTTCTCAAGAAATTAACTGTAACCATTTTTTTTTACAGGCTATGGAAGTGATAAGGCGTGGGAGAAATTGAGAAAATGGATAACATTTCTCATCTAGCAGTCACTCGCTACCTCTGCATCAAGGGCTTATCATCGAAGGATATCCAGGAGGTAGAGACTGTAAGGAAGAGTGCCCCTTCTTACAGCATAGTCAAAAAATGGGCAGCTCAGTTCAAACATGGAAGGAAGAGTATGGAAGATGATTCCCGTCCAGGAAGACCAAAAACGGTAACCACCGATGAAACCACCAGCACAATCCATGACATGATAATGGATGATCGACGACTAACTGAATGGTACATTGCTACTGAGTTGAGCATCTTCCATGTACGTGTTCATGCCATTGTTCACAATGATCTTCAGACGACAAAGGTCTCTGCTCGATGGGTCCAGAAATTTCTTGGAGCTGATCACAAACGACAACATCTCATCATGTCAAGAGACAATCTTGGCCATTTTTCTGCAGATCCTGAAAAGTTTCTTTAGCAATTTGTGACTATGGATGAGACTTGGGTTCATCATTTTCAACCAGAAACCAAAGAACAGTCAAAGCAGGGGAAACATCATGGATCCCCACCTCCAAAGAAAGCAAGGGTGGTTCTGTCTGCAGGCAAAGTGATGGTTTCCATTGTTTGGGGATTCAGAAGGTGCTATTGGTAGACTATCTTCAAAAGGGAAGAACGATCACCGGGGCCTATCATGCTAATCTTGTAAAGCAACTGCAGGTCAAACTGAAGGAAAAGTTTCGAGGGAAACTGATGAGAGGAGTCATCTTTCAGCAAGATAATGATTCAGTTCACAAGTTGGCGGTGGCAATGGCTGACATTACTGAATGTGGCTTCAAGCTTCTTGAACATCCTCCTTATTCCCCAGATTTGGCCCCTTCGGACTATTTACCAAACTCAAAAAGGAGCTCAGTGATTACAAATTTGCTTCAGATGATGACGTCATTCATGCTGTAGACCACTTCCTACTGGCACAAGATGCTGACTTTTACAAAGAAGGGATCCATATGCTCCAGGATCGCTGAACTAAGTGCATAAACTTGCAAGGGGACGATGTTGAGAAATAAACCAAAAAAGTTGTCCACAAATAATCCGTTGTACCTTATGCCAAGAACTTACCAATCCACACTCATATGTCATAATGTCAAATGACAAAGTACACTTTAAAGTTCTCATACAAAAACAAAAGAAATCAAGAAAACAAAATGATGTAACTATCATATTTTTCTTCAGGGCTATTATAGCACAGAGTAACATAAGGAAACTTAAAAATACAAGCAGCTGTTTTATTATTCTTTGCCCAGCGTCTACACTTTCCTGTGCTGCATGATTCTTTTGTGTGTGTATGTGTGTGTGCGTGCGTGCGCAAGTGTGGCCGTGCTGCCATGCAGCTTAGAGAGAACATTGGTCACCATCTTAAGACATCAAATCCTGGCAGTTCAGATAGATTCATGACCAATTTAAATGTAATTTACTTCTTTCATGCCCTATTCTCTTTGTTGTAACATTCAAATAATACTATTCTGTTTTTCACTCCCTTCATAAAAAGCAACATAATAATACACCTGTACTTAAATTCTTTAAGTATTATACATTCTTTACACAGTTGTAACTGTTCATTGCTGTAGTCCTTCAGTAAACAGAAAATGTCAGTTTCTTATCATTTTTAGCCCTCTTCTAGAGACAACGAGCATATTGTCACCTTTTTCTTATGGAGAATTTTGAAACTCATATCAAGCTTCTTCTTCTTCGTTCGCACTGTCTGTCTATATCTGCAGTCCTGTCTCTTGGATAAATTTCACTGTTTTTTGTAATTCATGTATGTCATATCAAGCGAAACTTGGGCTAGTTATGTTATTGTACTGTTGATCATGACTGTTATTTAAAGAGAGATGTTAATTATAAGCCGCTTACCACTCCTGTCAATCTAAAAATGATTTCATTTTCATGTTATTTTTCTCAAATACTACCAATTCAAAGGTAATTTACTCTTTTTTTTTTCTCCCAAGATACGATGGGTAATCAGCTTAGGATTTGGTTCATTGCTCTCCACCTCCTGTGTGTTCTAACTACAATGGCTGCTGTGTCTGACAAAAGTCAAGAATGCATCACCCTGGAGAGAGTGTTTCCTGGTTGCCTGTGCAGTGCAGTTGTAGATGGCGGTGTGGTAACACAACACACCTCAGTAGACTGCTCCAGTAGAGGTCTGACTAACGTCCCAACTCCCAACGAGTCTTATGCTGGCACCATCTATGAGCTGAAACTCAACAACAACAACATCGCCACTCTGGAAGCCAACATCCTTCCAAATCTCAGCATTATGAAAGTTGACTTCAGCAATAATCCCATCAGTTCAGTGCACAACAGCACGTTCCAAAGTCTTAGCAGTAATCTCAGGATACTTATTTTGAGTGGCAACAATAACACAGAACCACCTGTAAACGCCTTTAGTCCCCTATCACAGTTGGAGGAACTGACTCTAAGAGACTATAATGTTACTGATTTGGAAGCCAGCAACACCTTTCTTCCATTCGCTAACCTTAAACATCTCACTCTGGACAACTGGAAATTGATTTATATATCCCCAGAATCCTTCAGAGGCTTATCTCTTTTGAGTCTCGCTATACTAAATCAACAAATGGCCAGATTACCTATTGATTTATTACATTCAAATTATGTTCGCAACATAATAAAGTTACGCATTTCATATACTCAGATTAATCTAGTAACTCAATATGCCTTCCAGAATCTTCAAGCCATCCAGGAGCTAGATCTGAGTTACAACAATATTGACACTCTTATAGAACACTGCTTTAGTGATATTGAAGACACCTTGGTCAGTTTGTCACTCTCAAATAACATTTTCACAGAAGACAATACAAAACTTGCAGGCCTTAAAAATCTAACAAACTTAGAAAAGCTCAACTTTTCATCCAATCGATTCACTGTTGTCCCCAATCTATCAAATCTCTACATCAGAAAGCCGCTGAATTTAGACCTCAGTAAAAACATGACAGTCTCCCTTCCAAGCAATGCTTTTGCAGGATTTGCAGACAAGATGCAAATTTTAAACTTATCACAGAATGGCCTGCAATTCGTTGATCCAAACGCTTTTGTTGGAGTAACCACACTGGTAGCCCTGTATTTATCACATTCAGGTATGACTCAGTCACGCCTTGTTCTGCCATCATCACTCACACAAGCTGCAGGAACTCTCAAACAACTTTACCTTGACGGACGAAGCTGTGACGAATCAACCTTGTGGACAGTAGTTGGTCAACTTTATGCACTGGAAGTTCTCAGCTTAAGCCGAGCCCAGCTGACCAATATCCCGAGCAAAGCATTGATCCGTCTACAAGATCTAAATAGTTTGGATCTTTCATATAACAGCTTGAGCAGTATAACACAGGAATCACTTGCAGGGCCCCGTACCAAACTGAAGTATTTGTCTCTTATAGGTAATAGAATTTCCACTCTGTCATCCTGCATTTTCTACCAGTATGTGAGCTTTCCAATTACCATGACTGTAGGAAAGATTGACTGTGACTGTGCTGTCCAGTGGCTCTGGAATAGAATAAATGATAAAAGTATCATCTTCACCCCAGGTCAAGAAGCAGTTTGCAATGATAATATGCCTCTCGCATCCAAGGCGTTAGCAGACTTTTGTAACACAGCTTATAACGAGCCCACTTGCTCTGAACTTTATACATTCGAAATACGCAACATTGTGATACAACAAATTAACTCTAGCACTGTCAGAGCTTCATGGTCTTTATATGACACCGCTGGTCTTGTTAAAAACATTACTGTGGAAGTTTTTAATGCTTCTGAACGCTCACCTATTTTTAATAGGACTGTTTCACGCACAACCACTGAAATCACAGTTAGCAATCTGCCACCAAATGTCCAACATGTATTTTGTTTCAGCACAGTTTATGATAGATATAGAAATACTACTTGTAATCCTACAACTGTTAGATATAGAAATACTACTTATAATCCTACAACTGTTCCTCCAAACACCTCCAGCAAGCCAGAAGAAAAGAATAGTCCATCTGATGAAGAGATTGGAATTATCATTGGAGCTGTTGTTGGGGGAGTAGTTCTGCTGGCCATTTTAGGTGCAATTCTTTATTTGATTATATGCAGAAGACAATCAAAGAATGAGGTTCCCAGTAATGTTCTTGTACAGCCTAGAAACTTCTCAAAGTCAGAGCTGCCCTCCATGAATGAAGAAAGCAGAACTTTTGCAAAACCAAAAACACCCAGACAGACTAGTGCTTCAGAACACAGTGAGGGTATGCAAGTAGTTGCAATCAGTGATGGGCAGACAGGAAATATCCGAGTAGGTAGAGCTCACTTGCTTAATTCTGATGGCAGTATGAGGGTCTCACGGAACAGTAGGCCTTCCAATACCTCCAACACCTCCAACCATGTATCCCATGGAGCATATGAAAATGATCATGGCTCTCTTCCTCCCACACCATCAAAACAACCTCCAGTGGCACCACATGCTTACTACAATCAAGGTTATAGAGATGACAAATATGATGAAATTCACCATGGAAAAGAAAGTGCTTTTTGAATACATGTATGAAGAAGTAAACATACTCCACAGCCAAGCAAATATTTCTCTCAGATAAATTGTTCACTGGACTGACTCTTGTCTGAAAATGAAATCATTCACTGGACTGACTCTTGTCTGAAAATGAAATCGTTCACTGAACTGACTCTTGGTCTGAAGATGCTGTGCAGCATGTGGACATGATCAGTATATTTTCAAGTATTAGAAAAGACTTAACATCAGATCTGTTTATCTGTTTAGAAATTTTTCTGTGAAGTCAGGCAACTTTTGTTATCTGATAAGTTACCCCAGCTGGATATTTTGTTTTTTTTAACAAATAATGTATCTGCCCAAAGGAGAACTTTTATGAACAGCACCACATTAATATTTGTTATTCTGTGCTCATATATCCTACACATATCAGATTTTACAAAATTCCATAGGATATATACTGAGATTGAAAAATGTTCCATAGGTATACAGCAGTGTAAGCTCATACTTATTGTTAAAAGCAGCTGCATCTTTAAGGCGCGGGTACACGCGCGTGCGCACACGCACACACGCACACACACACACACACACACACACATGTTCTTGCTGTGACAAAGTTTGGATATGAAAATAACAAAACAAAACAATGTTAAACTCCAAATAAAGCATATTTTCTATTAAGTGCTCCATCTACAAAGCAAAACACACACACACACACTTTTTTTTATAAAAAAATTTCTTTTCTGCTTCATAAAACTTACTACTCCATCGATTTATTTCAGTTTTCTATGCATTTGTTCAAATCTCACAGTAGTTATAGAATTTTTATTTTAAATGTTGGATAGAAAATGTAACAATTGTTATTGTTATCACCAAACATAATAAACAAAATTATTGTGAACAGTAATTTACTGCATGTAATTTACAATAATCTGAATAAAATGATAAAATATTGTTACCAAGTTCGGCAATTTTAATACCGAGTGCCTTAAAAAAAAATTAAACACATTTTCTAACTAAACAATGCCATAAGTAATATGTCATTGTCAGAAATATGAATTTAAACATGTACTTACTAGGCTACAAAGATGGCAGTTGCCTAACATATAATGATGGCTTGGAAACTCTTCGAAATGAGATGCATTGTGACTGATGATGAAGAGATATTGGCAGAGCTGAAATAACATTACCACTGACCCTTCTACCAAAGATAGCACATGACAATGATGAAAGATCTTGGAGACACACTGCAAAAAAAAAAAAAATCAAGGATAGTTTATAAAAAGTTAGAGAAGAAAAGTTGTAGTTGAGTATATGTTCAACATTTTTGGATAAATGAGAGAATAATTTGATGATTGTCAGAAACATTTTCCCAATACACCCTGTTAATAATTTCCTCTCAAAGCATTTTGATCAAAAATTTTAAATAATAGTCTGTGTCTTATTTAATCCTTTCCCATTCTAGAATTTTTTATAGAATAATTTATAATGATAACTCCATTTATACAAGTTGTGATGACCTGTTTATTCTCTACATTTAATAACTGTCATAAGACTCTTGTTTCCCATTTGTTTCTTCACAATTACAGCAGCTATCAGAACTAGTTAAAAATCTTTTGTTACCAGAGGGGCCATTGAAAACAGAATCTTGAGAATTTTTTAGACCAATCAGAGATCCTATATTACAAGAATGGAAAATTAGAAATGACAAAGACATACACATGCTATTCCAGTCTCCACTTACAACTATCAGTCATTTGCATGTCCCTTGCAGAACTTTGCCTCCCTAACATCTCTCCTGTAGGTCTCTCGGTTGTAAGCAAAATGCCCTGCTGCTGATGCCTCCATTTGCAGATTTTCAACGATGTCTTGCAGTCATCTTTGCCTTGGCCTTCCTCTCTTTCTTTTTCCTATTATGTATCCTTCCAAGACTGTCTTCTCTAAATTCTTATGACATTTAATATCCAAAATATTTAAGTTTTCTATGCTTAATCCTCTTTACTAGCCAAGCTTCTTCAATATTAAGTTCTTGTAGAATGGATATATTTCCACTTATAACTATCACTATGAAAAACAATGGACTGAGATGACTTGGACACTTGGAGAGGATGGACAAGAACAGACAGACAAAAAAAAGGCTTATACAGATGTGATAAACAGAGGCAGACTGAGACAGTGGTGGCATGACAGCCTGGAAGAAGACCTATGAGCCCTCAATTGGCATAAGACTAACAGCAGAGGAGAGTGGAGACAAATCTTGTCTGCAGCAGTGGGCCATGGTGGCTTGGAAAGCTGAATGATAAGAGGGCTCATTAATGTACTTATTTTATCACGATTATTTATGAAGAGTCAGTGTACATGAAAGTATCATCCACTACTTCTGGGTATTAACCATCTCAACATTTCATTTACAGAATGCCAGATTTTCAATAATTTTCCAAAGCATAAATATTAACTTTTTCTCTCTCTTGCTCACACACACACATGTATGTGTGTGCACGCACACACCCAACCCCCCCACCTTTGTAAAAAGTGATGAAATGTTACTGAGTTCAATTTATCTACAACTTAATATGGCCATTTGGCTTCATTTAGTATTTATTTGCTTCATTTTTGTTTCATATACTGATTACTATATGAAGTTATAAAAGAAACCATTTAAAAAATGAAGTGATAATTAATTTTGATGAAATGTTTCATATACATAATTAATCTTGATGAAATGTTTCATATACATAATTAATCTTGATGAGATGTTTCATGTATATATATTTTTTTTAACTGAGCTGCTTATCACAAAGAATTGACCAAGGATTGGAAAGAGTTAAACTCATTCTTGTTTTCTGTACTAATATATTTCTTGACAGTGATTGCCAGATGTCATTGGCATACTCCTTCAGTAAACAGAAAGTGTCAGTTTCTTATCATTTTTAGCCCTCTTCTACACCCATCATTTTTATCATCATTTTCACAGATATTTTAAAATTTTCAAGGATAATGCTTTTAAAACTGTCATATTCTTCACCCAAATGTGATTTTTTTACTCCACTAGAATGTACTTTTCAAAGCAATATTTCTTGAGATTATTTCTTGTTTAGACTCAGTACTTGGCACTTGACATATATGCTCTAGGGATCACATACTCTGCACAGTCCATTCAGCAAAGCCATACTCCAGCCCCCTGATGGAGTAGCTCTGTGGAGGTTCATAAAACCACAGATGAATTGCCACATTTGTCTGAGAGACTGGCATTGATGTCTGAGCAAGTTTGAACTTGAAGAAAGGTCATGCTCTGCTGCTGCCCTAGAGATCGGTCTCCTTGCATTTATGATACTCTCACATGTGCTCAGTCTTTAACCACGGTGTTGTTCATAGTGTATCTGAGCAAATAGCACAGAAAAAGCACTAAAAAACCTCACATATTCTTGCACTGATAAAACAAGTGAGATGTCATAGAAAGGACAGTTTACTTGATTTTTATGACATTTGAAACTATTCCCTCATGATAAACTTTATGTAACCATATAGAGATTATGATGTACCCAAGTTCACCAAGTATATATTCTGTAATATTGTCTGTGAGTGTGAGTTTTTTTTTTGTTTGAGATTTTATTCTCATTGTTTAGGCCATGTTTGGACATGTTGAAATCTCAGTTTCCTGTACATCCTATTTTCTATATTTTCCTGTTTCTTCCAAACAAAAATGTCAGAGACTATTAATAAAATGCAAATTCTGGGCTAAAAAATTGAGAAAATTCTTTTTTAGTGGTTTACAGTCTACTTGATGTAACTTAATGATATATATATATAAAACTTCTGAGAACATGTGGCACTCTTATAAGCACAAAGACCAAGCTAAGATTATTCAATTCAAATGTAATATCCACCCTCATTTATGCATGTGAAAGCTGGAAAACAACTAAAGAAGTAGACAACAGAAGTATGCTCTTTTGAACACAAAATGCCCAAGGAAAATGCTCTGCATAAAGTGGAACGAATTCAAGAACAACACAGAGATAAGGCGGATGACAGAACAACAACCTGTCTCATGGGTGATCAGAAAAAGGAGATGGACATATATTGGTCACATGATGAGAAGAAACAGTCAGAGAATACCAAAACAAGCTATCAAGTGGAAGACAACAGGCTGAAGAAAAAAGAGGTCAACCACATGAAACTCTAAAGAGAACATTGTTAAGAGAGGCCAAATTAACAGGCATAAAATCCCTTGATGAGGTTGAAAAGCTTGCCAAAAAACTGGAAAACTTGGCGAATTATTATGCGAGCCTATGTGATGTTTAACGGCACAGGTAAGATAACATTCTGCACTTTCAATACATGTTTTTGCAAAATAAATGCAGATGAATGCTTTTTGAATTGGCCAATTTCCAAATACATGTGAGAAAAGGGGTTTTTAATTATGAACACAGCATAGGTTGTGTAATGAAAAAAAAATCAGTCCTGACAGTTCTAAAAAATAATACAGTTTAAAATATTGATTATAATGTGCATTTTGGTTGGATGACTTTAAGAAAATGTAATTAATTACATCAAAAATTTTACATCAAATTACATAAAAAATTATTGATATGAAGAATGACATTATGCATGAATTTAGATTCTACTGACATATGAAGAATGACATTATGCATGAATTTAGATTCTACTGACATATTTTATCCTCATCTCAGTTGCAGCTTGGTTCACCAACTTCGAGCAATGCAGCATCCATCTGTCATATTAGCCTTACGTCTGTAACTATTTCATTAGACTTTGAGATATTTGATGTAAATATTCTTGTCAGTTATCTTTGTACAGATTTATATATTATTGTTGATGCCTTTTCTTGTTTAAGAATCTATAGCATACTTCAATACATTCCATTTGTCACATACAAATAGTATAGTTTCAGTTATATACAATATATGTAAATAAATGTATATTATTTTATATTTCCTTTCTTAATGTAACTGCATTGTTTTTATCCAAGATTTTGGCATTTCAGCCTCATGGTGTACAGTTTTTGTGTATTTCAGCAATCACTGGCAGACTCCACAAGGCACACATTCAGTAATAATAACAAAAATATTAAAAATGTGAATGACATTCCGTAGTCTTAATTCATTACTGAAAATATTTTAAAATCCTGGAGTTGAAAACAGAGAAAAATGCAGTCGCCATTACCAAGCCAACAAGCTTGACCATGAGGCACAATTTTCTCCTAGTAGCAGTCAGACTGGCTACCAGGAGTATGTAGGGAAGAAAAATTGTTTTTTTGGTCCACTACATTTTTTATGATCATATAGTAACAAGCTTAATCTAAGTGCCTTTGATTTTACATACTGTAAATAACTTATATAACTGATAAATTATATTTCATACCTGTTACTGATTTTAGCATATATTTATTGACCATTTGTTTCTGTTCTGGCCTTTGTATCTTTCCCATCTCCTTCAAATTGCCACATCTTATCTACATGTTATAAATGAGTTGGATCTTACATTACTTACATTCTAGTTCTGTCATTTGTTTGTACGTTTTTGAAAAATGTAATTAAAACTAATAATGTTCCGATGATTGAGAAATAAAAGATATGTATCATAGATTTATAAATGTAAATTTATAATTTTATTTAAAGAAGTATTTTTTTATTAGATTACTTGATGTTACAAAATAAAAATATATAGACACATTCAGCATTGTTGAGAGTTCTTTCTGACGCACGTATCAGTACTTAGTCCTGCTAAGTGCAGTGTTTCTCGTCTATGGCTCTGGATTCCTTCCTTTTTTTACTCCAGTCCACTATTGTTAATCCTCATTAAGTTTCTACATTTAATTTCTTCTGTGCTGGTATCTCCTTTCTGTTTCTCTGCTTCTGAAATACTGAGCATTGTTTTCTTTTTTTCTTTTTTTAATTTGTTTTCTGTTTCGTTTTTGTACATCTGTTCTCTCTATTTTACCATGCTTATGTGGCAGATATGGAAGAGCTGAAATACAATCAGATATTTCAAATTTGATTTGTCTTTCTCTTATATATATATATACACACACACACATACACACACACACACTCACGCACACACACACATATACATGCACACACATACACACACACACAGAGCCTCTGAGAGAAATTATATAAGCCAATACAATGCCCTCCCTCGCGCCCTCCCCAAGCATCCTTTTCACCAACTCTGTGTCTCCCCAAATCCTTTGGGGACCACCCTTAAAGCAGGAAATAAAAAAAAAAATCTCTATATATATATATATATATATCTGAGTGGTGAAGTGGTTAATGCACTAGTCTCATGGAGAAGGTCGAGGGTTTGAATCCGGCCAGAAGCACCCCAGTCACCCAGCTGTAGAAATGGGTACCCGACTTCTGGAGTTGGGGAAGGAAAGGCGGCCAGGCGTGATACTGACCATATCACCCTCTAGTGTTCTGACAGGTCAAGGAAAATATGGGCACTAACACCATATACCTATGTGCCTTTAATGCATGACAGATTACCACCAAGTAACCTATATATGTTATAAAAAAATTTATAACATATATAGGTTACTTGGTGGTTCTAGTATATACATATATATGCACACTGAACATTTTAAAATTATGCATGCATGCTTTGCTTTTAATTTTTCCTCAGTAACATAAATTAAGAATCTGTGGAGAGGAACAGACAGCACTACAAAAATAAGATTTTTAAGGGCATGTATCTTTCCCATCGCAACGTATGCCTGTGAGACCTGGACATTTAGTAAAACAGCTGAGAAACACATAAATGCCTTTGAATGTAAATGCTACATAAGAGTTCTTCAAATGTCATGGACACAAAAAAGAACAAATATATCCATACTTCAAGAACTTAATATTGAAGAAGGCTGGCTAGTAAAGATGATTAAAGAGAGAAAACTTAAATATTTTGGATACATTAAACGTCATGATAATCTAGAGATGACCGTCTTGGAAGGGTACACAATGGGAAAAAGAAAGAGAGGAAGACTAAGGCAAAGATGGCTGCAAGACATCGTTGATGATCTGCAAATGGATGCATCAGCAGGCTATCTTGCTCACAACCGAGAGGCCTACAGGGGTGTTGTTAGGGAGGCAAAGTTCTGCAAGGGACATGTGCAAACAAATGATGAATGAAACATAAATTTTATTTAAACTGTCACAGTACACATCACCAGTAGAAAATTTCACCTCTTTATGCCCTTCACTTTACAGATTAACAGTGAAAAGTGTTTGTACAATACAATAAGTTATCTTGATAATCACTGACTGGTGCAAACTAGCTGAAATCATTACAATAAAATCATATGTGAAGATAGCAGTCAGACATTGGGAAATAATAACTTAAAAATTGATAACAAGGCGATCGAGGGAGAGAAATATGGAAAATATCTAAGGGCATTAGAAACAGGCAATATTCAAGATTTACAGTGACATTAAGATGAATTTAAAAAGGTGAAGTATGACCTGCTCTCTCCTAGAGGCACGGGTACCTGATGAGTCTTGGAGAACTGCGTCTATTGCCTGCATTCAGTTTCTGATAAATTAGTTCCAAGAACTACAAGAATGTTTGTTGACACAGTATGGTAACTTTTCGTGTATATCCTATCTACAAGAAAAGCTTGATTTAATAAGCCCTTTTCAATTTCGTGCTAACCATGCAAGGGAAAGAACTCATTTACATTTTGTGTTAATATAATAGGTTATCTACCTTCTCAGCTTACTGATGACAAATTTGTGCACACGTATGTTTTCTATTGAAGATCACAGTTAATCTAACAGATGATGAAATTTGTGTCAATGTGGAATTCAACGATTTGTAAAATTACTTTCATTTTTGCCCTAGGAAATTCAAGTGTCTCTGTGAATGAAAGAGAGAACAGGCGAGACGAGCTACATCTGCAATACTATTAGTCTTGATGATACATTGATAACAACCTTATACAAGAGTCCAGTACGGCATGAGATTTGAACACACGATGACACAAAATGTTTGCCTGGGATGGAAGACCTAGAAGTAAAAAATAGAGATATCAGGTGTAAAACTATTAACGTAGGGTTACCATACATCCGGTTTTCCCACGGATGTCTTTATTTTTTCATCCGGAAATTGCGTCTGGAGAATATTTGAAATTTAGGGAAACGTCCGGGATTTTGCGCATTTCTTCACGTATTTTTACAGTTTTTAAAGTACACTGCCCGTCTTGCTATTACTGGTGCAACCCGGCAGCTACACTGAAAGTCCAGAGCCCGATGAGATTCTTGATTTCAGTTCCAACTTCCGGTGTTAGCTTCAGTTTTAGACTATCAGATATGTACCAAGTACTTTGAGAACTCTGTGTCACTCAAAGGTAGCCATCTGTAGCAGTATATTAGAAGAGGATAGTTAGCATAATTTTTGTTTGAAAGGGGGAAACTAAATAAAGAATGATCGAGAAAACCCGATCCACTGGTTGTCGCTCGGCTAGAAAAAAAAATCACCGCGCGGCACTTGAACGGACAGAAAAAAGAAAGGAAAGAGAGCAGACGACAAAATGACTAGGAGACGACAAGATGGAAGAAAAATGAAGATTAGGACTTAGGATCTAGAGAGAGTTGAAACTTGTATTTCCGTTAGGAAGTTGTAATTAGTTAGTCTATGAAATGTGTAATTAGTTTGTAATTAGCTCATTAGAATAGAATATAGCAGGATATCCCGTTGGCGTTGAAGTCTTAGGACATTAGTAGACGCCGGGAACTTGTTCTATGTGGTTGCCTTGAGGTTTACGTCCTGAAATGTGTGTCCTTGGAATGGTTGGTGCCACTGTCACATTGTCACATAATCTCATCGTCATCCAGTGTACCATTAAAAATCATTATATCTTTTAAGGTCGTTTCTGTGCTGCTATTTTGTCACTGAGAGGAAGTGCGAGTGCGAACTTGGGTAAAATTCGTCCGCAGACATATAGTATGCAGACAACAATGGGAGTACCACGCAAAACTCCATCACCATCATCAAGGTCATTATAATTTGATAGCTATTTCTAGCCACCTCAGTGGAGCCCGTCATTTGGGTACATGCAATTGCAGCCAGCAAGTAAATCAAGAATACAGCTTCATCATATTGATGCCGTAAACCGCTTCACATCCCGTCCCATAATGCCAATGTGGAACTACTTTTCTTCTGATGTGAAGTCAGTGGAGCAAAGAGAAAAACAATTTGTCCTTAGAATCACGTCAGTAATTTGCGTGTCCCTTGCGGAACTTTGCCTATATGTAGGCCTTTCGGCTGTAAGCAAGATGGCCTGCTGCTGATGCATCCATTTGCAGATCATCAAGGATGTCTTGCAGCCATCTTCTCCTTGGTCTTCCTCTCTTTCTTTTTCCTATTATGTATCCTTCCAAGACGATCTTCTCTAAATTCTCATGATGTTTAATGTGTCCAAAATATTACAGTTTTCTCTGTTTAATCCTCTCTACTAGCCAACCTTCTTCAATATTAAGTTCTTGTAGCATATATATATATATATATATATATATATATAGTGCGCTGTTTACTGATAGTCCACTGCAATTACAGGCGCGTTTCTTGCAGCTGTCTCTTAGAAATAAGCAGTTGTTAAGGAAGATAGGATCTACAGAGAAGTATTATGATAGAATCTACAGAGAAGTAATATGATAGCATATACAGAGTAGTACTATGACAGCACCGACAGAAAACTATGATAGCATGTACAGAGAAGTACTAAGATAGCATCTACAGAAAAGTACTAAGATAGCATCTATAGAGAAGAACTACGATAGCATCTACAGAGAAATACTAAGATAGCATCTACAAAGAAGTACTAAGACAGCATCTACAGAGAAATACTAAGATAGCATCTACAAAGAAGTACTAAGACAGCATCTACAGAGAAGTATTAAGACAGCATCTACAGAGAAGTACTAAGATAGCATCTACAGAGAAGTACTAAGACAGCATCTACAGAGAAGTACTAAGACAGCATCTACAGAGAAGTACTAAGAGAGCATCTACAGAGATGTACTACTTGTCTAGTCGACGTCGGGAGAGGAAAAAAAAGAAAAAAGTGTGCAAGAAAAAAAATCTGACCCACAAAGTACTTAAGTTTCATCTACCATTCATAGTGTTATTGTTATCAGTGTTATTGGTGTTATCTGTATTGTATTATTTGCTTTATTTATCATACCCTTAATGATAATGTAATAAATAACGATCAAAGATTTAAGTAACCAGGCAGTAAATGTGTTTTCTTGTTTTTGTTGCTGTTGTTATTGATATTATACATTTCAAAATATGATAACCCTATGTTAAGGATACAAGAACAGTAAAGCAACACTGAACTGAAGGAAATAAGTTCAGAGCAGGAGGTCACGTCACTCATGGGTGTGTGCACTGATCATGACCGTACCTAGCCGACCTTCGCAATCTTTATTCTTTAATTCACTGTATCATTTATTCGCGCAAGGTTGTTTCGTTCCACTATCAAGGCCTTTGCAGTCGAAATGATAGTTTCTGTGTGTTTTGTGTATCATATACGTGGTCCATACTCTTTTCTTCTTTGGCCACAGTGTCGAACCTAATGCGTCAAGTGGAGAGTTATGTTAAAGACAGTTAGTAAAGATAGTCTGCAAACAATACCATTAATTCTAAAAAGACTGGACCTATAGAAATTACACATAAGAGCAGAAATAAAGGATTTATAATATGCTTGAAAGTGTTAATAGAGATATGCTACATCATGGCTGACGAATGGTGGACTTCAGATTCGGGGGAAACATTTACACGATGTGTAAATATCGTTTTAAAAAAAGTTTTTTACACTTCTGGAATAAAATGAAGCCTTCCATTTTCTTGTAATTTTTTAACTTCTTGTGTGTGTGTGCGCGCGCGCGCGTGTGTGTGTGTGTGTGTGTGTGAGAGGAGAGGGGAGGGGGCGGAGCGGGGCGTTTAGGCTGTTAAAATATCACTATTCTTGTTAGTAGACCTTGCATTTTTTTTCTAATAATTTTTCACTTTGTTATCTTCATTGCTCTTGAGATGTATCACATGAATTCCGTTAAACATTTCTAGGAAATCTATTTTGAGTTATTTATTTTTCTATAATATCAGAACTAATGGGGAAAAAATGGGATTTCCAACACATTTGATACAATTAATATCACTTCTGTATCTAGACCAACAGGCAGCAGTGAGAATAAACAGTGAAACAACTTGGTTTGGATACATTAATCGTCATGATAATTTAGAGAAGACAGTCTTGGAAGAGTACATAATGGGAAAAAGAAAGAGAGGAAGACCAAGGCAAATATGGCTGCAAAACATCATTGATAATCTGCAAATGAATGCATCAGCAGCAGGGTATCTTGCTTACAACCGAGAGGCCTACAGGAGAGTTGTTAGGGAGGCAAAGTTCCGCAAGAGACATGCAAATGACTGACTGAATATCAGAACTTTTGCTAAAATAGAACTTTTTGTAACAGCAGTTTTTTTTTATAGATTTTATTTAAATATTGCAGTTACAGGCATACACCTCGTTCTCTCTCTGTGTCTGTCTTTCTCTTTCTTTCTCTCTCTTTCTCTCTCTCTCTCTCTCTCTCTCTTTCTCTCTCTCTTTCTCTGCGTTTTTTTATCCCCCCCCCCCCCCGCTTCGCCTTCCTTGCGTTTTTCTGGCTTCGTTTGTTCCATGTTTTTCTGCTTCGTTTGTTCCATGTTTTTCTGCTTCGTTTGTTCCATGTTTTTCTGCTTCGTTTGTTCCATGTTTTTCTGGCTTCGTTTGTTCTTTGTTTTTCTGCTTCGTTTTCCCCCCCGACCAGAATCATAGATCTTCTTCGAAGTCTCGGGGTCGCTGAGGTCAGGGCGTGTTTGGTACTCTCATCTTTAACACTTGTCACTATTTTTATGTATCAACTAGGAAAAAAGTAGGAACAGCTTTATTATTTAACGATAACACACTTGTAACTTTTAGGCGCGAGCCTTTTTCAAACAAAAACAAACAGGACGAAGAATCAGAGAGAGGAGACAAAGTATAGATTCACATCAACCTTATGTAAACGAAATAACAAAAATTAATGAAAAATTGTAACTGAATGAAAACTTATCTCAGTTCTTGTAAAGGCTTAAAAGTTTCGCTCGTGTGTATGCAGTAACATAAACAATAAGTGTCCGTTAATAGGGTTATAATGCGTTCGTACTGAAATGTGCAAAATAGTGCATGGTTGAGTGTAGAAAATATTAAGAGACAAGGATGAGCATAGAAGAAGCAGAGAATTATACAAAGAACAGGGATAACTGGAGAGTAAATATCCGTGGACGATGCTCTTAAGGGAGTGGAAAGTGATGTTTCGTAGTAGATGATGGTAGGGAATGGATAGGGAATTGTGATGTTTGATAGTAAATGATGGTAGAGACAGGATGGTAGTCTATTTAGGAGAAGGTGAAACGAATGATTATGGTTGTGGTAGAGGAGTAGTAATGTGATGATGTGTGAGGGTATTAACTATGTGCAACAAGTTAGAATGAGTATGATTGTGGAAGATTATGTGTAGCTGAATAACGAGTTCAAACCATGTGGTTCCAGCGTACCATAGTCTTGAATGTAGCGGTTCTCAAGTGCTAAGCGGCGTGTGTCATCTACGTGACACTGTTTGATGACGGTTACCAGAAAATTAGATTTGTTTCTATGGTTGGGGCCATTGAAATGATTAGGAACGGGTTTCGAAGTATGCTTAAAGCGAAACCTTACATATGTTGGAACAAGGAAATGTAACCGCCCTCACTGTGTTACCTGCCCTGTAGTTTGGGAAACGAAAACAATCATCTTTCCTAAAACTATCCTGACTCTCCATGAGGGATTCACATGCGAATCCCAGAATGTAACATATGTCATCGTATGCAACAGAGAACTTATATTGGTGAACCTGGTCTTAGAATAGGGGACAGCATACAGAAACATCTGTACGATATCACCCAGCATGCTTCAAAACACGTCCCTAATCATTTCAATGGCCCCAACCATAGCGAAACACGTCCCTAATCATTTCAATGGCACCAACCATAGAGGCAATTCTGATTTTCTGGTAACCGTCATCAAACAGTGTCACGCAGATGACACACGCCGCTTAGCACTTGAGAACCGCTACATTCAAGACTATGGTACGCTGGAACCACATGGTTTGAACTCGTTATTCAGCTACACATAATCTTCCACAATTATACTCATTCTAACTTTTTGCACATAGTTTAGTACCCTCACACATCATCACATTACTACTCCTCTACCACAACCATAATCATTCGTTTCACCTTCTCCTAAATAGACTACTATCCCGTCTCTACCATCATTTACTATCAAACATCACAATTCCCTATCCATTCCCTACCATAATCTACTATGAAACATCACTTTCCACTCCCTTAAGAGCATCGTCCTCGGATATTTACTCTCCAGTCATCCCTGTTCTTTGTATAATTCTCTGCTTCTTCTATGCTCATCCCTTGTCTCTTAACATTTTCTACACTCAACCATGCGCTATTTTGCACATTTCAGTACGAACGCATTATAACCCTATTAACGGACACTTATTGTTTATGTTACTGCATACACACAAGCGAAACTTTTAAGCCTTTACAAGAACTGAGATAAGTTTTCATTCAGTAACAATTTTTCATTAATTTTTTGTTATTTCGTTTACATAAGGTTGATGTGAATCTATACTTTGTCTCCGCTCTCTGATTCTTCGTCCTGTTTGTTTTTGTTTGAAAAAGGCTCGCACCGAAACGTCACAAGTGTGTTATCGTTAAATAATAAAGCTGTTCCTACATTTTTCCTAGTTTATACATTTTAGTATCATAGTTTTACTGCAGTGCTTTGTGTATAGTTGTATGTCTATACACTAATTATTGTGTGTCACTATTTTTAGAACTTTCCGTGTAAGATCGTCAGAATGACTGGTAACTTCTGACACTTCAGTATATCGTAAAACAGCATAGGAAGCGAGATGCTCATTATCAATGTCAGTTCTAAGCAATTATCAATATCAGTTTTAAGCACTTATCAATATCAGTTCTAATCAATTATCAATATCACTTCTAATGGACAGTTTTGTTTCCACCATGTGACTAAAGTGGAAAGGAGAACTCACCAGTAAAGGGGCATGATGGCCTGAAGCATGTAGGGACTATTTGATGATCGCCAATCCAAATATTAATTGCCTCCAGCAAAACAGTTAACAATAATGGAAAGCGAGAGTAAGTATATGAAGTAAGTATATGAAGTAAGTATATGAAGTAAGTATGAGTTATATCTGCCTTAGTGGGAGCAAGGAAGAATTGTATAAATTAGGCCTATGGTTGCTGAAAGAAGGTGAAAGCTTTCATTTATTTATTTATTTTCATCTTTGACTGACGCTTGTTCTTTTAAGAAAATAAGAATTCACGAAAGATGTGGATTGTGGAATTGATACCTCGTTATCGAGTCGTTGTTCGATGCATTAACTCCGCTGCAGATAGTACGGCAATGGTTCTCAGACTTTATTTTTTCACACTGTTACCCATTTGTTTTTCAAGCAACATCCATAGCTCCCCCAAAACTGGTTTCTCGCCCAGTTGATTCTGATGCTCTCTGACGCTCACTTTTTCCTCACCCTCCCACCCCAGATCTTCCAAAACGCCAATTGGTGGGGAAAGGAGGGGGGTGGTACTGCCAAGTTTGGGAATCACTGAGACAGTCTGGTCTAATTTAAGAATCGATCTTCAAATGATTAAATTAACCCAGCGAAACAAACAGTGAAATCATTCATTTCGTTATTAGCACTAATTTGAGTGACAATACCGGTTGCTGGATAAAAGATAGTAGTGGTTTAATGATCTCTCTGAGAACTTGAATTTCTCTCTCTCACTCTCCCTCTCTCTCTCTCTCTCTCTCTCTCTCTCTCTCTCTCTCTCTCTTGTGACCAATGCTGTAGTTAACATCTTGGAACTCAGCCCCCGACATAGATTTATTTTCTTTAACATTTTCTATAAAAGATGAAGACTTACAGAGAGACGATACAAAATCACTGCAGTGAGTTGAATGTAAGCAGATCACTACAGACTACGGTGGATATATCTGCTGATTCTAGGTACTCCATGGGCATTTTTACGGGTACAGATTATAGAGCATAATCTCAACAGTGTCCAGCGAACACAAAACAACAACACAACCAGATCCTGCCACAGGATCTAGATGTATGGGCCGAAATCTGCTGCAGATCTGTACCTGGCACAATAGTGCTTTAAAAGTGAAGAAGGCTGGCTAGTAAAGAGGATTAAACAGAGAAAACCTAAATATTTTGGACACATTAAACGTCATGATAATTTAAAGAAGACTGTCTTAGAAGGGTGCATAATGGGAAAAAGAAAGAGAGGAAGACCAAGGCGAAGACGGCTTATCGTTGATAATCTGCGATTGGAGGCATCAGCAGCAGGGCATCTTGCTTACAACCGAGAGGCCTACAGGAGTGCTGTTAGGGAAACAAAGTTCCACAAGGGACATGCAAATGATTGACTGACTGACTGACTGAATAGTGCTTAAGTTTTTGGGGTTTTTTTTCCGATCCCAAGATCCAGATTGCCATGGTCGAGTGATCCATCAGTTTATGCCCTCAGTCTTGAGCTAACATATACTGATTTTTCTTAACCCACAGACTTCTGGTGATAACTGAACAAATATCTATGGAGAAAACATACATCATACAAGGTGGCTATAACCCTATGGGTGATGTGATCCCCTGCTCAGTACTGTATATCCTTCAGTTCTATGTTGATTTACTCTTCTTGTATCTTTAAGATCGGGTTACCACATTTTGAAATGTAAAAAAAGAAGGACATATTTACTGCCTGGTTACTAAAATCTTTGATCGTTATTATTTCATTTTCAGTACGCTTAAAATGAATGAAGCAAATAATATAATCAATAATGGTTACAATATTTTTTTTAAACGTAAATTTAACAGAACAACGAACTTGATGTGCGAATTCCCAAATCGGTGAATTTAGATTGTTGTCTAGAATTTGTTATATCAGTTCATAACAGCCAAAAACAAATTAACCTGCGCTCCTCCTGTTGCGTTATCTTTGACGTAACCGTACAGATGTTATTGCTTTATCGATTCTTTTTATTATTGTTTATTATAAAAAAAATAATGAATATAGGTATCATGCAAATGATAATCAGGAAAAATTATTTAAAATATTTTCTTTAATCAGTTGTGTGTGAGGTAGATGTGTACTCTTGTATGTGTGAAAATAAAGAAGACAAGAGCTAAATGTGATATATATATATATATATATATATATATATATATATATATATATAAGAAATATCTGTCCATCTGTCTGTCTGTCTGTCAATACCTCTTGGCGGCTCAAGACTCTTCAGATTTATTCTGAGACTTTCTGAGATCCAAAATGATCCCAAAATCCAAGTTAAAATAGCATTGACCCAGGCTTGGCAAGAAGAGACATGGAAAGCTGGAGATGTACCCCTGGGGCATGGGCTGTCGAGGGAGCTAGAACCCCCCCCCCCCACCTCCTGCTTTTCCCCTCCCTTTGATACCTCGTTACTGAGTCATTGGACAGACTGTTCGATCTTTGTCTTCTACCAGCAACATGTCCAGATAAACAGCGAAAAACCAACACGCAGCCCACGAGATGAAATCCCTGGACTTGGAAATGAAAGAGTGCACATACAATCCTACAGAATCGACTCTTGTCTTCACAAACGGATCCGCAAAAATGGGCCACCAGAAATGGAGAGGAAAAAAAGAGGGGGGGGGGGGGAATTCATCAAATTCCCAAACGGAAAAACCGGCAAACATGCACAACCAACAAGGACATACTCATCAAACTACAGAGCAGACACAGCAGCGCTAAAACAAGCCCTGAAAGTGTGCACAGAAACAAACAAGCCAGCAGGGAAGACTGCATGTTTCACTGACTGCCCTGTTAGAAGCAATGCAAACAAGCAACAACAAAAAATGACCCACAAGCACAGGAAAGCATGTCACAGCTAAACAAACTCCAAAACTCGAGAGTAGCCCTACCGTGGCTGTCCTCACATTTCAGACAAAATGGAAACGAAAAAGCAGATGCCTTTTTCAAGTCAGCAGTAAAATGGAAAAGAAAAAAGCAGATGCCCTTTTCAAGGAAGGCAATAAAATGGAAAAGAAAAAGCAGATGACCTTTCCAAGGTAAGAAGTAAAATGGAACAAATGAACCACGCAGTAACACTCTCTCTCTCTGAACCTTAAGTGCCCAGGGCACATGGGGCTTCCGCAAGGGTTTTCCACAAATGCTGTCCTTCGCCTTTTTTTCTGCTCTTGCCCAGGTGAGCCCTCTATTGCTCAACATCCTTTCTGTTGTTCTTCTCCATGTCTCTTTTGGTCTACCCTTACTTCTGTTCCCCTGTGGTGTACATCTTAGTGCTATTTTTGGTAGTGAGTTGTCAGTCATTCGGAGCACATGTCCCAACCATCGCCAGCGAGTTTCCTCAATAATTGTTGTCAGTGGCTTCATCTGCATTTGTGCCAATAAAATGTTATTTCTTATGGTATTTGGCCAAAATATTTTTCTAATTCTTCGTAAACATTTAGTCTGGAAAGAATTCAACTTGTTTTCTATGGTTTTGATGATTTTCCAGCATTCACTTCCATAGAGTAGTACACTTAGAACATTACTCTTAAATATCCTGATTTTCATATTTATGCTTAGTTTTTTTTTATTTCCATATAGTCTGCAGCACTGCAAAAGCCTGGTTTGCTCTAGTAAGTCTGCTGTTGATGTCCTCTGTGCTGTCTCCATTTTCTACTACTCTACTGCCAAGGTATACAAATTCGTTGACCTCCTTCACTAACTTGCTATCTACTCTGAATACATTTCTGTTGTTCACATTTTGCTTCATTAACTTTGTCTTTCCTACGTTGATCTTTAGTCCTATGTTGTTTGCATTCTGAGTTAGCTTGTTTATTTTGTTTTGCATATCTTTGTGACTGCTTGATAATAGACAAATATCGTCCGCAAAGTCAAGGTCCTCCAGCACTGTGTCAAGGCTCCATTGTAATCCTCTGCGTTTGTCTGATGTTGCCTCCTTCATTAACCAGTCTACTGCCAAGATAAATAATGTTGGTGATAGTACACATCCCTGTTTCACTCCTGTTTGTACCCTAAAACTGCTGGAGGTATGTTCTCCACAGATCACTTTGCACTGAAAACCCTCATATAGGGCTTTGATTACATTTACTATCTTATGGGGGAGACCATGCCATCTTAGGATTTTCCACAGTGCATCTCTGTTGACACTATCAAAGGCTTTCTCAAAATCCATAAACAATGCATATGTTATGCTATGCCATTCATTTACGCAGTAACACACCAAGAAATAAAACCATCATCCACAATAGCCTATTCACCAAATGGAAATCAGAAATGAAAACAGAAACGAAAGAAGACACCATTCACCAAACTACAGAGCTAACTAGCAAACTACAATTTTCCGTCTAAGAACGTGACACTGCAGACTCCCGTGCCAACTCTACCATCTTAAAACGTCACGTACAAAAGAAATGTCCCTGCGACCTTGGTGTCCAGACACGAGAGAGTATCCTGCAGACCTGTACAACCCACTCAAACCTCCGAGCACAGATCTGGCATGAGGGAGAGAAACAGAAAGAAAAGCTGTGGAGCTCCCACAGAAGCTTAGAGAAGATGTGGCATACTTTGTCAGGGCAGTGGGGCTGCAGACAGGGCCGTCTTGACAGCATCTGGGCCCCCTGGGAAAAATAATACATTGGGCCCTCACAAGTCCTCCATAACCTATGCAAGTAATGTTAGGAATTCATAGATTTCCATGGGCTGGTTCGGCTTCCATGCACTTAGGGCCCTTGGTCAGTACCGAGATGGGCCCATGCGTTAAAACGGCACTGGCTGCAGATATTGCATAACCAAACAACACTCGAACGCAGAAGAAGAAAAAGACTTTTCGATGCATCTAACTCAGCTGCCGATAGTTTTATGTGCTACATTTCGTTTATAGTAACTGATCACGGGGCCCAACCCCGTCTCTCCACGGCCCTGCACTGACTTAGATTCCGTGTAACTGTTTCTCTCTCTCTCTCTCTCTCTCTCTCTCTCTCTTGATGTGTTTTTCCCTAATGTAATTTGTATACTTGTATTAAATCGAGTGTGTGGGAAGAATGAAAGATGGAGTGATGAAGGGCAGAATGTAAGACGGGCCTGCGTGCCCAATTTTAAAAATAAATATCATTCATTCATTCATTCTCTCTCTCTCTCTCTGTCTATCTCTCTCTCTCTCTCTCTCTCACTCTCTCAATCATCCATACATCATACTTGGCATACTGAATTTATCAAAGGAATTTTAAAAAAGAACAATAAATAATAATTAATTTGAATTAAAGTTTTCTTTATGAATGTAATGGTATTTTTTAAAAAAATAGTAAAAGAAAGTTAACACAGTTTGCAAAATCTCAGATTTAAAACAAAATACTAGTGAGCACAATCTCTGACTTTGTGATATTTTCCTTCTTTGAATCTTCTTATTCCACTCTCCTTTTTCTCTCAATCTGCCACTCACAGTTTACACTTCCCTCTCTGAATATTCGAAACCGTCCGCTAACTTCAATCCCAAACTTCCGCGAAGTGGGCGAGCGTTACTTCGCACCCTAAAATAAAAACTAGAACGAATCGATTCGGTCCACCACAAGGGGGGAGTGAGACGCACTGGTCTTGAATAGGGCTTGCGAAAGGGGAAACACTTCAAAACAGTTTCCGAAAAAGCCCATTCACAGCAGCTACAATATCTCACGGCCGGCGGTGATAATCGCCAATTTGTGTTGCATACATAAATACTGGACGTAAACTGTAACTTGTATTGGTACCGAATTTTCTTGTGGTCTCTTTCTTAAACTAAAAGCAAGTTTGGTTTACCGGAGAGTTGTTGCCGCTGAATCAAAAGACAGGTAAGAAGTGATGCGTACTCTTGTATGTGTGAAAACAAAGTAAACAATCTATCTATCTATCTATCTATCTATCTATCTATCTATCTATCTATCTATCTATCTATCTATCTATCTATCTATCTATCTATCTATCTATCTATCTATCTATCTATCTATCTATCTATCTACCTACTTACCTATCTATCTATATATCTATCTATCTATCTATCTATCTATCTATCTATCTATCTATCTATCTATCTATCTATCTATCTATCTATCTATCTATCTATCTATCTACCTACCTACTTACTTATCTATCTATCTATCTATCTATCTATATCTATCTATCTATCTATCTATCTATCTATCTATCTATCTATCTATCTATCTATCTGTCTGCCTGCCTGCCTGCCTGTCTTTGTCAATCTATCTGTCTGTATGCCTGCTTGTCTGTCTGTCTATCCGTCTATCCTTATTGTTAATTCACACATCTTATCTGTCTGTTTGGCTGTCTTGTCTTGCTGTCTGTCTCTTATCTATACTCACCAGCAGTTCACTCATCTTATACAGCGTATCCCAAAAATTCCTTCCCACTTTCCGAGCCCCATGTAGGGGACAAATACAATATCATGGAGAAAGTATGTTTTGTTTTGTAGAGAAATCCTTAAAGGTTTTATAATGCCAGTGCCGCGATGGTGTAGTGGTTAGCACATTCCCATACCGATCAGAAGGTCCTAGCTTCGATTTCTCACTCGGGCGAAAATTTTTTTCGAATCGATTGGCAGCCCGGTTGGGGGGGGGGGTACCTGGTGTTTCCCTATGCAGCGAGGACGAGTGCTAGCATCCTTACCTCAAATGCTGTAGTGTGAAAACATCTCATCCATAGTACAGAGACACAGATTTTAGACATACCTTGCAGAGACCCACTGTCTCCGTACATAAACATTCTTTTTAATGTGCCCACACAAGAAAAGGTCATAAGGTATCAGGTCAGTGGCCCCTGGAACTTTTGGAACTGTATATCCACCTTTTCCTTTACACAGTTCTGTCTTTTTTCTATCCGCATTTCTGTGTATTTGTTAATCTCTCTCTCTCTCTCTCTCTCACCATCTGCATTTCTGTTTCTCTTTGTTATCCTATCTGGTTCTTCCCTCCCCTTTCTCTCATTCTCTTCCCAGTAATATTCAAAACGTGGATGTAGAAGTGACTGATAAGTGGAATACCCCAGAGACTGTGTTAGGATAAATGTCAGCCACACTAGTGTGATTGTGTATTTTACCTGTAATCCTACCTGTAATCGGAATGTTCTATATCTGCGATAGGTCAAACATGTGGTTATGTGTACTCACTCTACTCAGTTCAGCATTTTTGTTTCTCTACAGCAGGCTACGGGCTTTATATGTCTTGTCTTGTCTTGTCTTGTCTCCTTTCTCATATACCTTTCGGTATTGGGGGGACAAATAGTCGTCTTGATAGGCCTCGACGATTTGCTTCATATAATGGGATATTTAATGCTTCTAATTTTCACTCTCCATCTCCTGCGTAGGCAATCTTTTCCTCTGTTACCTACAAATCTTAATGTGAATGTTTTCTGTGATATATTGTCTGGTGGTAACAGTGTAACATGGCCAAACCATTTGACTTGCTGTATCTGGATATAGTGTACTAATGGTGTTATTCCAACCTTTACCCTGATGGTATCATTTCTTATTTGGTCTCTTCTTGTCACGTTTAGCCGGGTTTGTATTAGGACATTAGTTCTTTGATAATTTATATTTTGAAATAAATGACCTTTAAAAAATAAAGAATTGTGATCTCCAGTGAATGCGCAATGAATTATTACAAAATATTTCAGTCAGAAAGTTCACGGGAACAGTTTCTATTTATATTACATTCATTAGTTCGATTAATAATAGAGAAATGGATGCAGCAGCAGCAGGCCATCTTGCTCACAACCGAGAGGCCTACAGGAGTGCTGTTTGGGAGGCAAAGTTCCGCAAGGGACATGCAAAGGAATGATGATGAGTTCGACTACACGAGTGCACTATATCTGTCTGACGATGTATCTGGTATTAACCCTTTCGCTGCTAAAGAAATGTTTATTCCTTTTCTTAATTCACTGCAAAGGACGAGTTAACACGCTTCTATCATTTGTTCACTGTGGAACTGCTACTTTGTGTCATTTGTTCACTGTGGAACTGCTACCTTGTGTCATTTGTTCACTGTGGAACTGCTACCTTGTATCATTTGTTCGCTCTGGAACTATTACCTTGGGTCATTTGTTCACTTTGGAACTGCTACCTTGTATCATTTGTTCGCTCTGGAACTATTACCTTGGGTCATTTGTTCACTTTGGAACTGCTACCTTGGGTCATTTGTTCACTGTGGAACTGCTACCTTGTGTCATTTGTTCACTGTGGAACTACTACCTTGTGTCATCTGTTTAGAACTGCTACATTGGGTTTGTTCACCATGGAACTGCTACCTTGGGTTATTTGTTAACTGTGGGACTGCTACTTTAGGTTATTTGTTCACTGTGAAACTGCTACCTTGGGTCATTTGTTCACTGTGGAACTACTTCCTTGGGTCATTTGTTCACTGTGGAACTACTACCTTGTTTCATTTGTTTAGAACTGCTACCTTGGGTTATTTATTCACCGTGGAACTACTACCTTGTGTCATTTGTTTAGAACTGCTACCTTGGGTTATTTGTTCACCGTAGAACTACTTCCTTGTGTCATTTGTTCACTGTGGAACTGCTACATTGTGTCATTTGTTCACTGTGGAACTACTACCTTGTGTCATCTGTTTGGAACTGCTACATTGGTTTGTTCATCTGTTGAGAACTGCTACTTTGGGTTATTTCTTTAGAACTGCTACCTTGGGTTACTTATTCACTGTGCAGCTGTCATCTTACGTTATTGGCAGCTCACACCGTGGCGCAGACGTACAGCCAACTCGTAATATTGAGTTTTTTACGGTTTCCCTGATTGAATTTATGGATCTGACCGATGAAGACAGCTTCTGGACAGACTCCACCACCGTGGCAATATAATGTTTTACCGATTCTCTGCCAGTTATAGTTAAGCTGAAGAAATAGAACAGCCTGTCTTCAAGATCATCACGAGGAAGTAGAGTACTGGTCTAGGGCAGACCTGGCTAGCATGTCCTGATTATAGGATGCCCGCTTGAACAGTATCGTGGCTCTATTTCTAGCTGTAGGCCGTATTTCTCTAATGCTTGGTAGTTGAAGAGTTGCGACAGCGCTTGAATACTCAATCTGTGGACAAAGAAAAGACAGCTAGAGAGAGCTTCGAGCCAGAAATGGCTAAGATGCGGCCGCACATAATATTTATTGGGCGCCATTTAGCACAATCTTATGATCCAGTTCGGCCTGCCTGGCAAGATTTGTCAGGTCATGGTCCCTCGGGATTGTGCATAGAAAAGGTGCATTCTAGATCCACTCTATGTACGCAACCCGCTTCTCATTCGGTCCAAACATAAAGATCATCATGGCGTTGGTTGCTTAAAGGGAAAAAGTAACGAAGTTCTTAGTTCCAAGATGTTCAAAGCTGGTCCTTTTCCAGCTTAAAAAAAAAGGTCATTTTCATCCTTCTTCCCTCCTTCCTCATCCTTCTCCTCTCCCTCCTTATCCTTCTCCCCTTCCTTCCTCATTCTTCTCCCCTTCCTTCCTCATCCTTCTCCTCTCCCTCCTCATTCTTCTCCCCTTCCTTCCTCATCCTTCTCCTCTCCCTCTTCATCTTTCTTCCCTTCCTTCCTCATCCTTCTCCTCTCCCTCCTCATCCTTCTCCTCTCCCTCCTAATCCTTCTCCTCTCCCTCCTAATCCTCCTCTTCTCCCTCATCATCCTTCTCTTCTCCTTCCTCATCCTTCTCCTTTCCCTCCTCATCCTTCTCCCCTCCATCCTCATCCATTTGAATAAAAGATTGGATCATTCACAAGAGGTTGTCTATGATTTATTCTGACTGCCGCAGGTAGGAGAGACCTCTCATGTGGGCGGATAGTTCGTAAACAATGTCAGAGTTGCGTCAGTAAGAGTTGTTGTGTTCAGTAAAGGCCAGCCCTCGGCATACGTTGGGAGGACACTTATCTGTCTATATAATTTCCTTTATCACACCGTATATGTGGCCGCGCAAACCTCTTTACAGTCAAAATGAAGAAGGCTATACAGCGACTATTCTCACAGGTGTTGGGATGTAAGCTATGTGACTGCATGCACTGTATATTTTGTGATGATAGATTTATGATTTTTTATTTGGTCCTTTTACTAGTCACTGTATACATGATTCGATTTATGACTGTAGAATGTCTAAACACGTTTTTTTCTTGTGAATTAAAATGTTGTGTGAACTACTTTGAACAGGTGTAGGTTTGTTAACATTGAGGGAAAAAACATGCACTTTCCCTTTGAAGTAACTTAAAAAAAATTTGACTGGATAAACATGGGTGCCTGAGTAGCGCAGTGGTTGGTGTACTTGTCTCTCATGGCAAGGTTGATGGTTCAAGTCCTACGGCTGACACCCAAATCACCAACTGTAAAAATATGGACCTGGCTTCTCCTGGAACTGAGAAAGTAAAGGCGCGCCGACATGCCAAGAAAAAATATCTGCACTAAAACTACATTCCTGGGTCGTCTCTGCAGCATTTTAACACTACTTTTTTTTAAAAGATATGTTTTTATAATTTTTTAAAACTAAAAGTGATGCTTTTGTCTCTTCAGATATTATTTTTTACAACTGATATGTATATGTGTATATGTGTGTATGTGTATGTATGTATGTATGTATATTTCCAAAAACTCTCGGTATCATATGATTAGTCATATGGTCAAGAAATGGAGAAGGGACGGCTTCATCGTTTAGCAAGACTCCTCGTATACCCCACAGATTTTCCATACTTGATTATTTTCTGGGACCAGACTTTTTTGCTGCTATGTCTTCCTACGGAGTCCCAAGTCCAAAGGATGAGACTAGATATTTGTGAACTGCACATAAGTTAGATAAAACTCGTTATTGTAAATTAAAGCAAATCAGATCATTGGACAAATGTCCCCTTTACAGAAAAACAAATACATCACAACTGAAACAAAAATGGCACTGTACAACACAATCTTCTTCCCAATTCTATGTTATCACTATCAGACAAGGACACTAACAGCCAAGAACAAACGAAAAATCATCAAGACAGAGATGAAATGTTTAAGAATATGACAATAAAAGACCAAATAAGAAATGACACCATCAGGGCAAAGGTTGGAGTAACACCAGTATTACACTATATCCAGAAACAGCAAGTTAAATGGTTTGGCCATGTTACACGGTTACCACCAGACAGTATATCAGAGACAACATTCACACTAAGATTTGTAAGTAACAGCCACGCAGGAGATGGAGAGAGGAAATGACAGAAGCATTAAATATCCCATTATATGAAGCAAATCATCGAGCCCTATCAAGATGCCTATTTGTCCCCTCAACACCGAAAGATATATGAGGAAGGAACAAGACAAGACATTTTTACTTGAACTAAATATCTCTCACGAAAAAGAAGTTAGAAAGTGACGATGCTGTCCCATTTGGCAATCAACGACCCATAGTTGACATGCTGAGGTCAGGGTTGGCGAATCATAGCTGACCAAGACCCTGTCTCACTTCTCTGTTAGTACATCATAGCTGACCAAGGCCCTGTCCCACTTCTCAGTTAGGACATATTAGCTGACCAAGACCTTGTCCCACTTCTCTGTTAGTACATCCTAGCTGACCAAGGCCCTGTCCCACTTCTCAGTTAGGACATCATAGCTGACCAAGACCCTGTCTCACTTCTCAGTTAGTACATCATAGCTGACCAAGACCCTGTCTCACTTCTCTGTTAATACATCATAGCTGACCAAGGCCCTGTCCCACTTCTCAGTTAGGACATCATAGCTGACCAAGACCCTGTCTCACTTCTCTGTTAGTACATCATAGCTGACCAAGACCCTGTCTCACTTCTCTGTTAGTACATCATAGCTGACCAAGACCCTGTCTCACTTCTCTGTTAATACATCATAGCTGACCAAGGCCCTGTCCCACTTCTCAGTTAGGACATCATAGCTGACCAAGACCTTGTCCTACTTCTCCGTTAGTGCATCACAGCTGACCAAGACCTTGTCACACTTCTCCGTTAGTACATCACAGCTGACCCAAGCCTTGTCCCACTTCTCCGTTGGTACATCATAGGTGACCAAGGCCCCGTCCCACTTCTCCGTTAGTACATCATAGCTGACCAAGGCCTGTCCCACTTCTCCCTTTGTACATCATAGCTGATCACTGCCCTGTCCCACTTACCCGTTAGCAAGCCCAGTAAAAGATCTAGCCTAGTTAAGGGGGCAGGGATCGCCACAGTCCCCAAGGTGGTGGAGTCTGCTGAAGAAGTATTGCACCCTTCACGCTTTTCAACTCCAGTCAGGGACTGAAAAAATTAACCGCCAAAAGTAGCTCCCAAGTCGACACGATGCTGTGCCACATAATCTTTACCGCATCGACTGCAAGGAACGCCAGCTCACAGTTTCAAGAAGAAGAAGAAGCAGTAGCAGAAGACAGTCAGTGTCTGCATTGAAAGTATTCACTTGTTTTCCGCGCGCGCGCGCGCGCGTGTGTGTGTGTGGGGGGGGGGGGGGGGGTTAACTGGAAAACGCGACAGTTTGCACAATACTGTGATTCCCGGTCGTTTCCATTAAGATATTGATTCTTTTTTTTTTTTTTTTGCATTTGTGTAAGCGCTGATTTCTAAAATTAGAAAAAAGTCGTTGGAAATTATCGATTAATTGCATGATCTGACCTTTATGCGAGGTTATCATCATAAAATAAATCTAGATCGCTTGCCTCGTTTCTGCAACTACCAGTGTTTAGGAACAAGTAACATGTATAAGCGAGAAATGTGCTGCTGTCACGTGGTGCGCGGAAACACGGCCACATACACTACACGTCCAGGAGACGCAATATTTCACTTGATTTAAAATTCCGATGATTCCTGCCCAGCTTCCATTTACATAATGAAAGAGGAAAATTCTGATCTGACAGAAATAGAAGTTGAAGAAATTCATACAGACTTTCCTTTCCCTCTTTGCCTCCTCATCAGCGACAGATAAATTCTATCCCGGGGCCTTGGTCGGACTCTGGGACCAGTTGCTGTCGGGCCGCATATACACAGACGGAAAGTAACTTTCGTTTACTTGGTCATAAGTTACTTGTGTGTCATTTTTGTTTTCATAGTTTTAGACCGTTAAGTGCTGTGATGATTATAAAAGAGCTTTTCTTGGATTAAAACTGGCTGATGTGTCAGTTACATCATTAAAGTCCATTTAACTAAAGCAGATTCCATGACAGTTAGTTCCTAAGTTTGACAGTCTTTGGGTGGGGGGGGGGGGGGGGGGGAAACAGGGCCAACACGCCACTTCGACGACAGCCTGTGGGTTCCCAGGGGTACACCCCCGACTCTTCCAACCTTCTTGTCGACCTGATTCTCTCCGTTCAGATCAGGCCTATGCTGTCCATTCTTCTCCTCCCCCCCCCCAACTTTTGCTGCTATCTCCCTCCCCCCTCCCAAACATTTCTTTGGCTTTTCTATGTTGTAATTGATGAGCTACGTTTTTTTTTTACGTGGCTGAATTTTCTATGTATGTGCGTAGGAGACTGACATTTTTTTTTTCATATAAGGACAACCGAAAGACTTTTTCTTCTAAATCTTTATTGCCTTTATAATTCTTTATTGTATTTCCTACCTAAACTCGTCAATGTAGCTATTAGTTTTTGTAAGTGGTCATTTTTCGTCTCCTACGCCAGTATTTTTGGAGTTTTTATTTTCTAAGTGGTCGCCCTTCAGAGCCACTTAATGTTAGTCAGTCATTTGCATGTCCCTTGCGGAACTTTGCCTCCCTAAGAACTCTCCCGTAGGCCTCTCGGTTGTAAGCAAGATACCCTGCTGCTGATGCATCCATTTGCAGATCGTCAACGATGTCTAGCAGCCATCTTCGCCTTGGTCTTCCTCTCTTTCTTTTTCCCATTATGTACCCTTCCAAGACGGTCTTCTCTAAATTGTCATGACGTTTAATGTAGACAAAGTATTTCAGTTTTCTCTGTTTAATCCTCTTTACTAGCCAGCCTTCTTCAATATTAAGTTCTTGTAGTATGGATACATTTGTTCTTTTTTGTGTCCATGATATTTGAAGAACTCTTCTGTAGAATTTACATTCAAAGGCATTTGTATGTTTCTCAGTTGTTTTGTTAAGTGTCCAGGTCTACAGGCATGGCATATGTTGCGATGGGAAAGATGCATGCTCTTAAAAATCTTATTTTTGTAGTTCTCTCTGCTCCACTCCACAGCCTCTTTAGTTGTTTTAAAGAGCGATAGATGTCCTCCTTTTAATTTCCCTCAAGTCTTAATGACTGTTCTGAGTTTCTGTGTCATGCTCAGAGCCTTGTTAAAAAAACGTCGGAGCTACGTCATGTTGGTAAATGTAAGGTAGTGGTTCTAAATCTTTCTTTTTTCCACATGGACCTCCTTTCTGGTCTGAGAACAGCTGTGGATCCCTCATTCAAATGGACCCTAGGTTAGGATTCACTGATACAGAGCCCTAGTCTGACTTCAGCACGGTGGTCTCTTTGTGTGTGTGTGTGTGTGTGTGTGTGTGTGTGTGTGTGTGTGTGTGTGAGAGAGAGAGATATGAATGCTACCTTTGCCAATGCTTTCCTCATCGTATGTTTTTGGTGGCCTTTTGAAGTCTTTCGTCCAACTTAACATACTGACTAGGATGGTTAAAATTCTCAATATATTCCGAAAACTCCGACATGACACTGACAAGTTAACTGAATAGAACTAAAAAAATGCCATTGACAAGTTAATAAAAGTTCAGACACGACACTGACAAGCTAACTAATACAGACAAAAGCTCAGACATGACACTGACAAGTTAACTGTCAGCATTCATTTCTGGCCAGTGAATTCGCTTTCGTTTTCACTCGTGAAGATTTTCTCCAAGGGTATTTCTTTCTGTTTATTCTCTCAGTGTCAAAGGCTTGTGTGAGTGGTTCTGTGTCAGATCTTCAACTCTCCCATCATGTCCCGAAACACTTTGAGGACTGGCCGTAGTGTTACCTGCAAGGCATTCATCTTGCACAGCTCTCGCAAGATTATTTCTTACATCTGAATTTCAGAAAAGATTTCTCCCATAATCCTGCATTTTTTAATATTCCATTTTATTGTAACTAACACTTTTGCTATTGAAAGAGCTGTGATAGTAGCTATCTGTGTTGTTGCCTACAGAGACAAACCTACTTTATTCTTGTTTGATTTCATGAAGAAAAAAAAAGGATATATCTTTAGTTATCAAATTATTAAAATAAGTTAATGACATAAATGAACGGCATAAAAAAGAAGCCATCGATGATGTGAGTTTTATGACAGAGAGAGAGAGAGAGAGAGAGGGGGGGGGGAGGTCTTACAACCAGGGAAAAAGCAATAATTCTATTCTCTGGTTTCAGAGACTGACAATAAAAAATTCTTTGTTAATTTATACGTGATAGCTCTATTTCATGAGTTGGAGTAGAGTAGGGCCCCATTCATATGACGGCTTTGATTTGCAAACCCCTACAGAAAAATAGAACATAGGCTTTTTCACTAGCAGCTGCAAGCCTATCTTATATTTAGTGCACGACTGGGTCAGTTCCACAGAAGCAGCACAAACGTAAAACGGATATGCTCACTTGATGGGCTGACAGGATGAAATAGTCGGAAGAGAGGAGCAGACGCCGAACATAATGATCATGGATATACTCACTTGATGGGCAGACAGGACGAAATAGTCGGAAGAGAGGAACAGACGCCAAACATAATGATCATGGATATACTCACTTGATTGGTAGACAGGAAGAAATAGTCGGAAGAGAGGAGCAGACGCCGAACATAATGATCATGGATATACTCACTTGATGAGCACGACAGGAAGAAATAGTCGGAAGAGAGGAGCAGACGCCGAACATAATGATCATGGATATACTCACTTGATGAGCACGACAGGAAGAAATAGTCGGAAGAGAGGAGCAGACGCCGAACATAATGATCATGGATATACTCACTTGATGAGCACGACAGGAAGAAATAGTCGGAAGAGAGGAGCAGACGCCGAACATAATGATCATGAATATACTCACTTGATGAGCACGACAGGAAGAATAGTCGGAAGAGAGGAGCAGACGCCGAACATAATGATCATGAATATACTCACTTGATGAGCACGACAGGAAGAAATAGTCGGAAGAGAGGAGCAGACGCCGAACATAATGATCATGAATATACTCACTTGATGAGCACGACAGGAAGAAATAGTCGGAAGAGAGGAGCAGAAGCCGAACATAATGATCATGGATATACTAAAAAACCGCTGAATTAGTGGAAAATCGAAAAAAGCAGTACAAGACTTTCTTTTGAGCTCTTCAAAAACTCTGTAATACAGTTAGTCAGTCATTTGTATGTCCCTTGAAGAACTTTGCCTCCCTAACAGCTCTCCCGCAGGCCTCCCGGTTGTAAGCAAGATGCCCTGTAATACAGCTCATCAGTAATTACGTCTTTGTTTTAAAAGTAATGACGCCAGGATAAATGATATTAAAAATTTAAACGCTGTCCTGTTTTGTTTCATGAAACTATTTTAGTCCCAGACGTTCCTGTAGGATTGAATTCAGATGTTGTTTACGCGTGCCAAGAGATTGTTAAAGTGCACATGGAGGCTCCAAGATAATTGAATTTTCCTCCTTAACTTCCTGCACAACTTAAATGCCAACCCTCCTACTGTTGAATGGTCTTTTTTAAATGATAGATTCAACTACAGCTTACCCTGACCTGCCAGCAGAGACAGGTGTTTTACATCTGTTCCACGCTCAGGCGCTGGGTTTTCCCGTTGTTTTGTTTCAATGCAAACCAATGTCGGATGAAGGAAAGAAGAAGGTCGCAGTGACGTCAGATACATCCCTGATATTGCCTTCAGGGGGTGCCTCGGGAAACTGTTTTTGAGAGCTATCATGTCAACCTGTCATCTTGATGACATTTTATCACTGACCCTCCAAACATAAACACACATAGTGAAACATTCTGTCAGATACTTAGACTGTTGTCGAGGGTTGTAACAGAATAACGTTCTGTACAGATTGTATTGTGTATAACCCTGTGGTTGTGGTCTGGTAGACCACAACTCATCACTGTATGGCAAGCACGTGTTTCGAGAGAATTCTGAGTCACGTGGTTTAGTTTAGCGGAGGTGTGCATGGGCTGAGAAAGTGAGTTTTTGGTCAGAATGTTGTAGCGAGAGGTTGTGTGTTTGATTCTAGGATGGGATAGAGATTATGTAGTTAAATTGTTGTAGTGATGGATTGTTTTTCTTAAGACAAATTGTTGTAATAGCCATGTAGATGTGTGTGTCGATTTGTCCACGTTTTTGGGGCAAAGGTTGAATGTGTGACCTGGTCCTGTGGCGAGGTTAGTCGCCCGGACTTATGTTCTTTTTGGATGATCATTTGTAATTGTATCCATCAAGTTTTACACTCTACATCGTTACAACATTCATCGTACAAATGGGATCTCATCATTAAACATTTACATTGTGTTTGCTGAATCCTGTAATTTCTTGGATTCGTGTATGTGTCATCAGTGGTGTTGAGTTAGTGAATTACTTGTAACTGGTCAATGTAGTGTATGGATGAGTAGTGGAGTCAGTGTTACCTGGGTTGTCCCGTTACAGAGAGAATGTCATTGTAACATATGTTGGTTGTCTTCGAGCCTAATGCTCATCTTTGAATGTAATAATTTCGTATCAGATCACACAGCAAGAAATGACTCACTGCTTTAAGTAGTGCAGTAACACTGCTTTAGGGTGAGAATAAAAATGAAATAAGTACATCTCAGATAAAGAACTCTCTCTCTCTCTCTATCTCTCTCTCTCTCTCTCTCTCTCTCTGTGTGTGTGAACCTTAAGTGCCTAGGGTACATGGGGTTACCACAAGGGTTTTCCATATATGTCTGTCCTTTGCATTTTTTTTCTGCTCTTGCCCAGGTAAGTCCTCTGTTGTTCAACATCCTCTCTGTTGTTCTTCTCCACGTCTCATTTGGTCTACCCTTACTTCTGTTCCCCTGTGGTGTCCATCTTAGTGCTATTTTTGGTAGTGAGTTATCAGTCATTCGGAGCACATGTCCCAACCATCGCCGGCGTCTTTCCTCAATAATTGCTGTCAGTGGCTTCATCTGCATTTCTGTCAACAAGATGCCATTTCTTGTGGTATTTGGCCAAAATATTTTTCTAATTCTTCGTAAACATTTAGTCTTGAAATAATTCAACTTCTTTTCTGTGGTTTTGCTGATTTTCCAGCATTCATTTCTATAGAGTAATACATTTAGAATATTATTACCCTTAAATATCCTGATAAAGAACTTAACACTTGAATCCAGACTTGCCAGTCATTTTTCGCTGTCAGTCAGTCATTCATTTGCATGTTCCTTCAGCAACTTTGCCTCCCTAACAGCTCTCCTGTAGGCCTCTCGGTTGTGAACAAGATGCCCTGCTGCTGATGGATCCATTGGCAGATCATCAACGATGTCTTGCAGCCATCTTCGCCTTGGTCTTCCTCTCTTTCTCTTTCCCCATTATGTACCCTTTCACGACGGTCTTCTTTAAATTATCATGACGTTTAATGTATCCAAAATATTTAAGTTTTCTCTCTTTAATCCTCTTTACTAGCCAACCTTCTTCAATATTAAGTTCTTGTAGTATGGATATATTTGTTTTTTTTTATGTCCATGATATTTGAAGAACTCTTTTGTAGCATTTACATTCAAAGGCATTTATGTGTTTCTTGGCTGTTTTGTTAAGTGTCCTGGACTTTTCACTGTACACTTTGCTTATTAATCTTTTGAATCACGTGCGTTTCTTACTATTCTACCTGAGCTGTGTCAATTACATGAATAAACAGAATAAATTTATTGTACAAGTGTTAACTTCATAACCTATAATTAACTGGTACTGAAATTTTGCACAATAGTATCGCCCGTGTTTTTAATAATGCAAGGATTCCAAGATAACGTGGGATGTTTATGATCTTTCTATACTGTTTACCATCTCATCATTATCCTCTCCGTCAGGTAACTAATTACATTTCATTACTTCTTCATTTTATTAAGTAAACAATAAAACGGCCTCGTTTGTATGTTTATGTTCGTGAGAGAGACATAAAGAGAGAAAGCGAGATTATGGAAAAAATTATTATCCGAGAGTCATTTTAGACAATACAAATAAGCCTGGAATCAGCTGAAAATGGTTCTTAAGCAGAATTCTGAAGGCACCATGGACAGCGGGAAAATCGAAAGACGAAAATTCTGAAGAAGCCACAGGAAACAAGGAAAATTGTAACGAAGATAGAAAACGACAATCTAAATTTGTAGGGCACGTCTGGAAGAGAGGCGGGCTAGAGCACCTAATGGCAACAGGAACGGTCGAAGTAGAAGAGACAGAGGTAGACGGAGAGAAAAGATGTTTGATGGTCTGGCCTCCTAACACAAGAAATGCTCAGTGACAAGGCTGTTGACGTGCATAAGGGTCATGATATCCAGCGCCAGTCGGCAGTGACCTTGAGAGAGAGCGAGAGAGAGAGAGAGAGGAAGAGAGAGAGAGAGGGAGAGAGAGATTCTGGTGGTGAATGTGACAACATATTTGTATGAACAGAGATGAACAGTTTCTCATAGAGTAGTGATCCTCGATCTCTGATCCGTGAAAGGATTTTTGAAGGCCCACGGAGCCAGCAAATGGATTTGGTCGATTTAAAAAAAAAATTACATCATCTGGAGAGGGGAGAGGGGGGTGTATTTATTTACTTTTAGTGAGAGGCCTACAGCTGCTCCCGAGCAGGAAATGGGACCCAGGGCCAAGAAAAGGTGAGAACCACTGTAGAAGACTAGTCAGATCCCGAGTTGTTCACGCTGGCAGCGAAAATAGCGGCTGCCTTTTGTGTTAACAGGCACGGAGAGAGCTAGGGCTTGTGGAGGAAAACATCGCCAAAGGTTAATCATGATGTCACCATGATGTCACTGTGTTTTTCTAATACAGGGATTCCAAGATAACATGGAATATTTATGATTGTTTTGTTGTAAATTATTGTCATTATCTGCGTGGGTAGCAAACATCGTAACTGAATTTGGAAGAACTAACGAAACATTTGAAATCTTGACCCAGCAGATGTGACAACCTCTTGATAACCGTTTCTTTCTTACTCCGGGGACCGGGAAGGGGGAGGGGGGGGGGGGTTGGTTACGACGGAGTCATGAAACTGTTGTCATGATTTTGTTTTCAGTTTTTATCGTTACTGTTTTCATGATCTTGCGCTCAGTTTTTTTTAAATCTTACCCTTTTTGTCTTGTCCTCCAGAACTGCTGTTCTGCAGTCACGTGAGTGAGTGATATCATTCTTTCTCCCAGCAAGTTTTTGTTCGATATGTAATTGTATCGTCAGCAAAGTGATGATGATGATGATGATGATCTATGTTACTGCAGTCATGTTCTTGACACACGTAGGAAGAGAACATTAAAGAGTAAGAGAGCTGTATGATCGTACCAGGTCGTTAACGAAAGAACTGGAGATGTGTTTTCTGATTGTTAACGAAAGAACTGGAGATGTGTTTTCTGATTGTTAACGAAAGAACTGGAGATGTGTTTTCTTATTGTTAACGAAAGAACTGGAGATGTGTTTTCTGATTGTTAAGATTATCGCTGCGGATATTTCTCATAATCTGAAGCTAACAACCATTTTGTTTTGTTTTCTATGTTTTGTTTTGTTTTGTTTTCCTCCATGGATGATGATGTGTTATTTCATTATTTTATAATCTCTGTTAGAAGTTTAGTTTAGTCACAGCGTAACGACTTTTTAAAATGTCACTGGCCGCTGGTACTCCACGAGAGATCTTTCTTTCAGCGTTGGTTGTCAGAGTGTACTGCTATTTTGCCAATGTTATCGTCCAACATTAGCGTCCTTCACACACTCATGTCAGACTGTAAATAAAATGTTGAAAGAAAAAAAACAGACTTTAAACAAGCAGAAACTCAAAAATAATATCGATATTGGCGATTTACTGAAATGCTGATTGTTGCTCGTTAATCCACTTATTTATTATTTTGTTTCAATTCTCTCATATGTAATCTTAGTAATTTGTTACAATGCTCATCAGATTTCATATTTTAAAAAATAATACCTCGTACTATATTCTGTGAAGCTGTTTTGTTTTGGGTGCTTTTTTTTTAGTGTAGTCAAAGTTTATTTTCCCACAGTTCAGAGAACTTTAGTTTGACTTTCCTTAACTACGGTGTAGAAGATTTTCTGCATATTCTATTAAAGTCATGACTGCTATTCTTCTCTTGCGTATTTTTCTTCACTTGAGACTGCACAAGGGCTTTGCGAGATACAGCATGAAAGAAGATGGATTCATTGTTCGCAGCATTTAGAATTTACCCACATGTTTTCCCTCTTATTATCGCTGTCATATTTTTGAGAGACATCATCCCACTTTAACCCTCTGTTGCCGGTTTTCCCTCATTCCAGGAGCTAAGTTCTTCAGGCGGAAGTAGACTTCTCGTGGTATGGGCAACCACAGCAGCAGACGAGATCACCGGAAGTGGGAAAAACAAAGTGGCAAAGCCGGTGAGTCTTCGCGCCTGTTTCTCATTTTATGCTACTTTAATATAGCTTTAACTTCGACTATTAAAAGAGGTGGGGGGGGGGGAGGGATATATCTCAATACTTAAGATCTCTTTTCCTTCAGGAAAAAAAAACATGCCCTCATAAACAAGCACGGCCCTCCATGCAAAAAAAAAACAAACAACAACAAAAAACAACAAAACAAACAAACAACTGAATAAGTAGGGAGAATATTGCCAAAATAAATACAGAAGCATAGATTTGAAAAGCTAGAATTCCTAAAGCGATAATTCTTCACAGAAGTGGAATAATCCTAGGAAAGAAATATTTTCATTATTCAGTTCAACAGCATAGGCAACTTTTCCAGCAATCTTCTGTAAACAGTTTAAAGTCCATGCCACAAACACAGCACACTTTGTTCTGTGCGTGGAAGCTAGCCAAGAGCCGGTGTTTAGCGAGGTCTTTTTCTACAATAATGTAACAATTTAAGAACGCGAGGAAGGATTCCCACCGCTCTCGCATTAAAGGTGCTGGTAATCTGACAGTATTATGTTCACTTAAGATGGCATATGGTGACATTTGATTCTGTGATTAAAACACTGCTTTTTTTACTCAAGTTCTAGAATTTCTTCATTTTTTAAAAATTCTGTAATTTCATATCTAACTTTGCTCTAACTCATTCTTCTGACTTTGTTCTTGCTTCAGTTGTATATTCTTATCTTATATCTCTCCCGTCACATAGGGCTCACAAAGTAGTTCGCCAATTTTTCACTGTCTTCGGCGAGTCTTTCAACCTCATCAAGGGATTTTATGCCTGTTAATTTGAAAAAAAGTTGTATATTACTCTGTTATTATTTCAGATGTCTGACTTTGTTATTACTTCTTCAGTTGTCTGACTTTGTTATTACTTCACTTGCTTGACTTTGTTCTTACTTCATATGTCTGACTTTGTTCTTGCTTCATTTGCCTGACTCTTCTTACTTCAAGTATCTGACTTTGTTGCTACTTCAGTTGCCCAAATGTTGTTATTTCATTTATCTGAGTTTGTTCTTACTGCAGTTGCTTGACTTTGTTATTACTTCATTCGCAGACTTTACTCTAATTGAATATCATCAAATTCTACTTCCTGGAACTGCCCCGATGTTAATGGCTGTAAATCTCTCAAGGGGAGTGGGAGGGAGGGGTGGATGGTGGCAACATCTGTGAGAAAAAGCAGACAGCGACCACAAACAACTGGCTAGGTTTACAGCACAAAGCGGTCTGTTTGTGAAACAGTTTGATTAGAGAGCTGGTTGTTTACAGCGAATGGCGAACAGAAGACGCCAGTCGAATACTGGAAGGGAGTTGCGGGCCGCAAGATACAAGGCTTTGTAAACTGTGAGCGCGATGAACCTACGGGCATTGCTGAATCAAGGCTTTTGTTATTTGTTGTGGGAATTCCGTGGCCAGAATCTGGAAGCAAACCAGTGTTAGCTTATCTCTCATCTCACGTTACTTTGGGATTCTGTTAAAATGTAGCATTCAGAAGTACTTCTTAAGGATTCTGAAACAAACTTGCAACCCAAAACAAACCTTGTAGTTACTTCGGTCTGTCAAATATCTGGTAGAATCAGCTGTGAGACAAGTTGCTTGGAGAAATGATACTCGGGCTTCTGCCATTGATGGGGAAGAAGAAAGAAGGTCTGAAAAGAACCACTCAGCAGAAACCCAACAACAAGATAAACATCCCTGAAGCCCAACATGATTTAGACACAAGCACAGATACACCTAGTAAAGAAGACATCATTACAGCAATTAGACAACTAGGAAAGCGCTTGAGTAGGACACTTTGAGTACAGAACTTGCAGCAGAACTGTTGCTGTCATTGCTTAAAGAAATATGAGAAAACTGCATAATTTCCACAAAACGGGACAAGGGAATTATAATTAAAATCTCTCTCTCTCTATCTCTCTCTCTATCTCTCTCTTTCTCTTTCTCCCTCTCTGAACCTTAACTGCCCAGGGCACATGGGGCTTCCGCAAGGGTTTTCCAAAAATGCCTGTCCTTTGCATTTTGTTCTGCTCTTGCCCAGGTAAGCCCTCTATTGCTCATCATCCTCTCTGTTGTTCTTCTCCTTGTCTCTTTTTGTCTACCCTTACTTCTGTTTCCCTGTGGTGTCCATCTTAGTGCTATTTTTGGTAGTGAGTTATCAGTCATTCGGAGCACATGTCCCAACCATCGCCGGCGTCTTTCCTCAATAATTGCTGTCAGTGGCTTCATCTGCATTTGTGCCAACAAGATGTTATTTCGTATGGTATTTGGCCAAAATATTTTTCTAATTCTTCATAAACATTTAATCTGAAAAGAACTGAACTTGTTTTCTGTGGTTTTGGTGATTTTCCAGCAAAAAATACCAAAAACAAAATGATTACAGATTGTAACAACTGAAGAGAAATCACCCCCTCTCTGTAAAATATTAGGAAAAAAATCATCAACAGAATTAGATCAACAACAGAAGATTAAAAAAATATATGGCATGAACAAGCGGGCGATGTCAGACATTAAGAAACATAATAGAACGCTGCTCAGGATAGCAGAGACAGCTATATATAAACGTTACTGACTGTGAAAAAAGCGTTTGATAGTGTACACAGAGAAAGTATGTGAAGAATTTTGAGAACTTATGGAATGCCATCTTGTAACAATAATCAGAACTTTCTATGCCAGCTTCACCCGCAGGTCAAAGTCACATAAACCTTCTACTCACAACAGGGATTAGACATCTACTCTTTTCATCACTGTCATAGACTGGCTGATGAACAAAAGAACAGAAATCGCCCAACGGGATATTAGATGTACAGCGTTTTTCCATGCTTGAGGACTATTATATAGACTCACAGCCCATACTCACCACCCCATACGGAAGAAGATAAACACTCCAGATACAATCAGCAGACAAGTGGGGCCGAACATCAATATAAAGAAGTCAGAAATAATGAAAGTAAATATAGAAAATCAAGCAGCAGTTCAAAGTTAGTGATAAAAACCTAACAGAAACAGATACCCTTACGCATCTTGCCAGCATACACGCACTTGATTTAGGAACAAATAAAGACATAAATAATATGATAAACAAAGAGAAAACAGCTTTCGTTAATCTTAGAAACATCTGGAGGTGAGGTCCCCCAACCCCACTACACCCAGTATAGTACTAGAACCAGAATAAAGCTTCACCAAAGTTGTCTGTACTTCTTTGTGGGGCAGAATACTGGAGAACAACTGAAAAGGAAATGGCCCAATTATCTTCGTTCCACACACCCTTAATGCAGAATACTCGGGTGATGATTCATTCTATCTTCTGCTCTTCTATGTGTAGATGTAGACTGTATTGCTGTAGGTGTATTGCTATTCATTTCTGTGTATATTTCCACTACTGTTCAAAATTAGTTCTTTCTTACATTACTATTCTACGTTGTTTTGCGTCTGTTTTGTTAGTCACTTCACAGACTTACTTGCTCCCAGGTTCATCCTCTCTCAGTGGAAATAGTAATACAGAAGCAGCAACTTTACAGTTGAAATGACTTTAATGATGCACGGGGTGACGATGAGTCGATGAGCGATATGACGAGCACGACAAAAGGCATCAATAAAATCCATGGACACAAGACTGGATATCTCCACGATACAATATATGTTCCCGGCAGACTACTGTCGCCATTAGAACAGCCTAATACACTCTACTCTACATCTATTTGACTAAACCACAACATTTCTAACACCCTTATCTACGTCTAACTCAGACGATACACAAAACACAACTGTCCCTCAGTCATATGGTTTCTCTCTCACGTGACCTTTTTCCTATCACTCCCCAAACGTGACCCTCGTGCACCCCGAGATAGAGGAGATGGATTCTACTTACAAACAGCTGGTTACTTTAGAAGATAACTCATTTTATAAAAATATTCCAATTCTCACATGAGTTATCTATCTTACAACCAAACATTCAATATAATGCTATACCCTTCCTCGGTAAGTATTTGATCACAAGCAATAAATAATGGAGACCTACTTGCCCAATGTGAACTAGAAGATATGCACTAACAGAAAAAAAACCGCTGGCAGTGGATTGGTCATGTGCTCTGATGCGACTCCAGCAACATCGCTAAAACAGCCATGAGATGGACACCTGAGGGAACAAGAAAGAGGGGCCGACCAAAGGCTACCTGGCGGAGGACTGTAGAAGCAGAAGTGAGCAGCATGCAGCACTGCTGGGACACAATACAAAGACTGGCCGCAGACCGTGAGAGGTGGAGATAATGTGTTGCTGCCTTGCAAGACGCCACAGGGCGTACTGGGGGGGGGGGCGGTGACTGCTTAGCCCATCGCTGACAAAAAAAAAACAAAACATGGATAGATGGATTGTACAATAGATTGTGGACATTCACCTTGACGTGGACATACATTTATGCTTTTGTCTTCATAAGTCTGTGCTTTATAAGCACATGTCTGCGTTTGTCTTCATAAGTCTGTGCGTTATAAACACGCGTCTGCGTCTGTCTAGGTAAAAATTTATTCACATTATTATGACAATAAAACTGAATCTTTATTTTGTTGTTGTTGTTGTTGTTATTGTTGTTTGTTGTTGTTCTGAAATTTGTTTTCAAAGAATGTTATTTTGTGCTTTTTGTACCTTCCAAGTAGCAAGCTAAGGGTGAAAGATTTTAAATCTTCACTTTGAGTGTCGTTAATTTCATGTTATTACTTCTCCTTCCCTCTCACTCGACCCCCTGCCACCACACGTGGATTATTCGCTCTATGTCTGGTGTCTATGAGCCAGTACACTCCCAAGTACATGCACTACATCCAGGTTATAGCCTCCATTTACCCGTACAGAATTGTCTTACATCTGTAAGCTACAGAACTATATTTAAACCTGTGTCTTGGAATTACAATAACGCCATTTCCGCATAGATAATGACCTCTACCTGCGCGTTGTTCTTCTTTCCATCTTTTTTTTTCAGTTTTCTTACCTTGTTGCTTCAATTTTAAAAAATGGAGTCTTCTGTTATTCTACTTTAATCGTTCGTTAATTGACGATTTCGCAAAAAAAAAAAAAAATCTGGTGATTTCTGTTAAAACCATTTTATTGTTCCGTGGGTTTTCTTTTCCAAAACATGTGCAACTTCTCATTCATTTTCTAATCTCTTTCTCTTTCTTTCTTGCCTTTAAAAAGAAATTGCTTTCTTTCCCGACATTTCAGATACTTACTGTTTTCATGTTATGTGATGAATAAGCTTTACACAGCCACACACAAATGCAAGAGAAACTTCAGATCTTAAGCAAGAATTCAGCTAAATTGGGACTATATATTAACAGACACAAAAAATAAAGATAATGAAAAGTAACAGTGCAAGCAGTAGCCTCATGGTAATCGAGGGAGTGCCAAATGAGGAAGCAGAGTATTTCACATATTTAGGCAGCATAGTGGATAAATACAGGGGAACAGAAAAGGATATTAAAGCCAGAATAACCAAGGCCAGGACAGCATTTATCCAACTTAACAAAATATGGTCATCTAAGAACATCAAAACAAGAACCAAACTTAGACTTTTCAATACAAACGTTCAGACTGTCCTGCTATATGGTTCAGAGACATGGGTTATGACCACGACAGTACAAAAGAGGATACAAACATTCATGAACTACTGCTTGTGGAGGATTTTAAACATTAAATGACAGAACAAGATCAGGAACGAGGCAGTCTGGAAAAGGGCAGGACAAGAGCCTATGAACCTACAAATCATGTCAAGGAAGTGGATGTGGATTGGCCACACTCTGAGAAAACCCGATACCAGCATAGCAAGACAGGCACTGACATTGAATCCTCAAGAAAATAGAAAACGAGGAAGACCTAGACTTACTTGGAAAAGAGAAATTATGACAGTGCTCAGAGACAAAGGATACACAGGGAAGGAAACAGTGGATAATTCCAAGAACAGGGATGACTGGGGCGCCTTTATCTGTGGCCTATGATCTAAAGGGAGTGAAAGGCGATGATCTTCTTCTTCTTCTTCTTCTTCTTCGTTCGCTTCTACCACAAAGACTTCCCCGTGATCCTACTGAATTTACGCCTGTGATCCTCAGTAGGTCCCGTGATCCTCCCGTGGTCCCCGAGAGGACCATACGAGATCCCCGAGAGGACCACAAGAGGTTCAGAGTATCGCGGGGCTTGGGTATGTATTCTCGGTGGGTCACAGAAGTGGGATTGCGTGACACCATGGTTTTCGTTGCACCAGTTTAATCTAGAGTTGGACTTTCTCACCGGAAAACTTCGACGTGTTTTGGATATCAGTATATCCCCGCCGGGTGAGAGGTGGTTGCCCATTCAGTCCAGCGTTGGACTTTCTCACCAGAAAACCTCAAAACCTCAGCGTGACTAGGATACGCATACATCCCCGTCGGGTGAGAGGTGTTTGCCTATCTAGACTGCACTGGTCCAGTGTCTCCGACTTCAGCATTTTGTGGTCGTGGCCGCTACCCTTCCTAGTTGTGACCAGGACAGAACTTTTGTCCAGGAGGACGAATCCTCGCCACTAGTAAGTTTCACCCCTGGGTTAGGCAGTTTAGGCGTATTATCCCAGTATGGGCGTGTTTACGACGTGACCGACCTCTAGAGCAGAGGTACCGTGACATGAGTAGTCATCAAGTTTCACCCCTGGGTTAAGCTGGTTTAGGCATATTTCACCAGTAAGGGTGTATATCGGACGTGGCCGGCCTCTAGAGCAGAGGTGCTGTGTTATGAGTAGCTCTCGCCGCGAGACTGCTGGACATACCGATTAAACTTCATTTTATCCTTTCCATCACCTTTTCACAGCGGCGCCGCCCGGCAACCCTAATCGCATTTTCCCATTTTCTTCATTGGGCGTGAGGAGTTTCATTCTACGGGCGGTAGCCGAAGAATCTCGCCAACAGTTTTAGTTTAACGCCTAGGTTAAGCCGATTTAGGCAATCTGCCCCAGTATGGGTGTATACAGGACGTGGCCGGCCTCTAGAGTAGAGGTGGCGTGATTTGAGTAGTCCTGACCTTGAGACTACTGGTTACTTCATTTAATCCTTTCCTTCACCTTTTCCACGACGGCGCTGCGCGGCAACCCTAATCGCAGTTTTCTTCATTGGCCGGGAGGAGTTTCACCCCACGCACGGCAGCTGAAGAATCTCGCTAGCAGCGGGTTTTAAATCAGTTTTCCTTCTCTCAGATGAGCTACCAAACAACACTGTCGTCTACCCGAAGCGTCTGGTTTTTAGGCGCCAGATAGTCGTCTTCGCCCCTTCTCCTGTCAGTTTGAACAGTTCCGGCACGAGAAGGCCAGGAGCTGGATTTGACTGTCAGAGGCTATTTGAGACGCATGCCTTGGAGACATTTAACTGGAGTGGAGAGCGTATCCCCCACTCCAACTCCGCCTATAACAGTCCTTAGAAACAACGGCGATGGTGATGATGATGGTGATGATGCTTAGGCCAGCTTTTTACCCCCCCCCCCCCCCGAAACAATTATTATTATTATTAAACCCCGCAGAACCCCTACATTCAAATATTTATCACCGCTCTCATTTTTCGTTTCGTATGTTCCATCATAGTTACCGCCCCTTTACCCTATGCACCATAAATGTCTGATAATTATATAATTAAGAGCGGCTAAATAACATTATTTGTTTCTAAACAACCTTGCAGGGGTTTGGCGGAGATATTTGGAGTTGCCCAGTAAGTCGTACAGGAGAGGGGGGGGGGACCCCCAACAGATCCGATATAAACTAAGTAGAAGCGCACGACCGTCTGTCTCAAGCGCTGCAGCAGATAGTATTGATGATGATGATGATGAAGAAAATGATGATGATGATGATGATGTGCTTTGACGCATTAACAGCAATTTTTTTAAAATTCGAATATTTCTACAGGATAATCGATCCACGCTTGAAGCGGTTTGTGAAATGGCCTCTGCGCTCTTGTAGACCTCTGAATAATCGATTATATCAAATGTCAGAACGATATCTTCCTGCAGAAATAAATTAAAGACCTGGTTATTTTCAGCAGTGCAGAAACAGCAAGAGAACAGTCTGTGAGGTCACGCAGTTTATCATCTGTCTGGGCTGACTGTCGAGAGTTTATCAACATTTTATTATTGACTGTGATACGGAGAGTCAAAGGCATACAAAAAAGACACTGAGATATGTTAGGGACAGAAAGAATGGATATATGCTATGGACAGAATGACTGGATATATGTTAGGAACTGAATGACTGGATATATGTTAGGGATAGAAAGAATGGATATATGTTATGGACAGAAAGAAGGCTGTGCATATAGTAGGGACATAAAGACTGGATATATGTTAGGGACAGACAGAAGACTGGGTGTATATGTTAGAGACAGAAAGAGTGAGTATATGTTAGGGACAGAAAGAATGGATATATGTTAGGGACAAAATGACTGGATATATGTTAGGGACAGAAAGAGTAAGTATATGTTGGTGACAGAATGAATGAGTATATGTTAGCGACATAAACACGATATATGTTAGGGACAGAAAGTTTTGGTATGTGCTGGGAACAGAAAGACTGGTATATGTCAGGAACAGAAATACCAGGTATAATTTAGGGGCAGAAAGACTGGTATATGTTAGGAACAGAAATACTAGGTATAATTTAGGGGCAGAAAGACTGGTATATGTTAGGAACAGAAAGGCAGGGCATATGTCATAGATATTTATACTGGGTATATGTTAGAGACAGAAGAGGGGGCAGAAACAAAAACTGTTGAATAACTAAAACTAAAAAAAAAAGTAACCAAGTATAACAATAAACTGACAACCATTAAGAAGAGAGAATACCAATAGAGCAAGTAGGATTGATCAGGTGAGGAGAAAGCTGCTGTTTGCATAGGTGTACCGTGAGTGATGGAGTTTAGGGTAAAGACCCAAAGCAGGCATTTTCCTAGGAGAAGAGGAAGCAGGAAGATAATGATACTACGCAATGAAAACAAAAATAAAGAAGATAGAACCAGGGGGAAAGAGGGGGGGGGGGGGACTTTGCGTCGAAGAAAAGAAAATGACGAACACGGTGAGTTTTTGAAGTAGTTCAGAAAAATGTTAATATGAGTAATATGCCGTATGTTTCGCAGGTAGATGTTCAAGATACATTACAGTTTCTTTTTTAAAACTGCTTCTTATTCATAATAGATCAAACAACACGCATGCGTACTTGACTGCGTGAACGTACGTCGCAAAACAACAGGCAAGTAAAGCACTTAGTTCTTGACAGCCTCAGAAACTGCCAACATGTGCTATGTTTCTCCATCGTATAGAAGATTCTCTCTCTCTCTCTCTCTCTCCTTTTAGCTTTCTTTTACTCGTATTCTGCGGTTCTTCTGTGGTTCCGTTATACATTTCTTATTTTATTTCTTATCTTCCCTATTTTAAAAAAAACTTATTTACTTTCTTAATAACCGGCTTCTTATGAAACAAAAAAAAGACAGTTTCATGTAATTAAAAATAAATACACAAGAGCGTAATACTTCGGAACTTTTCACGTGTTTATTGTCAGTTAACGGTTTCTCTTTACTCTATCCCTGGTTACTGGGTTATATCAGCGCCATTTTTTGTTGTAATTATATACCGCTCTCGGATGCTTTTATTGGCTCCTTGTTTATCCTGTTATGAGCTGTAAAAAAAAAAATCTGTCAGTGCCTTGGCGCTCTTTTCCCGGTTTCTGCTAGTGTTTATGACTTGTAATTTCCTGCTCATATTGTCTGGAATATCCTCCTTTTTAACTTCATTATTTCAAACTGTTAGCGTGGCTGGCACGGCTGTGGTTGGCTGTTTTAGAGCGCAAGAACAAAATTCCGTGGGCGGACATTTGTTGATCAAGGAAAGAGTAAGTGATTACTAAACTTTCCAAAATCATTTATCCTGTTTTGTTTTGTTTTTTAGATCTGCCTACACCTGCTTTCCTCTAAAATATCATCAGGGAAAAGTTACCTTTTCGTAGAATTTAGAAGATAATACAACACTTGTTAAAGCCTACATCCAAGTATTATGTTGAAGCTGCGGTATATCGCAACACACCTTGGTATGTTGGTTAAACTCGCCAGTTCGTGCTTGCAGCGGAAGTCTCTGTTAACATTAAAGTGGTTAATAGTCTGATCGTTTCGGCTCGTATCTCCGAACCTTTGGAGATCTGAAATGTGAACAATAACCAGTTTATAGAAGCTGCACCTGTTCACCAAGTTCTTGATAGGAGCACCACGACAGTTACGGAATCGACGGTAACTTTTGCCGATTAGAAACCTTCTTCTTCTTTCTTCTTCTTCTTCCTTCTTCTTCTTCTTCTTCTTCTTCTTCTTCTTTCTTCTTCTTCTTCTTCTTCTTCTTCGTTCTTCTTTCTTCTTCTTTCTTCTTTCTTCTTTTTTCTTTCTTCTTCTTCTTCTTCTTTCTTCTTCTTTATTCTTTCTTCTTCTTCTTCTTCTTCTTTTTTCTTCTTTCTTCTTCGTTCTTCTTCTTTATTATTATTATTATTCAGGCGCTCACATATGCAGAGAGGGGGTGAGAGAATGAGAATGAGAGAGAGAGAGAGAGAATGAGAGAGAGAAAGAGAGAGAGAGAGATTTTAGCTCCAGACTAGTTATCTACCCAGGGAACAGTCGCTGTGGCCTTGCTGTCTGTCCAGTTCTTCCCCAACTTGATCACTCTCAGATTCTCGGATAAGTTAGCTTTCGTAACCAAAAAAAAAAAACAAAACATGCAACGCTTGTAAGTTACAGGTCAAATAATGTAGCCGGTTTAAACTGAAATAGAATCACATGATCTACTTAAAGTTTACTGGCGAAGTCCTGCGGTACACTTAGTTCTCGCAGCCATAAAGGCGTTGTACTTTTGTAGGCGAGAAGAAATATTTGAGGAGGAAAAAAAAGAAGTATGTTTTGTGTTGGGTGACCTAACGCTCTTGTTTTTCGCCCGAGAGGGTAGGTCAGTGCAATGAAATACTTCTGACGGAAACATCCGGTAGCACAGCCATGTTGTTTCTCGGTTCCCTTTGTCATAATGACATTTGTATGTGTTTTGAGGCTATTATAAGAAGTTATTAGCACAGCACACATTATTTCTCTGTAGAGCTTTCAAAAGTATGTTTATATCTTGTAATTTTACCATCACCAGATCAGAGCCAGGCAGCCTGGTTGGCTGAGTGTTTAGGCACTTGATCGTCTAATCCGATGGTACTAGGGTCAAGTCCCAGCAGTGGGGATTTTTTTTTCCTGGTACCACCACCCCACCCCCCCCCCCAACCAAAAAGGCCCCGGGGAAGTCTGGTAAGGAAAAAAAAAAAAGGCATGATACTGACCACATCACACTTTCATGTGCCAGTGGTCATGGAAAATACGGACCTAACACCGTATCCCCCAAGATATGCCCCAATGGCATGGAAACGGGGATTTTATATTTTACCTTTACCAGATCAGAGCAAGATGTGGTACAAATAACGTGCTTACTAATAACCACTGAGTTTGTTAATTCAAGATAAAGCACTTCACAGACATGTTTTGATCGTTGCCAGCTGAGTTGAAGAGCAAGACTAATAGTATCAAATTATGTGTGTATTTTGTTTTAGGATTATTTCATCTGGTTGTGTGTGTATGGGTTTTTTAAAAAAATTTCACACGTCAGTCATTAACTAACCCAACCAAACACAGCAGGCTATGTACAGGAGTAGCTATTGTTTGACCAAGTCCCGATGAGTCATCTACTAAAGCAGTCATCTCCAGCCCTACTTTGTTGCTTGTGAAAACTAAAGACAATTCTTACTCTTCCAACCCAGGCAAGTTTTCACCTCTTCTTTGACTCTGTAAACAAGTAATAGGATTAAAAGCAAACAAACCAGTTGGCTTGTAAGTAGAGTTCATTCAGTGTCTGCAGCAGTTCTCATTGCAGAAAACTGCCAGTTTGTTGTGAAGTTCAGATCTAAAATTATGGGCATGATAAGATAGATTTAAACAGATAAGTTAACAGGAACAAGGACATGAGATAAAGTACACACCAACGTTATAATCACTGTATGTAAACAGATAACAGGAACACGGACACGAGATAAAGAACACATCAACGTTATAATCACTGTATGTAAACAGATAAGTTAACAGGAACAAGGACACGAGATAAAGTACACACCAACGTTATAATCACTGTATGTAAACAAATAAGTTAACAGAAACAAGGACATGGATAAAGTATACATCAACGTTATAATCACTGTATGTAAACAGATAACAGGAACAAGAACACGAGATAAAGTACACATCAACGTTATAATCACTGTATGTAAACAGATAACCGGAACAAGAACACGGGATAAAGTACACATCAACATTCTAATCACTGTATGTAAACAGATAACAGGAACACGGACACGAGATAAAGTACACATCAACGTTATAATCACTGTATGTAAACAGATAACAAGAACACGGACACGAGATAAAGTACACATCAACGTTATAATCACTGTACCTCAGAGAACCTCTGCCATTTATCAGTACTCGATACTGTAACGGAAAAGGTGTTGGTTGTTTAATAGGCCATAGTTCGACTGTGGAGAGAGAGAGAGAGAGAGAGAGAGAGAGAGAGAGAGAGAGAGAGAGAGAGAGAGAGGAGTTTGCTTTCATGGAGACTATACATTTCACGAGAACTTTGCCACCACCTGTACTATCAGAAATGTCGAAGGATGGAGCAGAATACTTCATTCATGAAATACCAAGATTGCACATCTTGTTTTTTTAACTTTGTAATTTATTAGAAATAGATTTTACTTGAGCATGGAAGAGTTGGGGCTGAGTTTTGGTGCGAATGTTGGATCTGATAGAGATCTGAGTTCTCTCTCTCTCTCTCTCTCTCTCTCTCTCTCTGTCCCCTAATGGCCTGCACTCATGCATAATAAACAATGCGCGTCAGTGTTGTGACTCCTCGGGCGTCTTTCGAATCGGAATAAACAGGTCAGTATGACTGGCACAAGTACACCTACCCCCACCCAGAGAAATGGAGCCCGCGCAACCTTCTCCGATAATAGTTAATGCCGTAGGGGTATGAAGTGCTATTGTCTTCACATTCCTAGCCCACTTCAGCATTTGAAGCCTGTTATCGCTGCCTTTGTTTTCCAATGGAAAAACCCCAAGTACCCATTCTTGAGGCTGCGCTGATTCCGATGCCGTTCAGTCCGTAAGAACTTCGTCCGAGTGCAAAATCGGACCAGGGAGGTCACTAACCACCACACCAGCGCGATGCATTGTTTTAGTGAAGTTTTATCGAGTAAGATTTCATACTGTATTTGACATATTTTAGGCGTTGTAGAGTACGTTTGTAAAAAAAAAAAAAAACTTTCAACAACAGATTTACTTGGAAGTTTATGAAAATGAACTAAAATATTTGGAACCGAAATTTTAAATCGATGAAAACTGATATCAGCAAATAGACAAGAAACATGGACGTTTGACGCATGCGGGATTCCTCATATGAGCGTCACATGTGACCTAAAAAATGCTACACGAATAAAATGTCAAACCAAAGCCTTGTATCAGCCTCTTCCGCCATTCATTTTTTTTTTTTGCGTGAAAATAAAGTGCTACATAAATACTTGGCACTGTTATTTAATGTAGCCCACTTATTTTGCTACAATGTGCTACTCTGTTGTTGCTAGAAACAACCAGCCACTCAGTCATTTGCATGTCCCTTGCGGAACTTTGCCTCCCTAACAGCTTTCCTGTAGGCCTCCTAGTTGTAAGCAAGATGGCCTGCTGCTGATGCATCTATTTGCAGATTATCAACGATGTCTTTCAGTCGTCTTCGTCTTGGTCTTCCACTCTTTATTTTTCCAAGACGGTCTTCTCTAGATTATCATGACGCTTAATATGTCCAAAATATTTAAGTTTTCTCTGTTTAATTTTCCCTACTAGCCAGCCTTCTTCAGTATTAAGTTCTTGTAGTGTGGATATATTTGTTCTTTTGTGTGTGTCTATGATATTTGTAGGACTCTTCTGTAGCATTTACATTCAAAGATATCACCTGTCAGATTTTTATATCCTTCCCTTCTCATCCCAGTTATCCTGAACCGTGCGACATATACCATCTACACAGAACAACTAATACTCGCTCATTAACAACTTTCATTAACAACTTTCATTGTTTACACGCATTAAGTATTATCCGAGAAGGTTGCGCGGGCTCCATTTCTCTGGACTGGGTTACGTGTACTAGTGCCAGTCATATTGACCTGTTTATTCCGATTCGAAAGACGCCAGCGGCGTCACAACACTGACGCACATTGTTTATTATGCATGAGTAAGTGCTGGTCATTAGGATTCTATCCTGAAGCCACATGAACGCCAGGTGCCTGATATACTGCGCATTAATTTTTTGTTTGGGGAAAAAAGACAGAATGGGAAAAGGGATCGTCTGTTATTGAATAATGTGTTTAGTCTGCAGGGCTTAGACATAAGAATATGCAGGGTGTTAGTAAGTGGCGTGGGAGTGGAAGAATTGTAGGGGGGGGGGGAGAAGGGGGAGGGGGAAGGGGATGTAAAAGAAAACGAAAATGACTATTCGCTGACTCACACAGGTACCAAGAACTAGCCAGCCACAGCTGACAAGATCCTAATACAACATTCACTGCTAGCTGTTCTCACGAACAGGATAAGTTCGGATACGTTAGGATAAGTTATTGGTGAGGATCGGCTTGTTCCATACTAAGTTGGAGCTCTGTTGGTCAGAATGGTAAGAATGTACTTGTTGCATAAGGAGCTGGAGCTCTGTTGGTCAGAATGGTAAGAATGTACTTGTTGCATAAGGAGTTGGAGCTCTGTTGATCAGAATGGTAAGAATGTACTTGTTGCATAAGGAGTTGGAGCTCCGTTGGCCAGAATGGTAAGAATGTACTTGTTACATAAGGAGTTGGAGCTCCGTTGGCCAGAATGGTAAGAATGTACTTGTTACATAAAGAGTTGGAGCTCTATTGGTCAGAATGGTAAGAATGTACTTGTTGCATAAGGAGTTGGAGCTCTGTTGGTCAGAATGGTAAGAATGTCTTGTTGCATAAGGAGTTGGAGCTCCGTTGGCCAGAATGGTAAGAATGTACTTGTTACATAAGGAGTTGGCCCTAACTATCATAGCTTGTGCTTATAATATCTTCACCAAATCAACAGCTGCCAAGCATTTCTATTGCACGGGTCCAACAAAAACTACAATTACAATATACCGTCCTAAGTCACAGATTCCACACAATCCCCGAATGACTGGTCCACCTCTTACTGATCACAGAATATATGAAGTCTATTTCGATTCAGGAAATAAATAAATAATTTAATAAATACAGCATCATCCACTCACTAAAAGAAATGTTCGGTAAGAAAGAAGTCTTTCTGCTCAGCGGTAACCTGTACACATGACAACTCACATATTGTTTTCTCTCTCTCTCTCTCTCTCTCACACACACACACACACATATACGCAACACTCTCACATATGTATACACAACAAGATTCTGCTAAAAGCAAGCAGTCTAGAACATACTGGGTTCAGCTTCTTCTTCAAATGATTGCATGGTCACAGACTCTTTCTAAATCATCTTAATAAATAAATAAATAGAAATACATGAGACCAAGATAGAGTGTTAACAGTACACAAGCTACCGCAAAAACAAAACATGGAGAAAACTTAGAACTTCCCACTGGTGATATAACCCCCAGATTTTATAACAACCCCATAAGCTAAAATAACCTATACTTTCGTCACTCTAAGTTAAAATAACCTACACTTTGGTCCGTTTAAGTTAAAAAGAACCTACACTTTTGTCACTTTAGGTTAAAATAACCTAGTGTCACTTTAAGTTAAAAGAATCTACACTTTTGTCACTTTAAGTTAAAATAACCTATACTTGTGTCACTTTAAGTTAAAAGAACCTACACTTTTGTCACTTTAAGTTAAAATAACGTACACTTTTGTCACTTGCGGACATAGGGACATTGCTGCCGGATGGTGTTGACAATTGTTCCGATTTTTTGAAGACATAAAAATGCATTTTTTAAGTTCTCAGAAATTGTCGTATTATTTATCTCTCATCCACCATTCAAGAAGGCGTCAGCAGGCAAAATAGAGCAGATAGCATGCGTAGACATCAGACCGTTGTCATTAGACGCCTTATTTACCCAGCCATCTCGACTTTGTCCTAATGATGCTTATAATTCTTACACGGACAGTTAGTTAGCTTGCAACTCCGGGTTACTACAATAGGTGGACTAAATGAAGCTGTGACCGCAACTGGACTGGAATTACTATCTATCTATCTATCTATCTATCTATCTATCTATCTATCTATCTATCTATCTGTCTGTCTGTCTGTCTGTCTGTCTGTCTGTCTGTCTGTCTGTCCGTCCGTCCGTCCGTCCGTCCGTCCATCTATCTATCTATCTATCTATCTATCTATCTATCTATCTATCTATCTATCTATCTATCTATCTATCTATCTATCTATCTATCTATCTATCTATCTATCTATCTTACAGATGTTCCTATATTTACGCATAGCACTGTAAATTCTGCTGACGATTTCCATATCAGTAGTTAGTTGTCAGCGTCTGCATCCTGTCCAGATTAAGGTCCAGATTAAGGATTAAAGTGCCTGTTATTTTATGAATGTCACCGTGCCGTAACGGTAAGGATCAACCTTCGCTTTCTCTGGCGTTCTCAGGAAACTGGTTGTGTTCTTGGGCTCGATTTAGACATGGTCGTGATATTTGTTGGTGGTGGAGATTATAAGAAAGCTCGATATACCCCAGGAAACGCCGTAAAGCACATCATCATCATCATGTGGACAAGGAACAACCTCTTGGCTCCCTTCCCCTTTTCCAATATTATTAGACGTATCAAGTACCAGTGCTCTAGTGCTCCACAGTAAAGAAAAAAAAATATTAGACTTCGTACTTTAACTCAAGTGCAAGTGAAAGCCCTGTCTAGAGTACATCTTGTGGTTTATGTTTCATCTTAAAATGGCAATTACCTTAACCAGTGCTTCCCGTAATGTAAACAAACACCTGCAGTTTCTTTTTTTTTCATTCGTTTTTATTCTGGTCTATTTTTCCTGCACTTTGATAAGTAGAAAAGATCGCCTTTTTTCAGCATTTAGCAACAAGTTTGCAAAAAAACAACAGATGTTAGCTAGTGAGTTCTACTCTAACTGAAGCCCGCAGACACTGCTGTTTTTATGAGCTTAAAGAGTACAAGTAATGAGTAATGTTTTGAGAGAGAGAGAGGAGAGAGAGAGAGAGAGAGAGAGATAAAAGCCAAACTAATCTTGACTTGGTTCAGGCGCAGATCTTGTGTTCTGTCCATAAATCTCATCTGTTTCATAACTTTTCCACTCTCAGACTCTGCCCCGTTGGGATCGAGAATTTTTGGCCCTGTCTCATGTGGACCTTTAGCTGGATCGATTCTCCGTGAAATGTACTAGAAGTTTCAGCACGTTTCGCGAAACTATGCCTGTGGTTAATTTTAGACCTCATGGCACGTGATCAAAACCAATAACCACAATTTTTTCTATAGGATAGCCATATTCTTTTCTCTAGAATGATTATTTTCTATTTTCTTTTATCTATGATAATCATATTCTTTTCTCTGGGATAACCATATTATTTTCTCCAAGATAACCATATTCTTTTCTCTAGAATGATCATATTTTTTTTCTCTAGGATAACTATATTTTTTTCTCTAGGATAATCATATTCTTTTTCTCTAGGATAACCATATTCTTTTCTCTAGAATGATCATAATCTTTTCTCTAAGGCTGAAGTACAGATATCACATATGGGAAAAAGGAACACACGTATTTTATAACAAATCTACGCGTATTTGAACATCACAGCGATACAGTTATACTAAAGAAATATAAAGTAAAATATTTGTGAAGAGTGATCTATACGAGAATATTATATTCTGGGCGTGGTACGCGATTCGAATACTTCGAGAAAAGACCCCATGACCAGAATCCTGTGTTTCAGAAGTAAGTCAGAAAGCAATGTTTTAAAACGACAGTTTCAAAAGATGTTTAGCTACAAGAAAATCGTTCATATTCGTACAACCCTTCTTCTTCTTCTTCTTCATTTTTCTCCATCTTCTTCTTCTTCTGTCTTTGCTTTCATGTTATCGCTTAAGCCGAAATCATTATCCTTGCACTCTAAGTGAGCTCACAGGTGCCCTGATAACCGAAAGAAACATCTGATGACTTCTGTTTTATGTCGATACACAACTCTTAGTCTAGCATGAACATGATGTTCGCAGCAGATATCATTACATTTTACTGCGATCTCGTTCATCAAGAATCTAGACTTATAAGATTATAAAACTAATGAAAACAGAAACAGCTTCAATACTAAACTTTCAAATTCTGTGAGTTTGTACAAACAAACAAAAACATTTGCAACAGAATCGAAAGATGTTTTTTTTGTTTTGTTTTGTTTTGGTCAGGGGACGTAATATTGACATTGTGTCATGGAAGTAATGTTGACATAATGTCATGGAAGTAATATTGACACTATGTCATGAAAGTAATGTTGACACTATGTCATAGAACGCAACAAGTATTCTACTCGCTGGATTTTAGAGGTGACACTTAGATCTTTAGAAGCTTTATAAGGCGCTTAGCAGAAAGACTCCAGCGTCCACCTAGCCTATAAAAATCCAAAGAAATCTTGGAACATAAATAGCGCTAGGCATGATACTAAATACATCACACTATCATAAGCCGATGGCCTTGGAAATATTGGCCTAATATCATGTCGCCAGTATGCCTTAATGGCATGAAAACTGGGATTTTACCTTTATCTATAAGGCCCTTAGGAGTCAGTCAGTCATTTGCGTGTCCTTTGTGGAACTTTGGCTCCCTAACAGCTCTCCTGTAGGCCTCTGAGTTGTAAGCAAGATGCCCTGCTACTGATACATCCATTTGCAGACTATCCACGATGTCTTGCAGCCATCTTCGCCTAGATCTTCCTCTCTTTCTTTTCCCCATAATTTTTCCCATTTTTGTCCTTCCAAGACTGTCTTCTCTAAATTCTCATGACGTTTAATGCGTCCAAAATATTTACGTTTTTTTCTGTTTAATCCTCCTTACTAGCCAGCCTTCTTCAATATTAAGTTCTTTTAGTATGGATATATTTGTTTTTTGTTGTGTCCATGATATTTGAAGAACTCTTCTGTATTATTTATATTCAAGGGGATTTAGGTGTTTCTCAGTTGTTTTGTTATGTGTCCAGGTCTCACAGGCATATGTTGCGATGGGAAATATTAGATATCCTGATGACAAGGTATTACTGTCCACAACACAAAAAGGAATGGAAAAACTAATTATATCTGTCTGTAAGAACAGTGAAGAGCAAAACCTCCATCTTAATGCGAAGAAAACTAAATTGGTGACAACTAAGAAAACAAATAAGGCAGCTGAAATATGTATCAGTGAGGAAAAATTGAAAGAAATGGAGAGTTTTGAACATCTTGGATCAGTACTAACTAATAATGGAGATACAATGAGAGAAATTAAAAGGAGGAGACAGAACTACAAATATAAGATTTTTAAGGACATGCATCTTTCCCTTAGGAGTGTTATCAGAAAAAATGTATATTCTAATTCCCTCTTCACTACCTTCTCCACAAAGTACAAGCATTTTATATCTTCGTATAAGCGAACGAAGAAGAAGATATCTTTGTATAATAATGTTTTCTGATATCCCGCATATTTCCACACATCTGTCCTCTTCTAGAAAATAACAACTTTTGTGTTCTACCCTGGCAAATCTTGTCCAAGCTTCGAGAATTTTCTTTTTTTTTCAGGAAATCCTATGAGATTATTCTGTCAGCAACATCTTTCGGTGCCAGACGGATTGTCCTTGGCATGTTAATTCCGAGAACTGATCCAGCGCATTGAAAACTTCCAGCTTGCATTTTTGTTTGTTTTGTTTTGTTTCTCCCCTCGTGATCACCAGGGGAACTAATTCATGCATCACCCGCAATCTTTCCAGCCTGGAGTTAATGAACGTGCCTGGCTTTCTGAGATGACGATAACTGAAGCAAGGAAACAATTTATCTCTGCAAAATGTTATAACATATCCGTAAAATGCGACTAAAATATCGCGTGCATACTCTTTGTGGACACAACCTCTTGCCTTATAGCAAAGCCGGAGCACTGAGTGAGTCTTATTTGTCTTCTTTGTCAGGAAGAATGTACAGGCAGACAGACGGATGGGTGGATGGATACATGTCTTACTTGCACCCTCTCCTCCCAGGGTATCAAAGGATCCTCTTCTTTTTGAATACAGCTTTTATCCTTAAATCTGGATTACTTGGAACTGAGAATGTTTTGGGTTTTGGAGTGTTCAAAATTTTAGAATCTAAGATGTAAATGAGTAAGAGAAAAGTGAGAAATAGTCAGATAGAAGGTAAAATCCCCGTTTCCCTGACATAAGACAGATTGGGGATACGGTACACAGGAAAGACTGATGTGGTCACTATCACGCCTGGCCTCGTTTACCTTCCCCAAGATTTTTCTGGTACCCGTTTTTTTAGGGGTTGGGCGGACCCCGGGAGGAGAGGGCTTTATTGATGACCAGGAAAAAAAATCTCTACTGCTGGGACTTGAACCCAGTACTACCAGATTAGTAGATCGAGCTCTTGACCACTCAGCCAACCAGGAGGAAAAAAATCAGATTTCAGAAATGTTAATTTCTGTTTGGCATAAGCAAGAAGAATATCAAAGTAATTTTGTGCCATCCTCGGAGTGAACTTCAAAAGAAACTGAAGGATCAGGAGTTGAATCTTCCAGGGATGAAGAAGATGTAAGGAGCTGCAGAGTACTATCGTTTGCCTCATTATTAAAGTTGTTTTTTAATCTTTGTTATCTATTTATTAACATTGTTTCTAGTTCTGTGTTGAATTCAGACTTCTCCAGTCTTCCAGTTCTCCAGTTCTCCGGTCCTCCAGTTCTCCAGTCCTCCAGTCCTCCAGTTCTCCAGTCCTCCAGTTCTCCAGTCCTCCAGTTCTCCAGTCCTCCAGTTCTCCGGTCCTCTAGTCCTCCAGTTCTCCAGTCCTCCGGTTCTCCAGTCCTCCAGTTCTCCAGTCCTCCCAAGTCCTCCAGTCCTCCAGTTCTCCAGTCCTCCAGTCTGTTATTAACATTTTTAGCACATCCTTTATCTGGTTTATTATCATCACCAGGTGCCGTGCCGACTGGCATTGGTTATTATGCTTCTCCAGAGTACTAGATCCTTTATGCAGGCCATTAGCTCAGCTGGTGATCTCCTCTCACACCATCTCGTCAGACTGTCCAGTATCATTTCTCTCGGTCTTCCCCTGACTCTTCTTCCCTCTATTTTTTCTGGTGTTACAATATTTTCAATTCCCCCTTTTCTCATTGCATGTCCTATGAAAGTACATTGTCTCTTTCTTATTGTTTTCACAAGATTTTTTTGTCTCTCCAGCTCTTCTCATATAACATTGTAATGTAGAGTTATGAACTCTTATTCTTGATGACTGAAGACATTATTGTTCTTTACTATCATATTACTGGAGAAGATGTTCTTTAATCAACACATCACACGTGGAGGTTTCACAAACATTACCATTTCACCAATCAGAGGAAGTCCGATGAAATATTCTTCCATTATTTAATTTTGACAAATAAGTTCAAGATGTAATATGACATAAACTTCGTTAGTTTCGTCGTTGAAGCACATAATCATTTTTTCACAATATCACACTCTATCATATTCTACATACAGCATTTCGGCAATGTTCTCAACTTCAAGATATTCCTACAAATGATACGAGAACATTTCCTAACTCAGTATTATATCAGATCTGCAACGCGTGGTCAATCAATTACACGATTAAATCACTGTACTGGAAGTTCTAAAAGTATCAATTCTTCGTAATCACCTGAATCACTTGAAACACTTCTTCAATTTGTCCTAAAACTACTTCTTCAAAACTGCTTTTCTTGAGTATTCATTGCTCTAATTGTCCATCTGCTCCATCTGTTGTTACCTACTTCTTCTTTCTCTCTCATGTCTTCTCTGGTGTATGGTCTTCAGTCTGCTGCTCTTCTCTGATTGTCTGTCCTTTTCTTCTTCTCTTGTATGGACCGGTCTCTATTCACTGACCGTCCTTGTTCCTCCGTCTTCAGGCCCCCCCCCGTCTCCTTTCTCCTGTGCTTCCGTACTTCTTCGTCCTCTGATTGTCTGTTCTTCCGTCTTCAGGCTTCCCCCTCTGTCTCCTCTCTCCTGTGCTTCCCTACTTCTTCGTTCTCTCTTGTATTTCCGCTCGCCTTTTAATTCAAGTCCAGCTTGATGGATTAACCAATATGTATTTTGGCTCCACCCTTCAGATGTCCACTGGTTCCCATGAGCGTTATGATTGCCTGTCAATCAAAATGCCCCATAACTTATATGTCAATTGTCCAATAGGCCACGCCTCTAAATATTTAATTGGTCAGCCGAATTGGTCACTCCTTTATTTTAAAACCGTGTGCAGTAGCGCCCTAACAGCGTCACAACGCGTGTCAACTCCGTCTATACAATTGTCATTTACCAAAGTAAACCTTGCTCTTTCATGACGGAGGTTTTATTGTGTCCTCGCTTTTCATTATGTCTGTCTTTTCTGTTCGGCTTTTCTATTTTGTTTACACGTGTTAACGTCCAGTCACCGCTGTGTTATCACTGGACCATCCTACTTTTTGGCGTCCTGCCTTCGTATTACCTATATCTCAGCGTCATTGAGTCTCGCCTTTTTCTATTCACTGTTTCCGCTGTTTACTTCTGTCCGCGTCTTGTTCTAGTGTTATGGAAGTTGTATACCTTTCTCTTCCTTTCCTACCTACTTTTCTCTGTCGCTATTCGATGTTACTATTTTGTTTACAGTATATTTTCATAATCATTAATAACAATAATAACAACAACTATATTCATTACTTACAAAGCCACGCTACACTCATACGTTCTCCATTAGTTATTTTGCTGTCTGGTTTGTATCGTAATTTAAACATTTTCTTCTTCATCTTCTCTATCTCCACAATCTCTTTGATATTAAACCATTTTATCTATTTCATCGCCAATCAGTGAATGAATAACTGGTGCATCATTATCGATGTTAAATACTTCCTTTATATCTACCCTTTTCTCGTTTATTGGCAATCTCAGCAGGAACAGCCTTTTGCATGTGAGATGAGATCACGTATCACATTATTCTCTCAATCACTGTCAGCGCCTGAGTGGCGAGGTGGTTAGTGCACTAGTCTGTCGTGGCGAGGGTTTGTAATTTGAATCTAGCCGGAAGAGCTTTACAGTCAGCACCTATAGAAATGGGTATCTGCCACCTTCTGGAGCTGGGAAAGGAAAACTGGCAGCATGTATATTTCTCTAGTGTGCCAGAGGTCAAGGAAAACATTGACATTAACACATCATCCCTTTGCCTCGTTGGTAGAGCAAAGCTGCCTTCAGTTTCACAATCACCATTATTGAGCATTATCCTAGAGGCTGTACCAGTGCACATACAACTGTGTCTTCAGTTGGTTCCAGGCCTAGCGGCGTACTTTAAGTTCAGCACCTTCTGTAAACCTTCAACATTCATGCCTCTGTTGTCTGTCCCACATCATTTGTATCAAGTTTTTGTATCTGCACTTCATAATTCTAAGGATGTCTTGATCATGAAGCGGAACTGACGGAGTACAGGCCGTAAATATTGTTTTTGGCGAGTCATTCAGCTGAAGAAAGAGCAGTACTTTTGTCATGAGAAATGGATTTTTTTTTCTGTCATCACCCAATCGGGCTTCCTTACAAGTTAGTACTAGCCGATCGTGCAGAAGATTTGTGAAATCAATAAGTTGTGCTCAGTGATGTAGGCCTTTTATTGGCATAACAATGAAGTGGTTCAAGTTTCAGTACTTTAAAACAGAGAGGAAGCAAACTCATGAATACTACAAAAAGTTTACACTTTTCTGTAAAGAGGACATTGTTAAGAGAGGCCAGTTTAGATTAACATCCCTTAATGAGATTGAAAAACGCCGAAGACAGGAAATATTGGCGAACTACCATGCGGACTCTATGTGACGTTTAGCGGCACGGGAAGGATACTGTAATACTATATTAGTGCATCCCAATATAGTTAATGTGTCCTTGGCAGGTATATCCCTCTCCCCCTTTCAAAAATCTGTATCTAGTCTTCTTCACCATTTATCACATTTTTTTTTAGCTTTATATATGTTCAGGCAAATCCTGTGTCTTTTCAGCGATTGTGAAAAGTTAATACAGTTTTCTTTTCTTTTCCTTCTTCCCTAGCTGACGTTTTGTCTCGAGTAGAAGAACTACGAGGACCTTCAGTGGACTCTTATGACAAACTAATAGCATGGCTGGCCGAGATGGCGGAGAACGACAGTGTAGAGCTGGACACCTCAGTATTTGTTTCCCATTTGAATAGAGTTTGTGGCAAGCAGTCTCAGAGCAACCACTTTGGCCTGTCAGGACATGCAAGCAGTAGCAACAGCTGCCTGCCATCAGGTGTAGGAGGTGGACCTGCTGGTAATTCTGGGGAAAAATCGCCCAGTTCTAGGCAAAACTCTGCCTCCTGCGATAGTCACGTTAGTCATGCCAGCAGCGACGCCACGCAGCGTCACAAAAATTCTGTGCGATCTGACGACTTCCTTGACCCCAAGTCAGCTTCCAGGTCAGGGATCGGCACCAGACAGAATACATTCAGCGATGACTTGGAGGAAGATACAGATGTAAAGAACGCCTCGATAGAAAGCTTATACAGCAGCACTGACAGAGATATGAGCTGGGAAGTATGTCGGTGTATGATGCCACCTCACGGCAAGTCGGGAGGAAAACGAACTTCACGAACAGTTCTCCTTTGCTGAAAATGACCCTCGCCAAAATGCTGAGATCAGCAGCAACAGTGAACATGACATGTAGCTCCAGCACAGGGAATCTGAACCTGTCCAACATTTCGGACGTCAAAGAAGCTCGTCGCTTGCCATACCCTTTCATCAAGAGGAAGAGTGTTAGCTTGTTGAATCTCTCTCATCCTGAGCCCATAGTTCCGCGCGAGTCAGTGCCCAAGTTCATCCTAACACGAGATGCTGATGATGAGTGTGACGTCAGTCCTCGGAGAGACTCCTCTGCCGTCTGTAAAACACTCAAACCAGGACTAAAATCTTCGTCCTTGACCCCAGAAAGAAAAAAAGCCAAGTTTGAGAGACAGTTTTCATTACATTCGGATTCCAGCGCTTCTGTGACAACCGCCTCAGACAAGTTTGTCTTCCTAACCACGGACTCCGAATCATCTTCGAAGGAGGCCACGGCCACGGCCACGGCCTTTCTAGATGATGCTCTTTTAGACAGAAATATCGCCGATATATTATTTTCAGTAGAAGCTCTTTGGCCAAAGAACTGAACGAAATTATCCTTTTTTTTGTGTTTGTTTTTGGTTAGAAAACAGTAGAATTCTAGATATTCTTATACCGGCGGCTGGGGTAGCAACTTTATCTCCCTCCCTCTTTCTCCCCCCCCCCCCAAACACACACACAACGGAATGGGAAAAGAGAGTGAAACTGGCCACCACAAAAAGCTGCTGAGTCCGTCAGTTAAAAAAAAAAAATACGAGGGAGGTTAATTCAAAACGTATTCACAGTAGATCCGTGTTTTAATGAACAATCCAGCACATTCACATTGATCCAGACACGAACAATGGCTTCGAAACAGCCAGCTTTAAAGTTGGGGTAACCATCTTAGTCAGAATAACTCAAAATACTGTAATGTCGCGTCTCGCAGTCTAAAGTATGAATAAAGTATGGGATTGGACAAAGAACGTAACTCATTTCAGTTTAAAACACAAATGTTGCTCCCTGTGGGGTTAGGGGGGGGGGGGGTTGACCTCGCATCTGTTGTAACATGAAAGATTTCATGTCTTAAAACACTGTGAGGTTTCAGCTTGAGGCACTTATTTCAGGTTGCTACCACGACACGTTTTCGCGACAAGTTGCTAGTTATTTAAATGTAGTTCTATGTTGTATGAATGCGCCACTTTCGTGAATAATTCGCCACACCTGGCGATTGGCTATCGAGTTACCCACCCCAGTCCTAGTTTTGTTACGTATATCGCTAACAATGTGATGTTTTCTTAGTGATAAATCATGCAATTTCGCAGACAGTAAAAGGCCTTGAAACTGATAAGGATATGCTGGATTTTGTGGATCTTGCAGTTGTATGAAGCGTGTGATCTTGCAGTTGTATGAAGTGCATGATCTTGCGAACTTCGCTAAATCGTGAACATATAATGGCTACATATCGTGCAGTAACTCTACCAATAAACTTCACAATTAATTTTAAAATCGGTGCATTTCTACCAGAGGAAAAAAAAACTGGTCTGGATAAAACATTCATTTAGTCTTACGTCCACTACGGATGCAGTTGAAATGACAGTTTATTCTTTTTATTATTCTTCTTTGCTGCAGATTGACATTAGTATGTCACTATATGAAGTGTTAGTCATGTTCTCATTTTCGATATTCTCTAATATTTGATCATTAGGAATTATTTATAATTTTTAAAAAAGCTGTAAAACAGCTCATGTTAACGCGGCTTGCTTTTAAATGTCCAGCATCTTGATTTAATCACAGTTGTTTGCTAGTCTGAGTTATCGAACTTTGTCGTTATTAACATTAACAAGAATATTTCACAAATTAAAACTGGAGTAAAGCTCATTATATTACATATATGGTGTCAGGTGTTTTGTGTACTTAAATACCTAAAGCTCATTGTTTACCATCTAAAATCGCACACAGCAAAGGTCAGATGTGTTTTATTAAGAAGAAATCTGACAACTTCTCTGGGGATATGCGAACGTCTTAAGAATTGAGCACAGCAGAACTGAAGTTTCCTCGCGGCAAATTGTTAGAACAAAGCAGGTAGTAGCCATATTCTTTGTTGTGTTCTTGTGCGCACAGTGATGATGTCCTTCTAACAATGTTGTCGATATGTTATTGAATGTGCAGTAACCTCGTCTGATGCTGGTGTTCATTAATTTATTTAACTAGGTTTTAGTCATGCTGTAACTGGCATCTCTTCTATCTACGTATCTGAGATGGTTGTAGTCATACACGGTTTTGTCTGGAAGTCTTTATTACATTTTACAACTCGTAGTTCTCACTCAGAAAGAAGAGCAAGTCTATAGAATATTTTGACCACAAAAAAACCCCTTATCTTTGTCGCAGTGTGTTAAATTTTAACTTTTACTAAACAGTGACAGAATCAACAGTAAACATGATGTCGGTTAATACGATCATTATGGTCAACAGCTGCAGCTGACAGAGACGTTACCCACCACATTGGAGATTCTCCTGGCAACGCCCTGGTGCGTTATTTCTGGCTGGCAACGAAAAGGGATCAGTGTTTTACAACTCTGAAGTTGTTTTTTTTTCAACTCCCCCCGTTCGATACAATGTTTTATGTCTTATGTATGTATTAGGAGATCTTCACAATACTGCCTACAAATCTTTAAGCACTTACAAACTAGTCTGGCTGATGGTTGTGAGTGGACTTTATGAAACTTGTGGAAAGTTTTGTTTTTTGTTTGTGCCTCCTTTCTCTTGTGAGACCTGGATACTTAACAAAACAGCTAAGAAACACATAAATGTCTTTGAATGTAAATACTACAGAAGAGTTCTTCAAATATGGACACAAAAAAGAACAAATATATCCATATTACGAGAACTTAATATCGAAGAAGGCTGGCTAGTAAAGAGGATTAAACAGTGAAAACTTAAATATTTTGGACACATTGAACGTCATGAGAATTTAGAGAAGACCGTCTTGGAAGGGTTACATAAAAGGAAAAAGAAAGAGAGGAAGATCAAGACGAATATGGCTGAAAGACATCGTTGATAATCTGCAAATGGATGCATCAGCAGCAAGGCATCTTGCTTACAACCGAGAGGTCTACAGGAGAGAAGTTAGGGAGGCAAAGTTCCGCAAAGAACATGCAAATGACTGACTGGCTGACCTCTCCTTTGTAGGTGTCTCTGTCAACCCTGCTGTAGGCATGGATACTTGGCTTCTCCTGCAGCTGGAATGGGGACACTGACCACATCAGCTTCTAGCGGGATTACATCATCAGTCAATCATTTGCGTGTCACTTGCGGAACTTTGTCTTCCTAACAGCTCTCTTATAGACCTCTCGGTTGTAAGCAAGATGCCCTGCTGCTGATGCATGCATTTGCAGATTATCAACGATGTCTTGTGGCCATCTTCACCATGGTCTTCATCTCTTTCTTACTGACAAGACGAGTAAACACCATATCCACCATGCCTGTCTCAACACATGGAAAAGGTCTACTTTCTACCAACACTAGTATCTGGAAGTATGTCCCAAAAGTGGCGAATCAACATCTCTGCTATTCCATGCTATGTTTGGGCTTTTCGCAGTCATTATATCTAGATTTTGTGGACATTTCATGCAGTAACCACGGTAAAAGAAGAAAAAAAAAGATAGATAGACTTACGAAATACTTATGAATATACAAGCACTCCGAGGCCACTCGCACGGCCTAAGACGCCAACTTGCAACTCCCATCAACACCTCATGGTACAACAGTAAGGATAAAGTAAGTAAACTAAAGTAACCACTGTGAAGAGAAACTCAAACAAACACATGACAAAATCAAAATTAACCACTTTTGCGGGTGAAAGTGTTTCTGTTTGATAATAATACATGAACACGAGAAGTCAAACTACAGAATAGAAGTTAAACTACAGAATAGAAGTTAAACTACAGAGTAGAAGTCAAACTACAGATTAGAAGTTAAACTACAGAGTAGAAGTCAAACTACAGAGTAGAAGTTAAACTACAGAATAGAAGTTAAACTACAGAGTAGAAGTCAAACTACAGATTAGAAGTCAAACCACAGAGAAGAAGTCAAACTACAGAGAAGAAGTCAAACTACAGAGAAGAAGTCAAACTGCAGAGAAGAAGTCAAACTACAGAGAAGAAGTCAAACTACAGAGTAGAAGTCAAGCTGCAGAGTAAAAGAAGTCAAACTACAGAAAAGAAGTCAAACCACAGAGAAGAAGTCAAAATACAGAAAAGAAGTCAAACTACAGAGAAAAAGTCAAACTACAGAGAAGAAGTCAAACTGCAGAGTAGAAGTCAAACTGCAGAGTAGAAGTCAAACTACAGAGTAGAAGTCAAACTGCAGAGTAGAAGTCAAACTACAGAGTAGAAGTCAAACTACAGAGAAGAAGTCAAACTACAGAGAAGAAGTCAAACTGCAGAGTAGAAGTCAAACTACAGAGAAGAAGTCAAACTACAGAGAAGAAGTCAAACTACAGAGTAGAAGTCAAACTACAGAGTAGAAGTCAAACTACAGAGAAGAAGTCAAACTACAGAGAAGAAGTCAAACTGCAGAGTAGAAGTCAAACTACAGAGAAGAAGTCAAACTACAGAGAAGAAGTCAAACTGCAGAGTAGAAGTCAAACTACAGAGTAAAGCAAAAAAGGATCACAATAAAACATTCAGTACCTGTAAATGACACAAATGTTATATTATCAGTTCAGAACATGCACTGTAATATCAGTCATCTTTATAAAGCCACAAATGAAAACAGAACAGCTCCATCATCTACATAAAGTTTAATCCCAGTGGTCTGTCATTACAACCAACATAAAAAATAAATCGAGACGTGCAAGGGAATTATATCTAAATAAACATCATTCACGCTTTATACTTGCTTACTTACACAGTGGACACTGGAGTATATTTGAAGTAAGGACAAGTCAACTGTTGAGTAAAAGGGGACATCACTACAAAAAACTTGCTTTTTTAAAAGGCCATCTTGTTTCTGTACATTATAATATGATGTAAGACATTTTAAGGCACATTATGAATAAAAAGAAATAAATAGAAAAGTAACTGTCAGGTAAATAACTGTACACTGAACAGTCTGGCAAGAAACTGTACATGGAACAATCTAGAAAGTATGGGTATATCAGAAACTATCAATGTTTTTAAAACTCGGAGTTTTTCTAAAGAAAAAAAAGTTCAGTATATGTGCAGTAAAACATCACTTTCCATTCTGTCATTTGAATACTTTAAAATTCTTCTCCCCCTCCCCTCTCCCCCTAATTTATTTCCTACCCAAACACACGTGTCATCCATACACACACACACACACACACTGAACCACATGTATTGGTCTAATAAAAGATTGTCATAATTTTGTCCACCTTTTAAAATTCTCCTGAGTACAAAAATCTGCAAACAGCGTGAGTTCATGAAAGCTTTTTGTAACAAGAGGACGCCGGGAACAAATCCACAAAACGATAACAAGTATATTAGAAGGTACATAATTCTTGAAATGTTTGTAAATCCTGGATGTCGATTTTGTGACCCCATAACAGTAATTAAATTTTTAAAAAAACCAACAGGATAATCGAAATATCGAACTAACTGACAACAGGAGAATTGTAACATTAAATTAAACTTGGCCAAAATTTTATACTTTCTATTTACAAATTTTAACATGCCCCCATACTTGATTCTGGAGGTCCAGCAAATAATACATCTTGACAATAGGAAAGTTACAGGGGAAAATACGCCAAGGTAGACCTAGAGAGAAAATCATGGAGGGACTGGCAGGATGGCATGAAAAGAGGGCACCAGAACAACTCATAGAGGCAACGCAAAACAGAGTGATATACCAGTAGGCACAGCACTTGATAGAGAGAGCAAATGATATTTTAAAAATAAAAAGATAAGACAAAGGGACTGGTCAAGGAGATGAAGCAATGACAAAAAGAAAACTGTGAGACATGTGGAACCATTTCTTGTGAAGAACAAAAAACTGAGCAGTGATGGCTAAAACATAGCAATGACATAATGCGGTGGCATAGAAAATCAGGCAAGGCTAGTGCATCTACAAGTGGTCAGCTCAACCTTGTTAGCCCAGCATTATATATTTGTAAAACAGCTCTAGCTAGGTAAAATATGCTGAATATGTCAGAGATCTGATTACAAAATGATCAGTGTGCACCTTATATGTATGGCAACAGAGCTGACACATATACACACTGATCTTTCCTGCTAATGTTTACTGACATTAACTTGCTGCACAGTTCTGTGCCGCATGACATTAAAACAGCAGTAACTCATCACAGAAACCAGCCTTTGATAACAGAAAGATATTAAGGTAGCTTCAATCAATTAATAAGAATTTTACAGAAACAATATAGATATTACTGTTATCCTAAGCTGATTCTCATATGTTCTTTATTTTAAAACTTCTTTACACTTTTAGATCTTATAATATTTAATATTATTTTTCTTTCCTGTTGCACCTCTTCTAAATGGCTGCATATGGTCGAAGCATCACTTATTTTCCAATATTTATTTCTTTCATACTTCCCAGTGTGTCTGATTGGTTGAGTAGTTAGAATACTGGGGTTCTATAACATGGACCAACTTCATACTCTGCTCCCTACATTCTATAATGAAGATGCTAACAATATGTGCTGAATACTTGGATTACTAGAATAAATGAATAGAAGTTTACAGAAAGTAAGAATGAAAGCATCAGCATTTAGAGCAAAGGGAGACTACAGGCATTGAGATTTATATGTTATAAATAAAGTCTGCAAGGTTTATAGCAATTAGAGAGCAAGAGCATCAAAGTTTATAGCAAGTAGAGAGCAAGAGCATCAAGGTTTATAGCAAGTAGAGAGCAAGAGCATCAAGGTTTATAGCAAGTAGAGAGCAAGAGCATCAAGGTTTGTAGCAAGTAGAGAGCAAGAGCATCAAGGTTTGTAGCAAGTAGAGAGCAAGAGCATCAAGGTTTGTAGCAAGTAGAGAGCAAGAGCATCAAGGTTTACAGTAAGTAGAGAGCAAGAGCATCAAGGTTTATAGCAAGTAGAGAGCAAGAGCATCAAGGTTTACAGCAAGTAGAGAGCAAGAGCATCAAGGTTTACAGCAAGTAGAGAGCAAGAGCATCAAGGTTTATAGCAAGTAGAGAGCAAGAGCATCAAGGTTTATAGCAAGTAGAGAGCAAGAGCATCAAGGTTTATAGCAAGTAGAGAGCAAGAGCATCAAGGTTTACAGCAAGTAGAGAGCAAGAGCATCAAGGTTTATAGCAAGTAGAGAGCAAGAGCATCAAGGTTTACAGCAAGTAGAGAGCAAGAGCATCAAAGTTTGCAGCAACTGGGAAACAAAGGGCACTGAGGCTTACAGCAAAGTAAATAGTAAAAACACTGTGGTTTGCATGCAGAGAAAACAAAAGTACTGAAGTTTACAGCAAGAAGTAAGAAAGCACTGTGGTTTGCATACAGAGAAAACAAAAGTACTGAAGTTTACAGCAAGAAGTAATAAGAAAGCACTGTGGTTTGTATAAAGAGAAAATAAAAGTACTGAAGTTTACAGCAAGAAGTAAGAAAAGCACTGTGGTTTGTATAAAGAGAAAATAAAAGTACTGGAGTTTACAGCAAGAAGTAAAAAGGCACTGTGGTTTGTATAAAGAGAAAATGAAAGTACTGGAGTTTACAGCAAGAAGTAAAAAGGCACTGTGGTTTGTATAAAGAGAAAATAAAAGTACTGGAGTTTACAGCAAGAAGTAAAAAGGCACTGTGGTTTGTATAAAGAGAAAATGAAAGTACTGAAGTTTACAGCAAGTAGAGAGAATAAGAAAAGCACTGTGTGACTCAGAGGAGGTTCTTCAGCTCAAGAAGATGAGTGATGGTAGTCATATGACAAACAAGCACCAAATGTTTTACTGCCTTATGTCAAAGCATTCCTCTATGATCTATCTTTATAAATATTATTTAGCACATTAAAATATAAACTGAAAACTGGAGATTACCATCCCCCCAAAAAAATAAAAACAATAACTGCATCCCAGAATACATAAAACATCCTGGTTTCATAGTACATAATTAATGCCTGTCACAGGAGTGATATAGACTTTTAAGCAGAAACTATTTTGGCACACTGGAGGATTTAGAATCTCTATAAAAGAAGGAAATTGGGGCCTGGGTAAACTTGGAGAAGAACTGCTGGGCCTTTTTGGACAAGGGGGACCTTTCTTTAGAGGCTGCTTCTGCTCTAGAACCATCATTTGACAAAAGTAAATCTGGGCTGGCCTGGTAGTTTGTGAATGTTGCATGGTCAGGGTTGCTTCCGTTGCTATGATCATCAGAGTTTATCTGAGATTCTTCAGGTCTACTGGTGTTTGGGTTTGTATTGTGGGACTGGTGTGAATTCTTGATCATGCATGATGGGGTCCTAGTGTTTCTAGAGGAGTAGCTTCTGCTTTTGGGTTCACTTTCATATGAAATTTGTGCTTTTCTATGTAGTTCTCCAAGAGCCATAGAACGCCTGCTAGGCAGAATATGACTTTCATCATCATGTAGATGAGATGCTGGTCTTGGTGTATTTTGCGGAAGATGAGCCATCTTCTGTAGAAATGCATTAGATATCAGAGGATTATAATCTGCACTGTACCTTGGATACTGGAGCTTGTAAGACTGCTCCTGGACTCTCAGCCTGACTCCATCTGCATGTCTGCCCTTCCCTGAATGTCCAGGCTCTTTATCATCTGAACAGCAGGCAGTTTCCACACACTTATCCAAGTTCTTACAACTCTTACTTTCCTTTTCAGACCCATTTTTAGTTTTTCTGTTGCCATTATGAACTCTACTTTTGTCCAGTTTGTCAGAAGACATGCCTTTGGAATTAGACTTTGAAGTGCTATTTCTTGCACTATCTGAAGGTGCAAGGCTCCCACTGTCAGAATTAGCTCTAGATGCTGTGTAGTCCATGTATGGACGAATTGAGAAGAGATCATTGGGTGAGCTTGTTCTTAAGAAACCATGTTGGAAAGAATCATTTCCAGGTGACAGAGAGGGAAAAGATTCAGGTCGCTGAATGTCAATATTAGCTTTGTGTTTGTTTTTACATGTCACATGCACATTAGGTTCATGACCTGATCTGGAAGATGCCAAGAATGATGGGATATTCTCACTGCAGATAATGTTCTCAGAGACAGGAGAGTGTGTTGTGCTTGAACCATTCACAAAAAATCTAGCATGATTCTCACTGCTTAAATTTTCATTTCTGGTTTGTCTTGGACTCTGATGTTCTGGCACATTTGACAGTAGCAAAATTGGTTGGGGGTTTTTTGGTTTGTAGCTACTGCTTTCATCAGATGACACAGCATTTGTAAATGATTGTTTGGCATGGACTCTAGAATGGTCTTCACTAAAATCTGACCCAAGAGTGCTTGTTTCTTTATTAAAACTGATGCTTCCTACAGTAAGTTTCATGGTACTTTCAGTTTCTTTTGATCCTGCATGAAGTGAAAGAAGCAAACTTTTTGAAGATTTATCAACTGATGCATCTGGGTCACTAATGCTGCCACAGCCAACTTGAGTATCATTGTCACGGGATGTATTCTCCTGACTGGTCATCATTAGATCTCCACTACAAGGCCTGTGCTTTGAAAAATGAGGAGCACATTCACTGAGAAGAGCCTCCACACCATTTGGGCCTGTGTTGGATTTCTGTGTGAATGATGGGTCAGAAACTTCAGTTTGTTTAGACTCCTGGTGACTTCCATTATTTAGCCCATTTTGCTTCTGTTCTGTCAGGTCATCAGAAGGTGGTGAAATGGTCAAGTCTGACGCTATCTTGTCAGAATTTTTATGATTACTATCATAAACTGGAGTTGCACCCCGTGGTAACTGCTTCAAATTTTCTGCTATCACACTTGAAGCTGATAAAGCTTTCAAAGACTTTGGATTCTCAGGGATTTTCATTTTCTTGCAAGAATTACCCTCCTCATCATAGTATAACCTGTATCTGTGCTCAAAAAACTCCTTGTCTTCCAAAGAGAAACGCTTTACAATAATTTCACTTTCTGTTTCCTCTACAACAAATGACTCACTGCAGTTTTTGCTAAGAAGAGTCTTTGGCATCACTGTGTCATTTGTCCTGGATGACAAACTCAGTCCAGTCTGTTCTTCCTTAATATCACTCTTCAAAGGTGTCACAACTTGAGGTAGGTCCTTTGAATGATGATCTGGGCTTGCAGACATATTCATTTTCTGAAGTGATGAGGACAAGTAGTGCTGTGTTGCTGAATCAGACACTTTACTATCACATTCACCTAAAACTGGAGTGTTTAAATGTGAACTGCTGGAGCAGGTCTTCAAGGCACCCAAAAACATTTTGTTTCTCCCAATATGAAAATCTGCAGCTAATACATGATCTGATGAGGTTTTACTACAAGTGTCTTGAGATGACATGTCTGCCAAAGCCTTTTCTCCTTCAGATTTGGTCATGCTGGTGGAAAATTTGGTGACATCTGGCAAATTGTGTGTGTTCAAGCTTCTATGGTGATTCTCTTCTGGCAAAGAGACCCAGTCAACAGCTGAGGCCGAAATACAGAATTCTGGTCTACTTCCTCCTGGCTCCTGGTGATGCCCTGGAGCCTGGTTAGATAAAAGATATGACTTACTTATTTTACTGTTCTTACCACAGCTAGGCAGCTGTTTAGCATCAGCACACATCTGTAAGGTTCTTGAGGAGCTTACACTATTAGGATCTGAGGCCAAGGGAAACTTCATGACCTTCTTCATGTCATGTGATTTCCTCTCCTCACCAAGGTCATTGTGATGACAGTTTGTTGAAACATGAGCACAGTCACTGATATGTGACTTGCCATTTAGGATAGCAGAATTTGAATACTGATGAGAAGTACAAAAATTCTTTTCAGGATCACAGTTTTTTATGGTACTGTGATTAGATCTTTGATCAAACATAGCTACTTCACTGCCACATGATGTCTTCTCTTTCTGTCTCATTTCACATTTCTGGCACTGGGGACAAAGATCATGAACATTAGAAGGCAACTTCTTTAAGTGAGGTTCTTTCTCTTGTTGGCCCGACTTTTCTGTTAAGACTGTGTTCTGAGAAATGTTCATGACCTGAGTTACCTCCTTGCCGCTTTTAAACTGAGTTTTATTCTTATTCTGATTGCAAACATCAGGAGCTGATTTTAAAAGATCAATTTCAATTGAGTTTTGATTTCTAACATCAGAAACTCCATTCTGCGCAGCCTGGCTTTTGAACTGTTTTTCTAGCAATCTTTTGTCAAAATTTGAAGTAGATTTATTGCAAGCACTGGACTCGCTTTTTTCTGTACTGCTTGAAGATTTACCATGTTGTCTTTGCTGGTAAATGTGAATTAGGTCAGCTTTGTTTTGACAGGAGATAAAATGTCTTTGGTTTCCATTGTCCCATTTTGATGTACTATAATATGCGGGTACAACATCCAGTTTGCTAGAAAACTGTGCATCATTTCCTTCAATTATAACTCCATATCTTTTATTATGTCTTTTGAGACGTTCTAAAATGTTCTGCTGTGTACACAGTTCAGTTTCTGAAAAGGCACACTCCTTGCTATCAATAATTCTTTTAATTTCATTTTCTTTTACACTGTTACTTTGCATTTTATCTTGTTTTGCAGAGTCACCCTTGGGTTTGTCTTGTCTTATACCAAATAAAAATTTCTTAGAATCTTTGACTGGACCAGAACTGCAGGCATTCAGGTCTATGCAGGACTCACATTTAATTTCTTTATTTGGTCTGTGTTGAGCACAAGATAACACGACTGCTTCACATACCAACAGAATTAGCAGGTGGTTTTGTGGTGATAATAACAAGTATATATAAACAGTGCTAGTTATATTGTTGTCTATTAGTTACCTAGTCTGCCACATGCACAGGCCATTAAACATCAGACTCAGTGGTTCTGTGTGGAATAGTTAGAAATACGGGATCAAAATGCAGGAATGCTCAGTCTAATCCAAGCAGACATGGAGTAAACTAATGAAGTAAACTAAAAATAATGTGCTATCAGTGGCAGGCAAGAAACAACAACAATAAGAAAGTTTAAAAACATTGCTGTTGTGGGTATCTGTAACGGAAGCTCCTGAAAGCTGATATCCAGAAGAAAATCTTATAATGCAGATGTCACAGAGTGTGTTTCAGTGACCTTAATTCTTTACATGAGCATAAGAAGATGTTGTTCAGTGGCTCTGCCAGCATGGGAAAACATGTTAATCCCTGCTACATTAACCAGGACATAGTAGAATCAGCCTCTACAACATTAGCCAAGCTGTAGTGTGTAGTATCATCAATCCTTACCTCATCCACCAGGCTGTGATACATAGTAACATCAATCCCTACCACATTAACCAAGCTAAGGTAACATCAGTGCCTACCACATTATAACCAAGCTGTGATATGTAGTAACATCAATCCCTACCACATTAACCAGGCTGTAGTATGTAGTAGCATCAATCTTTACCACATTAACCAGGTTTCAATAACCTTAATCCCTACCACATTAACCAGACTGTCATAATATCAGTCCTCATGCACTTTGTCAAGTTACAGACAGCATGTTACTAACAGCACCATTTAGAGACAGGAATTACCAACAGTACTGTATACAGATAAGCCAAGAGTCTTGCTCAACCTTGCTTCACTGGTCTTGATAACTAACATATTTGATTTGTTCATTTCCATTACTAAGATTTAATAATCTCAGTATTCAACTCCAGTTCCATGTAAATATTTATGAAAACAATCTTCATTTTAAACACAATGAACAAAACAAAATATAACTGAGCATGTTATGAATGAAGCAATCCCGGCTAATGTTCCTGTTGTAAGCTAAAATCATTACTATTTTCTCATGACAATTTAAAGTGAAAACATGTGCATCTTCAGTTATTAAATAAGAATTGAATTATTAAAACTCTTCACATATTAGATATTTCAAATGAAGGTGGACACTTTCACATCATCACAAGAAAGTTATTAATCTGTTGTGGCATTAGGTTCCATAGAACATTCTGTAGTAATCAGCATCAACAATTTATTCTTCAGAATTTTATATACATTATTTACCAGTTAGCATGCATAATTGAAGCTGAAAACCAGTTAATCATACGTCTACATACATCACAAATATAAAGATTTAGTTCATTTCATTCAGAAAGCTAACACAGGTCTCTTAAGTAACTTTTACTTCCATTATTATTTCTCTTTCATTATTTTGTGTATCAGTAAGCATCTTGTGCACTAGATAACACGACTGCTTCACATACCAACAGAATTAGCAGGTGGTTTTGTGGTGATAATAACAAGTATATATAAACAGTGCTAGTTATATTGTTGTCTATTAGTTACCTAGTCTGCCACATGCACAGGCCATTAAACATCAGACTCAGTGGTTCTGTGTGGAATAGTTAGAAATACGGGATCAAAATGCAGGAATGCTCAGTCTAATCCAAGCAGACATGGAGTAAACTAATGAAGTAAACTAAAAATAATGTGCTATCAGTGGCAGGCAAGAAACAACAACAATAAGAAAGTTTAAAAACATTGCTGTTGTGGGTATCTGTAACGGAAGCTCCTGAAAGCTGATATCCGGATGAAAATCTTATAATGCAGATGTCACAATGGATTCAGAGTGTGTTTCAGTGACTTTAATTCTTTACATGAGCTTAAGAAGATGTTGTTCAGTGGCTCTGCCAGCATGGGAAAACATGTTAATCCCTGCTACATTAACCAGGACATAGTAGAATCAGCCTCTACAACATTAGCCAAGCTGTAGTGTGTAGTATCATCAATCCTTACCTCATCCACCAGGCTGTGATACATAGTAACATCAATCCCTACCACATTAACCAAGCTAAGGTAACATCAGTGCCTACCACATTATAACCAAGCTGTGATATGTAGTAACATCAATCCCTACCACATTAACCAGGCTGTAGTATGTAGTAGCATCAATCTTTACCACATTAACCAGGTTTCAATAACCTTAATCCCTACCACATTAACCAGACTGTCATAATATCAGTCCTCATGCACTTTGTCAAGTTACAGACAGCATGTTACTAACAGCACCATTTAGAGACAGGAATTACCAACAGTACTGTATACAGATAAGCCAAGAGTCTTGCTCAACCTTGCTTCACTGGTCTTGATAACTAACATATTTGATTTGTTCATTTCCATTACTAAGATTTAATAATCTCAGTATTCAACTCCAGTTCCATGTAAATATTTATGAAAACAATCTTCATTTTAAACACAATGAACAAAACAAAATATAACTGAGCATGTTATGAATGAAGCAATCCCGGCTAATGTTCCTGTTGTAAGCTAAAATCATTACTATTTTCTCATGACAATTTAAAGTGAAAACATGTGCATCTTCAGTTATTAAATAAGAATTGAATTATTAAAACTCTTCACATATTAGATATTTCAAATGAAGGTGGACACTTTCACATCATCACAAGAAAGTTATTAATCTGTTGTGGCATTAGGTTCCATAGAACATTCTGTAGTAATCAGCATCAACAATTTATTCTTCAGAATTTTATATACATTATTTACCAGTTACCAACAAATTAACAATATCACTTGTTCAATTTCAAGCAAATTCATTTTAGTTCTTATTTCTTGTCATAGGGATGTTCTTAGTACACTTTAAAACTCCATTATGTTGTTCGATGTCTTATTTTACTTCTGTTACCAAATGTAGTCTAGGGAGCAATCTTTACCAGATCAAATAATCTCAGAATGCTGCATGTATTTGACAGTTACTCCTCAGATAAATAACGTTTAAAAAGGCTGAGCTTATTGACATAGAAGTGCAAATAAGCGCCAGCGATTATTAGCTCTCTTGTGTGTGACCTACAGTGAAACTGCACATGTCCTGTGTCCCTTTACCCCACAATGCGACTGCACATGTCTTGTGACCTTCGACTCAAATGGAAAAACATTGTGATTGATTATGTTTCATAAAAACTGATTGTTATTTTTCTTCAGTCTGTTTTGGTTTTTTTTTTTATTCGCCCCTCTACATATGTAAGTCAAGCCTTCTTTCTTAACTGATCGCCATATATATTACTGTTCGAGTAAGAGCCGAATACAACTGTTCCTTAGATATGTACTGTAGCTTAAGGTATAGAAGAAGACTAAAAAAAAAAACAATCAAAATGTTTAGGACACGTAGTTGTTCTATCTCCCTTGAAATGCACACATGATGTTCTTAGTGTTCTATCTCCCGTGAACAGCACGCATTATGTTCTTAGCATTCTATCTCCTTTGAACTGCACGCATGATGTTCTTAGCATTCTATCTCCTTTGAACAGCACGCATGATGTTCTTAGCATTCTATCTCCCTTGATCAGCACGCATGATGCTCTTAGCATTCTATCTCCTTTGAACAGCACGCATGATGTTCTTAGCGTTCTATCTCCTTTGAACAGCACGCATGATGTTCTTAGCATTCTATCTCCCTTGATCAGCACGCATGATGTTCTTAGCGTTCTATCTCCCTTGAACCGCACGCATGATGTTCTTAGTGTTCTATCTCCCTTGAACTGCACCCATATGTTCTTAGCGTTCTATCTCCCTTGAACCGCACGCATGATGTTCTTAGTGTTCTATCTCCCTTGAACTGCACCCATATGTTCTTAGCGTTCTATCTCCCTTGAACAGCATGCATGATGTTCTTAGCGTTCTATCTCCATTGAACTCCACACATGATGTTCTTAGCTCTCTATCTCCCTTGAACTCCACACATGATGTTCTTAGCTCTCTATCTCCCTTGAACTCCACACATGATGTTCTTAGCTCTCTATCTCCCTTGAACTCCACACATGATGTTCTTAGCTATCTATCTCCCTTGAACTCCACACATGATGTTCTTAGCTCTCTATCTCCCTTGAACTCCACACATGATGTTATTAGCTCTCTATCTCCCTTGAACTCCACACATGATGTTCTTAGCCACTGGTGTGAGGGTGCTGAGGCACACCGTCATGTCAGATGGGGAGAGGGCTGCAGCAGCTGTCCCTGCAGTAGCTGTCCCTGCAGCAGCTGTCCCTGCAGTAGCTGTCCCTGCAGCAGCTGTCCCTGCAGTAGCTGTCCCTGCAGACCCTGGGTGGGGATAAAAAGCAGGAAAAGTTGCAATGCTTTTTGTAGCAGACTCCATCACCAAGGAGACCGCAGCTGTCCCTGCCATGTTTTCCAGGTGGAACATGCTATTGAGGGTACCAGTGGAAAAGTGGAACAGAGTTTTGGTTGGCAATGATTCGCTAACCCTGATGAAACCAGTCAGCTGCAGCCTGCTGATTGTTACATCAGACTGAATTTTCACCCACCAAAAATAATTTTTTTTAAGTAATAAAAATGTCAACTCTGCCATGCCTGGTTTCAAGTCCAGTTGAGAAAGGAGGAGGGTCAGAAATAGGGCTAGTTCAAGCCCAGATGAGAAAGGAGGAGGGTCAGACATAGGACCAGATCAAGCCCAGATGAGAAAGGAGGAGGGTCAGACATAGGGCTAGTTCAAGCCCAGATGAGAAAGGAGGAAGGTTGGACATAGGACCAGTTCAACCCCAGATGAGAAAGGAGGAGGGTCAGACATAGGACCAGATCAAGCCCAGATGAGAAAGGAGGAGGGTCAGACATAGGACCAGATCAAGCCCAGATGAGAAAGGAGGAAGGTCAGACATAGGACCAGTTCAAGCCCAGATGAGAAAGGAGGAGGGTCAGACATAGGGCTAGTTCAAGCCCAGATGAGAAAGGAGGAAGGTTGGACATAGGACCAGTTCAACCCCAGATGAGAAAGAAGGAGGGTCAGACATAGGACCAGATCAAGCCCAGATGAGAAAGGAGGAGGGTCAGACATAGGACCAGATCAAGCCCAGATGAGAAAGGAGGAGAGTCAGACACAGAGCCAGAGCAAGCCCAGATGAGAAAGGAGGAGGGTCAGACATAGGACCAATTCAACCCCAGATGAGAAAAGAGGAGGTTTGACATAGGCCCAGTTCAAGCCCAGATGAGAAAGGAGGAGGAGCAGACATAGGATCAATTCAAGCCCAGATGAGAAAGGAAGAGAATCAGACATAGGATCAGTTCAAGCCCAGATGAGAAAGGAGGAGGGTCAGACATAGGATCAGTTCAAGCCCAGATGAGAAAGGAGGAGGATCAGACATAGGATCAGTTCAAGCCCAGATGAGAAAGGAGGAGGGGCAGACATAGGATCAGTTCAAGCCCAGATGAGAAAGGAGGAGGGGCAGACATAGGATCAGTTCAAGCCCAGATGAGAAAGGAGGAGGGTCAGACATAGGATCAGTTCAAGCCCAGATGAGAAAGGAGGAGGGTCAGACATAGGATCAATTCAAGCCCAGATGAGAAAGAAGGAGGGTCAGTCATAGAGCCAGAGCAAGCCCAGATGAGAAAGGAGGATCGTCAGACATAGAACCAGAGCAAGCCCAGATGAGAAAGGAGGAGGGTCAGACATAGACCCAGAGCAAGCCCAGATGAGAAAGGAGGAGGGTCGGACATAGAGCCAGAGCAAGCCCAGATGAGCAAGGAGGAGGGTCAGACATAGAGCCCAGAGCAAGCCCAGCTGAGAAAGGAGGAGGGTCGGACATAGGGCCAGCAACCAAATTAAGTAAATATACTTCAGCTACGAAATTGTCAGCAAAAGCTCAGCATGAAGAAAAATTAAAACTGGGAGAGAAAAGAACTTCTTCTTGAAGATCTATGATGCAGTGAAAGCCAGAAATATCTAGAAGCCAAAGACCTATGATGCGGTGTGGTGAAAGCCAGAAATATCTGGAAGCCAAAGACCTATGACGCGGTGTGGCGAAAGCCAGAAACATCTGGAAGCCAAAGACCTATGATGCGGTGTGGTGAAAGCCAGAAACATCTGGAAGCCAAAGACCTATGATGCGGTGTGGTGAAATCCAGAAATGTCTGGAAGCCAGAGACCTATGATGCGGTGAAAACCAGAAATGTCTGGAAGCCAAAGACCTATGATGTGGTGTGGTGAAAACCAGAAATATCTGGAAGCCAAAGACCTATGATGCGGTGTGGTGAAAGCCAGAAATATCTGGAAGCCAAAGACCTATGATGTGGTGTGGTGAAAGCCAGAAATATCTGGAAGCCAAAGACCTATGATGCAGTGTGGTGAAATCCAGAAATGTCTGGAAGCCAGAGACCTATGATGCGGTGAAAACCAGAAATGTCTGGAAGCCAAAGACCTATGATGCAGTGAAAGCCAGAAATGTCTGGAAGCCAAACAGCTGACTCCCCTTCTTTCAACCAGAACAACCGCTAAGACTCAGAAACACATGGCAAGAGAGTCTTGAACCAGAAATTTAAAAAAAGATCAACTACATCTGGAAAAAGACAGAAGAAACATCCTAGAACAAAAATAACTGGAGAGCCCTTGTTGATGGTCTATGCTCCAGATAGGGATAAAGAGGGGTTGGAATTGAGAGGGGGGGGAGATAAAAATGTCACCATAAAGAGATAGTTGAACTTCTTCATGCATCTGTCTTGATTAAGGATATCATTAACATACACAACAATGTTAAGAGATCAAATAAAAAAATTTAGTAAAATTTATGGAATATGTAAAATTACCCTCCTTAGTAATATCATTATAATAAGATAAAAGGATCAAAAGAACAGAAGAGGTTGATGAATATAACACAAAAAATTCATGCTTCAAATATATAAAATGCAGGCAAGTGTTTTTTGGCAAATAGATTACACAGAACAAGTTGTTCCTTTATCATAATATTCCACTTTTAGCCGTGCTTTCCATTTTCCATTCTTAACTTGACATACACATACATGGGCTGTATGAAGAAAACTAAAAAAAAATAAATAAAAAATTCAGGACAATATTTTCAGATTCAAGCAACAAGAAAATAAATCTTCATGAATACAAATTTTTAGTACTAGGCATGCAAATAGTGGCAAATTTATATTTAAAAAAAAACCAGCTATATAAATGTAAATGCAAGCACTTTCCAATCCAGGTATTTTATGACTCTTACATAGCAAGTTTTAAAAAATTAATAAACCTCATCAAAATTATAGCAAAATTAGGGGGAGTTTACTAATCAAGAAACAGGAAGCATAAACAAAGTGAGAAATAAATGCTGATCCATAAACCACGCCCAAGTATAGTTTTGACACATTAAAACATACTGAAGAATAATAACAACTGCTATAATACCTGTCAGAAAGGCTGCCTGACAGAAATAAATAAAAAAGATTACTGAATAATACTTTACTTTACTGAATAAGAAATGAACAATTATTTAAATGAAAGAAAAACTAATTTAATAAGACATCCCAGATTTATTTGTATTTTTTTTTAAACAAGGGGAAACAAATCCTATAAAAGTCTCATGTAATAATCATTCTAAACTCAGTCTGCGAAGAAGTCTATTATCAAAACTGAAGTGAAAATCAAGCCAAGCTCTGGAGTATTAATAAACATGTACATATAATATCATCAATCAATCAATCAAATCTATCTATCATCTATCTATCTATCTATCTATCTATCTATCTATCTATCTATCTATCTATCTATCTATCTATCTATCTATCTATCTATCTATCTATCTATCTATCTGTAATTATATGCCTCCATAGAATAACCAGCAATCTCTCAACCCATGACTCGCCAGCCATCAAGTACTAAAATGACATAGTTCGAAAAGTAACTTGTTAGATATTGTTAAAAATTATTTTAATGTTTGTTTTATAAAAAACATGTTAGAAGATCTGTACTGACAATGTATTTTTGTTTATGTATATGTCTGGGTGTGCGTGTGTGTGTAAGAGCTATTTTATTAGGTTAATTACTACTTCTCTTTTACTTTGAATGTAATAGTTTAATCTTACATTCTTTTGATATGTTTTTTTTTGTTCCTAATTTAATTTTTATACTTGTATTAAATCGAGTGTGTGGGAAGAATGAAAGATGGAGTGATGAAGGGCAGAATGTAAGATGGGCCTGTGTGTCCAATTCTTTACCCTTTAAAAATAAAGATTACTCATTCATTCATTCATTCTATCTATCTATGTGCGTGTGTGCGTGCATGCATGTTTGTTTGTTTGTTTGTTTGTTTTGAAAATCAATCAGTTTTTGTTTTCACCCAAAACCATTGAGATTTTATTTTTTTTTTCTTGATTTCTTTAGAAACTCTGGAAGGATTTATGATTGTTTCACTCTCTGTGACAGTTTCTTGACTGTGCTAGACAGGGACAAAGACACTGTCTGATTTGGCAGACAGGGACAAAGACTCTGTCTGATTTGACACTCAGTGGCCCATTGCTGATATGCTGACGAACCAAAACTGACCAAGACCCTGTCCCACCTCTCCATTGATATTCTCAGTAATAGTCCTAACCTGGCTAACAGGTCAAGGATCACCATAATCCCCATGGTGGTGGAGTCTGTTAACAGGGCAGGGATCACCATAGTCCCCAAGGTGGTGGAGTCTGTTAACAGGGCAGGGATCACCATAGTCCCCATGGTGGTGGAGTCTGTTAACAGGGCAGGGATCACCATAGTCCCCAAGGTGGTGGAGTCTGCTAACAGGACAGGGATCAAAATAGTCCCCATGGTGGTGGAGTCTGCTAAAGAAGCACTGCACACCCCCTGCCTCCACCCAGGACCTAAAAAAAAAAACAAACCAGCCACCATAACCTGTTCTGGAGCTGACAGAGTGCTGTGCTCCAACAACCTCACCACCCTGACTGCTGAGAACACCAGCTCGCAGTTCCAGGAAGACTGAAGATGAAGAAGAAGACTAAACTACACTTGCTTTGGCACCATGTGTGAATTTTTTTAATGTTTGGACTTGCTAAGGTGATTAGCACTTTTCCTGCTGTTGACATATCATTCATGCCTGTGAAATGTTTTCACAGCACATATGAGATTTTGATTTCTAAAATAATATAACAATAATGCAAATCTAGAAGCAACAAAATCATGCAGAATGTGGTATGGTAACATGTTCTGAATATATTCAAGCTACTTTAAAACAGCCATTATAAAAGAGACAATAATGGTGTACTCTGTATTATTTTAATTAGAAATAAGTCTGCAGGTTTTGTCTGTCAGTCTATACTTTTGAGTGTAACGCTATATTAAGCTCATCACCAATGTCAAACAAGACAGTATTAATGATTTATCATTCCATTTATATATTCTTTTATGTTATTGATAAAGTTGTTGAATTCTTCACATTTCATGCTTTCAAGTTACCACAAGCTAATCTCTTTGTTCCCTTTTACGCCTTCCTCCAGCTGTCTCCCATTGTTATCAAGCTTCACCTTGTCAGCAAAGAATAATCTTCATTTCTTCCATAAAAAAACTTTTCTCTTAGTAGGGACATGGAGTCTTTGCTTTGAGGAACTACATCTTGGTACTTTCAATCATTCTTGTATTTTTTAGCATATTTCCTAGACTTATTTCAATAAAGACAGCAAATAACCTAAAATAGGTTTCTATGATTTGTACTAAATCTCTGTTTCTCACTTTTTTGGAATGTTGTCACTGCCTATCACATAGATAAGCCATTAGCTTATTGGACATGAAAAGACAAATTATGAATATGGTCAGAGTGTGCTCTATCTGTTAAAGGTATAAGTAAAGGCAATCCTCTCATGCCTTTAGAGGCACATAGGGATATAGTGTTAGTGCCCATATTTACATTGTGCCTGTTGAACTGGGAAAAAATTTGTTACAACATATAATAGTCATTCCTCCAAAATCATTTAATGAAGTTTATATAGTCCATCATATGGCAAAATTCAGAACATGACAGTCCAGATTTGTAGGATATGTTTTAAGAAGAGGCAAAGTGGAACACCTAGTGACAACAGGAAAACTGGAGAGAAAAAGGGCCAGAGAATGACAAAGAAACAAGATACTTGATGGACTAAAAGAGTGGCACAGAGCAAAGTTAAAAATACATCTTATAGAAGGAGCAAAGGATAGATGGTTGTGGAAATCAATGATGACCAATGCCTAACTGGCATGGACCAGAGAGAGAGTGAGAGAGAGAGTCCATCAAGTTACTTCATACTATGGCAACAACTGAACAAGACACAGTGAATACATCAGTACCAAAGTCTACAAAGCAAACTATGAAGTATTAGTTATAATGGTTTATGAAATCATTGAAACAATGAAAGGATGGTTAAAGGTTCAATTATTAAATATTAAACACTTTCAGTATCCTCAGACCTCAGCAGAAAACCAATAGTCTCAAGAAACTGGCTTATCATAAGAAGACAGTGGATTAGATAATGCTCTAGTCAAGCTAGACATACAATAAGTACCTGACACACCCTAAATCAAATAGTATTAAGGAAAACTCATTCTGAAATAAGAGAATACCCTCCTAAGTTCATGGTACACACTGATGTCAGTTCATTAAAGAACAAACAGATAATCTGGTACAAAATTTTGCCCTGTTTACGTAAGTATTCACTAAAGTTCTCAGAAGATAAACACAAAATAAAATTCCAATTACAACAAAATATAAGGTTTTATTGTAGCTTCATGCTATTAACTTACTTTTTCTTTGTAAAGAGACTCTTGATGGAGGATTTAAAGTGCATTTTTTTTCTGGCACTGACAGGATCATTGCTAGCTTTGGGCAGGCCATCCGTAGAAGTGAACTTTCCTCCATCCTTCATCTTTTTCCTCCACTCTCCCCTCCTTGCTCCTTTATCTCCATCACATTCAAAGTCAGCTACATCAGGGACTGGTACTTCACGGTGCTCCTGGTAGTTGTTTTCAGCTTGTTCATCAATGCCGGTGCTCTGTGTGATACCCAGTGTTGTTTCAGCAGACTGAACAATTCTGTTGTCACCATTGCTCACGGATGAAGTCAGTACCAAACTTGGTTTGCTATGCACATGGTGGCTATCCAAAGATAAGGAAGTCTCTCTGTTGAGGTCAGGCATAACATCAGAAGATGGTGAAAATGATCTGGGATAAGAAAAATTGCTTGGGAGGGGGATGTGAGATCTTACCGGCTGGTATTTCTGGGGTGATACCTTGTCACCATATTTACTTTTATATGAAGATGTGAGCTGCTGTGAATGCCTGCTATGAGTCTGAGATGGTCCTGTATTTTGTACATCAAGATTCCCACTTAAAAATACAGCCTGACTCATGCCTGATTCACTCGTCAAGCTGTTCTGGAGGTCATTATATGTTAAAGCTCCAGCAGTCTCTGATTTCTGATCAGCACTTTCAGAACCATCACAGCTGGATCGTGGGTTATTCTTTGCATTTAGAAAAGATGCCAAATTACCACTGCGAATTTCACTGCTGTTTAATGGGAAAGCACTTTTAGCATCTTCTCTGCCAACATTTGCTGTCCTGGCAGAAAGAGACATCAGAAACTGTCTGTTACTTTCTGACACTTGCTTTGTTTTACCACCAGCCATCTTTTCAATAGTGACAGTAGATTTGGAAATAGTTTTAACTGAATTGCTTCCAGAAGACAGACTTCCATTTTTCTCTTGACAATCATTCTGTTCTCCTACAGAACACGATGTCGCAGAGACATCTGAATTGAAACTGTTTCCAATTACAAATGGATGATTATTTACAGACTCTCTCTCCTCACTTTCTTCTTGTTCAGATCTTCCTGAACTGTTTAAATGGTTACTGTCTTTGGCACTAATCATTTGTTGCTCTCTGATGCCAGCATTGAAATTACTTCTGCTGTTAAAATTTTTGGACATTCCTGGTAATTGTTTCTCTAATGCTGGTAAAGTCTTTTGTTCAGGTGATGATTCACCTTCACATCTTGTGACTAAATTTTCATCATTTGTGGCAACTTCCTGCTGCACATTATACAGCTTTCTTGCTAGACTTGCTGCAACCTCAGCAGAGCTGAACTGAACTGGATGAGCAGCTGGCATTAAATTTTGTGAACCATAACCTCCTACATGACCTTGATAAAAATCTACTTCTTCATTGTTAATGGAACCATGACCAATGCTGAGCAGATGAGATCCATCAGTACAATGTAAATAAGTGTCATTGACTCTTGTGTCATCTTCTTCCTCATCATCACCATCAACCATATCTGATGTACTGTAAGGGGATGGTCGGTTGGGAAGCATGTTGCGTGTAGACAGTGGTACTCTCTGATATCCAGCTCGAAAGGCCATAGTTGAAGAAGCACCACTCTTAGTCCAGAGATTAGATGAGGCAGGTCTGTCAAAATCAAAACACAGGCAGTCTAGATCTGAACACTAACAGAAATGTTTCATCTTTTACCAGTATGGCATTTCATGCAGTACAAGTTAAAAATTTTATGGACATTATCTGAAGGTGAAAACTAGTTAACTTTTCTCTGTATCAAATTAAGCATGTCTTCTATTAAAGCTTAACTGAAATCAAGTTAAACATTGATTTTAATAAACTTATGGGAGTATAGTGTGGATTCCCACTCAATGTTTCTCTAACTTCATCAGCTCTGAGCCTACTACTGGAACAATAAAAAAAATACTCACTCAAACAGTTTCTAAAAGAACACATTTGTTGTAACATTCCTGGAAAATTATGTCATTCCTAATTTGAGCATCTACTGTAAAATCACATACTCCCAACAGACTATACACCAAACTATATGTATACTGGTGACTGTAAAGTTTTTACAATACCATATAAATTTCTGATGATAGGTTAAGAGCAAAAGTTCAGACTTACTCCTTATAGCAAAGCAGAGTTCAATTAACTGATGGAAATAAAGAGAAAATCTCAGCCTGTTTTTCTAATCATATTAACTCTTTCCGTGCGTTTGGTCGATATAGTGACACTTCTGGTGTCCCAAAGCTACAGTACGGTCATTATAGTGACAATTGTTTGTTTCATTAAAACAAGCGGTGTAACATTTAGATTGTACATATTTCGTCCGCGATTCCTGTGACGCTTTCACAATGGTGAAAGAGTGCCCAGTTACGAGCGATGCCGAGCGAGAAAAAGGACGAGAAGCATGGAAATTTTTGACGATGTAGATAGGGGTATGGACATAGCCTATGGCAACCCTGCTGCTCTTGAATGTTTTCTAAGTAGATCTAGACATATTTAGATGACTGGAGAAGTAGTTAGGAGTAGTTAGGAGGTTAATTCAGACATTCATTCAGCAAGAATGCAAAACAGAATCACAATACAAGATCGACAAGTAGATCTACACATCTCAGATGGTAAGTAGTGGTAAGTAGTGCAGATCTAGACCTCGCTGATGGTGAGCTGGCCACAATCAGTGTCTAAAAACATCACATTATTTCTTTTTTCCTAAAAAACTCTGCATTTATGAAATTTTCATTCATTTAGCTATACTTTGAAACATATTAAGTATACAGAAGTACATGGAAATACTGTTTTCCATTCCATTTTACAACTAGACCCCCTTACAGACCAAGACCCGCGTTTTTACTCCCGCACTCCAGAACATGTCCGTGTTTCTTCCTCCCGCACGGGAAGAGTTAAAGTTCAGATTTCACATAGCAATCAAAGAAAAGTTCCAAGGTAACTGTTTATAGTGCATGATATAAAATAAATAAAAAGGTGTTTATAAAGTGGAATAATCTTCATCTGAAGTTTTCTTGTTATAAAACATGTGACAGTGTTCTGTATATATATATATATATATATATTGAAAAGACAATAAAAATTTCTGAGATAAAATTAACTTTCTTTACAAAGCTTTTTTCAGTTCCACCAAAGTTTACTCCACCAATTACAACTTTGAACAATAAAACAGAAGCCTTAGCCCAACATAGCCAGATAAATATACTGAAATGCAAGCTCAAGACAGATGTGTTTAAAACAAGTTGAACCAATACAGGGAGATCACCCAAAATTAGCCAGCTCTGTTGTATATGCAAACCAAGGATGACGGTGAAATGAGAAACCCTGGGAATGAATCTGATGCGTAAATTTGTTAAAAGTTCCATAAGCCACAGGGAACAAAGGGTAAATATAATGCCATGAAAAACTATCAGTGTGTTATGGATTAGGCTATATCTACTCTCCCTACTACTTTAACCAGACTTACTTTGGAGGTTCAGATCGTCTGAGATGTTTCCTGCTAATTATAATTGGTTTATGACTGGAGTCACCAGAACGTGGCCCAAAGGCAGAGTGTGGTCTTGTTTGTGATTCTTGGTACTGGTAGTTTCTTGGTTGCATGGGAATATCCCGATAGTGCCCATGATGACGATATTGTTGCTGATGATGGGAGTGGCTAAGGAAGTCGGTGGCTGATGATGGACGCATGTGAGATATGTTGTAATGGAGGTTGTCTTGTGTGGCTGTTGAGTGGCTAACAGGAGAGTAAGTTCTTCTCTTTACCTGTCAAAAATTATGTCAAACTTTTGTTGAGCACTGTTAAAAATGATGACTACAGCATACTGAAAACATCAAAAAGATAGAATGAAACACTTTATAGTTCCTCAGATTAATACTTTTTTTTATCACTGCTGTTGTTAACAGCACCTGCAACTAGTTTCCAGTTACCAAGAGTTTAAAAGTGTTTGCATTTCCAAAATATCAACAAGAAAAACCAAATATTTTTTTCCCTTACATTTTTTTTTTAAACAAATGAAAATAACCGAAATTTTCTACAATTTTTTAAAACATTTAGTTATTTATATTTCACTGAGCCATTAACTCTTCCCGTACCGCGTAAAAAAACACGGACGTTACGTTGGTACCGATGATGATGTTACATGGCCGAGCGGGTGTTTTCATATAAGGGGGTCCCTTTATAAAATTCATTGTAACAAACAAACTCCTTCATCAACACATGTGTATCTCATATTAAAATAAGTGGAAATGAAAGAAGATTCCATAAATGAAGTTATTTATCATTTAAAAAAAACAAAGAATAGAAAAAAAACAACTGTTCTGAAAAGCTGGAACGATTTTTTGGCGCTAAAAATATTTTTTAGGGCTGAGCACTAAAATCAAAGTTTTACATACCTGAAATGTGCCAGAATCCAATGCAGAATGTTTATATCGGTATAGAAATATCGATAATTGCGGATGCTTTTGATATCCAATAAATCTAACAGGTCTACAGATGTGAAAAACACATTTAGTAAGCTAGGTCTAGTCGGTCAGTATGACCATTCTACCAACCAACCTCGAAAAAAGTAGAAAAATGTACACTCAAATCAATCCACTTCTTCATTTCCTTTCTTTTCCGGCATGACCAGACGCTAAACTAGCTAAACGTTGGCCTAGAAGAGTTCTGTTTGGCTAAATGAAAAGTTGCATCGAGTTTTCAATGAAACAAATCAGAAGACTTAAAGGGTGGCGTGGGATGCGACGGTAAACCGCAACTGGACTTAAAGGGCGGCGCGGTATGGGAAGAGTTAAGTTATCCCATTTGTCTTTTCTTTCAAAAATAAATTCAAGATCATTTTTTAAAAATATTCTCTTGTATGTAACCTGAATATACTGTACTTTCTTGTATGTAATAAATAAACATTTCTTTTCCATGAATAAGAAAACTTTGACATGAACTAGAGTGTCAAAACTCTAAGAAATTAACAAGCAAACTTATGATGGGAGCATCTAAGCCTATTAACCAAAGAGTTAGGAAGAAAAAATGCTCTACTTTGAATTTGCGATACTGTCGTCCTGTTTCAGCATCATCACTACTGTCCATGCCTCCAGTAGGAAGAGTTGAGTGACTACGAGGAATGCGAGTAAATATCTGAGGGTCAGAATTCATGCTGCTCAAATTTTTGTAAATGGTCAGATCTGGCTGACTCAGAGTACTGAGACGACCAGCTGATACCCTCATCCGTCGCCGTCTCAAAACATCTTCACTCTGATGATGATGGGAGTAAGGGTCTTCCAGCCAATCAGGAGACACTCTTATGGCAAAAAAAAAAAAGAGAACATGAGTTTGTTATTTACAACATAATGAACAATTTCTGCATTTTATTTACTCATACCTGTCTGTGTGTATGCATAATAAAACTATTTAAAAAATATTTTACCTATGGCCCAACCATATATAGAACAGTAAGAAAACTTATGAAACTAATAACATTAGTTAATAAATTACCCATTGTTGCCCAGGTAAATAAAAAAAATGTATACAACGTATATAAAAGTATATAAAAAGCCTGAAAACTTACTTTTAATGTAACAGAAAAACTTGAGAGATTAAAAATGAGTAATTAAGATAAATACACTTCCCTTATTTCCACATCATACTGGTTATACTAAAAATGATTTTACTCCCACAGACTGTCACCAATTTTAAGATTTTTTTTTCTATTAAAAACAATCTACAGGAAAGAAGACATGAGGAAGTAGAGTTTTTAATACAGCTTGGAATGAATTTATAAAAATAATTAGAAGCTTACCCTCTTTGGACTTTGGAAAAATCTTTGCCTGATATGACAGTGTCATCCTCTGTTGAGTTTGAATGCACACCGCTGTCCCTTGTGCTCAGTTTCTGTCCACTGTTATCACATGACAAGCAGTTGATTGTTATTACAAATACTGGCTTAGGAAAAACCCCCAAAACTCAAAATATAAATTATATTTTATTTTCAAAGATTATATATTAAAATTGTCACATTAACTATTAATTCTACTGTTACAGCAAAATCACTTTACTTAATGCACACGTCTGCACACAGTGACAAGCCATACTTGGTTTAGTTATGTTGAAAAGTTTGTTAATAAGTAATGGCTCATTTTTTTACCATAAATTTAAATTAGAAATAGACATGTGTTCACATTCCTAGACATTATTAGTACTTGATTCTGGTTTTTTTCTTTCCTAAAGTCTAACAAGAATACGTTGGTTAAAAAAAAAGATGATGTGAAGTGATAGGATTCTTAGCTGCAAAAAATATGTCTATGGCTGACACATCAAAGAATGAAAAGTGATGAAGAAGACTTTAGACAACAATACCGTTCAATACTGTTTGATACTGAGTTGTGCGTACTCAAGACAAAGGGCTTTCTCGAACTTTTAACACAGGCTTTGTTCTACTACAGACAAAGCTCATCAGGCTTATGATGATGAACTCATTAAATATGGCATTGTATGGTCAGCCTTTGAACATATTAAGAAAAGCACTTTAGACATGAGGAAATTGAAAATATTAAGAAAAGCACTTTAGACATGAGGAAATTGAAAATATTAAGAAAAGCACTTTAGACATGAGGAAATTGAAAATATTAAGAAAAGCACTTTAGACATGAGGAAATTAAATACTATTGAACATCTATTGAACATCAAGTGGCTTAGCCACTTGGCCATCTCACATCTCCTAAAAAAGATGTTCAGTAACTTAGTATTTAATGCACATCTGAAATCATGACACAGTCAGTCAGTCATCTGCATGTCCCTTGTGGAACTTTTCCTCCCTAACAGCTCTCCTGTATGCCTCTTAGCTGTAAGCAAGATGCCCTGCTGCTGATGCATCCATTTGCAGATTATGAACATGACACACAGAAAGGAAATGAAGTCATGACACAGAAATGTTATTGCTTAAATTAAATTTCTCAGAGGTACACATTATGGGATACAAACATACAGGATGGTCTCATGCAAATGTGTAGTGCATACTGTACAAATGACTTAAAAGTTTTCTTTTCTTCAGTACCACTTCCAGTTTATAACTCCAGTCTTAACCTAGTGCAGATTTAACTTTCCTGTGAAAAGTGAAGAATATCTATAGTTTATTATTATTACTAATATGGCCATCTATGCATGTATCTATTATAAATGAGTAACTGTAGCTATGTATTAATAGTCATGTCCTGACACTTCCCACTTAAACTCAAAATTTATTTTCCTTCACTGTGCATTCCTGTATAAATCTACAGAAGATGAAAGTTGTGTGCATTATTCAGAGCCAGAAAGCAAAAAAATATAAATGGACTTTCATGACAAGAGAACACCACCATAAAAAAAAATCAAAATCTGTAACATCAGTGGGCAAAAATATGTTTATAGTCTTTTTAGATATTAAAAGATCAAGTAGAAAAAAAAAGTTGTTGGGTACAAAAATAAATTCTTAAAGCTGCTGAGAAAAATCACTGCAGTGTTCCAGATCAATGAAGCATCCAGCTGGCTGAAACTGTATGGCTGACTGATCAAATATTATCAGAACACAGCATCTCTGCAATAGCACCAGGAATTACGTCGCTGAGAAAACCTAATCACTAACTTGTTAAACTTAGAACTTGCTGCCAACAGCAGGAGTAGAATTTCCATTATAATTGTAGTTAAATTCAGATTCTTTCGGTGAATAAAACAATCATGCTTTTTTTTTTCAATTTTTGTCCAGAGTCGATTACTGTCTTGTTGCCTACTCAAAATTCCTGTCATCCATTAACTATCATAATACATCTTTTCATTTTCCCCAATTACTTCTGAGAGTCCATGCACCATATTCCATTATTAACTTCAACACATCAGCACTTGCCCATACACTGCTAAGAGAACATCTGCAGAGGCTCGGAAACTTAGTCTCACCATGTTGGATTGTTCACCAACAGAGTTTACTTGACTCTGTCTGATTTTCATTTGTTCCTTAAACTTACAGAGCACAGCTTTGATCTGGATAACGTCATGAAGACCAAGGTGAAAGTGTGCGCTGTCCAAAATGTATGGGCCATAAAATAAAGTACAAAGAGCAACTGTGTAAAAGTAAAAAATAATAAATAGAATAACACCAAAAGACTGACTGGGAAAATTTTGACATTTTGTGCTTTCCCAGAGAAGAAGGAGCTGAAGTTCCACTGCAGTTATCTTCAGTGCTAAGATGGCATGTAAACAAATGTTGGAAGTGTTGAGTTCTAGGAGACTGAGTGAGAAAATGACAGGATAATTATACTTGGAATAGTCTATATTGTTAATATACACTCAACATGGTGTAACAAGATCTTCTTTCTTTATGCAGTTTAGTCACCTTGTAAAATGTCTCATTAAGAAAAAAAGTATACAAATATTATTGTGAACAATATAAAAACTGAACTTTTCATGTTTCAAGTGTACTTGCCTGTCTTGGTTTAAGGCATGAATAGTGTCAGACACTTCTTCATTCAGTTGGTCCATGAATCTTCGAAGTCTATGAAGTGATGTCTGAAGAAGTGCAAAGTCAGGGTGGGTAGGTGGTGTATACTGGGCCACTTGCTGTGGAAAAATCAGTTTAAGCTTCAAGGTTATCCCATTTATATTCATAAAATCTTCAGATTCAGGCCCCACTTTGAATATATAAATATTTTAAATTATTTTCTACCTGTTTACTGTATTTCCTCTCTTGCAAATTCCTTCTCGCAGCCATGAATACTTAGCTCAAGGCAAATGATTTATATTGTCATTTCCTAATATATTAATGATCTGTTATGTGACATATCAGATTTAGAATTTGGATTTTTTTTTCAATGAACAGAGAGCTAAATCATATGTTGCTATTATCAATAGGCTCATTTTAAAAAAAAATACTTCATTGAGCAATCTCATATAAGAATGATGATAAACATCACAGAAATGATGAAAAGAGTTAGTCATGAAATGGTGAGTAAAGACATAAAAACATCCATGTAATGTACTATAAACAGATCATTGGCAGCACGGATTACCTGTAGATGTAACAAGTATTTTGGTATATGTTGTACTGGAGCTAATAAGAGCGACATCAGATCTTCTCTCTGACAGCTGCTATGCTTTATTGCCTGTTGTTGAAATCAATAAAAAGTAATGTAAACCAGCCATCAAAGTTGCTGGCCTTGCAGTTAGACTGAAACATTTCAGGAAAATTTATGCTATTTGGTCAAAAATATTATTTTATGTACATTTAATGAACACTGTCTCACTTCATTTCTAGCAGAACCCTTACATTTAGTTCATGTGGCCATTACTGTTAAGAAGATAAAACTCCCAAAAATTATATTTTCCTGTGAATTATGTATGCACTAAATTACAACTGAAATGTGAAACTAGAACAATAAAATGTACAACAGACCTTCAGGAATGATCTAAATTCAGAAGATTGTGCCAGGATCCTTCTGAGACATGTGACAGCTGAGTACAAATCCTCAGTATACTCTTTGTACCACAGGAGGAATGAATCCTTCATGTTCAAGCATACAAAAAAATGGTAACAGTCACATCAACTTTCACAAAGAACAAAAGTGAAATCAATCATGATAGGTATAATCAATTTCTTGTATGAACATGAATAATACATACATCATCTGGAAGTTTCTTTTTTTTTATTTTAGTAAGTTGAATTCATGGAAAATAAAATATGCTGCAAAAACTCAGTTATCAAATCTAACTGAGAATATAAAAGGACAAGACAAACCAGAAAATCTAAAAAGTTATTTGCTTCTGGTGCATTTCTGCACTGACAATTTTTTTTTTTTTTTTGGCCAGTAAATTAAACCAGGCAATGTTTAACATAGAAACAGTAACAACACAGCATAGCGTAAAAAATAACAAGAAACCCATTTAAACATTATTGCCTAAAATTCATCTGTATCTTTCTGTGTCTAGGCTCTTACAATTTTTTTTATTTTAAGTTTAAAAAATAGTTTCTATGGGCTAGATTATTTGTCTTCAGAAAAATGTTATATTTTATGCTGCATAACTGCTACATTGAAAGAAATATGCTTGATTAACTATACAGGATGGGTGAAAAGTCCCACTACACCTATACAAGTAGCATAAAAAAAATTACATTACATATAACAACAGGTGTAGTGAGACTTTTAACCCTCCCTGTACTGAACATGACAGAAGTACTCCATTCACAGAGCTGCTTTCTCTGGGTGAAGTAACTGGCTTCAGACAGGCCCTCTGTATGTCTCAGTCTATGAAGATGACAACTGGTATCCCCTCTATCGTGCTTGCAAGGCACTGAGTTGGCGCCTCATCTCTTAAAAATCCAAAGACTCTAATGTTTCCTTGTCTTATGGTTCTTAATATGCTGCAATAATGTTTTCCTGTGAGGTAAGAATGCAGAGTAGTTCAAAATTTGGCTGAGCCGTAGATAGCCAATGGTCTTCAGTAATCATAATATTTCAAAATAATACACAACAAATCAGGTGAGCCCAATGATACTCCACAATGTTTTCATTGTTAATTTGCAATTGCTAACATAGGAAGAACATTTGTCACTCCCTGATGACTGAACATTTGTCATTTTTCTGCAAATATTCAAACAAAATATGTATTTATGTGGCTGATTTTAAAAATTTTTAAAAAAAAAAATACTCACAGAATTCTGAGAATCTGTAATTCTGGCCAATAGGTCAGCAACAGTCCCCATGTATGTCCAGTGCACTAACTTATCCTGAAGGCCAGTACAAATAAGGCAATGTTCAGCATACAGGTGGTCTAAGCATGATGGGAAAACCACACCTAATTCTCTGGCACTAAGAAAGCCCGCAGTCTGTAAGGGTGTCAGGTATGTATGTAGCAAGGACCACAGCTGAGAACAATAGTCCCTTTCAGAATCTGCCAGGTCTTTCACAGCTTTTTGCCTCAAAGCTAGTTGAATAAAAATGCAAAAAAAAAACAGTTATTTAATTTATGAACACAAAATGCAAATGAAGCATGCATTTTAAATATTATGACAGACTAACAGAGAAGGGATAAAGAACCTAGTTAAATGGAATTAAATAATAAAACTTCCTCTGATTATGTGGAAAAGTATATCTTGCTCCCTATGTTAAAGCAGTTTCTGTCTATTCAAGGGAACACACAGCTCTGGCAGGTAATCCTGTTTCAGTCATGAACTGGCCACTGTTCACTACTGAGTCATCTTCACAAATATATGATATACTATAATAACATAAGAATGAAGCACAGATTATATCAAGATCTGTAATTTAGGCAGACTTATCCAAGGAAGCCAGGCCACATGGTCTGAATGGGCACTAAAGCTGTAGGACTGCCACCAGAACCTAAGGGGAACTTTGTCCTCACAACATGGTTCAATATTTAGAATAACTTTGTATTTAAGTGCAGAAGAAAAAGATATATAACACGTGACGTATGAAATATAAAAGAGATAATATAAGGCATTCTATGCTAGACAATAGAATACACCAAAATGAAGTTGGTGTTTTCACCTGTCTGGCATGGAATACTTCGTATGATCATGGACATTTTTAAATGAATTATTTAACCAAACACATACAGTGACCAGTATTGAATAATACAATGTGTTTGTCAGTTTTCAAATAAGTCTCTACTTAAAATGTTTGAGCTTGTGTATGCAAGATTGTGAGTACAAACTTTATGATAGTATGATAGACAAAAACACTTTATCATTCATTCATTTGCATGTCCCTTGTGGAACTTTGCCTCCCAAACAGCACTCCTGTAGTCCTCTAGGTTGTGAGTAAGATGGCCTGCTGCTGATGCATCCATTTGCAGATCATCAATAATGACTTGCAGCCATCTTCACCTTGGTCTTCCTCTCTTTCTTTTTTCCCATTATGTACCCTTCCAATATGGTCTTCTCTAGATTATCATGACGTTTAATGTGTCCAAAATATTTAAGATTTCTCTTTTTAATACTCTTTACTAGCCAGCCCTCTTCAATATTAAGTTCTTGTAGTATGGATAAATTTATTCTTTTTTGTGTCCATGATATTTGAAGAACTCTTCTGTAGCATTTACATTCAAAGGCATTTATGTGTTTCTCAGATGTTCTGTTAAGTGTCCAGGTCTCACAGGCATATGTTGTGATGGGAAAAATGCGTGCCTTTAAAAATCTTATTTTTGTAGTTCTGTCTGTTCCTCTCCACAGATTATTTAGTTGTTTTACTTTCTGAAGACCGGTAGATGTCCTCCTTTTAATTCCCTCATTTTATCTCCATTATTAGTTAGCAGTGATCCAAGATATTCAAAACTCTCCACTTCTTCCAGTTTTTCCTCATTGATACATATATCAGCTGCCTTGTTTGTTTTGTCAGTTGTCATCAATTTAGTTTTCTTCGCATTAAGATAGAGGTTCTGCTCTTCACTACTCTTATGGACTGACATAATTAGTTTTTCCATTCCTTTTTGTGTTGTGGACACAAAAACACTGTAAGATAGACAAAAACACTGTAAGAGATATTAAATCACTCATTCTTTCTTTTCCACAGTTATGGTTGAAAGGCAAGGACTAAAACATGCTGGAGATCCACTGCATTTAGCACCCCATGCAAAGATGACACAAGCTGAAGATGACACTTTAAAGGAACAAAGGACACTTACCAGCACTGTCTGTGTCATTATTTCTGTTGGGTGCCATTGAACTGGCCGGCATGCTATGTCGTCTGTTTCCTGTGTGGTCTGAGACAAGGCGCGCTGCCCTTGAAGCATAATGGGGTATTCTTCGAGTCTCCTGTTCCTCATCCTCATCACTTGACTGGTATAGATTGACCTTGAGGCACTTCTCACTCAGAGCCTGGGTTAAGGTAAGACTTTTGCACGCTATGGCTACAACATCATCATCTGATTTGAAAAAAAAAAAAAAACCAGTGAAAGTTAGTGAATAAAGAAATGCATTAAACTCTCTTCAAAGAAGTTTTAAAAAATTTTCAGCCCTTTCAAGGACTGCCCAAGATACATACTGTAATAAGGATGCTTTTCATTTTTTTAAATAGAAAGAAAAGTGCCATGCCATGACTTGATTCAGTCTATCATGCAAACCGTCCACTGTATACATGACAGCAGTGTTGTCTGAGACCAGAGAGTCATAACTGGTCAAGACCCCATCCTGCCTAGATTACTCCCAGCAATGAGCTTTAGCATTACTATTGTCTAGTCAGTGGGATGTGGGTTAACATGTTCTGCATGATGGTGGACACTGACGAAAAAAGTCTGGCTTCAAGTCCATTCAGAAAAGTTCAGAAAGCCTCCATCCCTTTCCAAATGTTATATCTTTGTTCCAAGATCTTGACTGTGGTTTCTGCACCCATCCAACAATAAACATCCAAATAGATCTGAAACACTTAACAACATCTCCAAATTGTTAAAATGACAACCCCCATTAGAATATGCCAAAAAAAAAAAATCATTTTAATGTAAATTTTACTCCATGTTGAGGCCTGTATTAAGCATATAAATTCACATGTATTCAACACACACACAGCTGTGCTATATTCATTATCACTTTTGCCAAACATGTATATCAAAATTGTTTAAGTAGTGATTCAGTACATAAACCAAATAAATGTATTTAGTCATATTTTACAAGTTTACATTTAAATTTCTATTTCAAATTCTTGAACTGAGTAAAGAACAGAATCTCTGCTATGAGTTATAGCATTTCAAACTTTGATTTATATCCAGTCACATACCTCCATCAAGTGCACCACTGTTAGCCATGTTATGAAGATCAGCTTCTGTAGGCAGTTTTGACAATTTTGTATTCCATTCCTCAAGAGGTGTTGAGGTATCATCTGGCAAGTCCAATCTACCATGAAAGATGGACAAATATTACTGAAGTACTTTAATGTTAATCACCATTTCATGTCAGTCAGTCACAAAACCTTAACACACCAAGGGGATGTAATATACTGGAAGGAGCAACCTAATGCATCACACTTTCACACTTGTGAAACTTTGCAATGTCTTTCATCATACTCTGTAAACAGGCAGTAGAATATTTCACCTAAGCATAATTTATAGGAATGTCCTTCTCATAAATTAGCAGTGAATATAGCATTCCTCACATGAGAGTTTTAATGGGTTTTGTATAGGTTTTGTATCACTTATACCTTCTGCATTATTTTTATCCAGTTCAGGAATAGCATTATTTATTTGGCTTTTTAAAGCTAACTGACCAGCTACACTGATGGCACATAAACTTCCATACTTCAACAAGATTCTCTCTCTCTCTCTCTCTCTCATTTCTTCCTCATTCTGGAAGGGCAGAATGTAAGATGGGCCTGCGTGCCCAATTCTTTACCCCTTAAAAATAAAGATCATTCATTCATTCATTCATTCATGCATTCATTCATTCATTCATTCATTCAGTCTATCTCTGGTCCATGTTAATCACTTGTTGGTCATCACTAATTTCCACAACCATCTGTCTTATGCTCTTTCTATAAAATGAGTGCTGGACTGTGCTCCATGCTACTTTTTCAGTCTGTCAAGTATCTTGTTCCTTTGTCTTCCTCTGTCCCTTTTCCCTCCAGTTTTCCTGTTGACATTAGGTGTTGCACTCTGCCTCTTCTCAAAACAATCTAGACTGTCATTTCTAAATTTTGTCAAAATTTCTCTCGTTTGCCCATTTGTGTTCTTGGCTGTCCATAATATTCTCATCGTTCTTCTTAGGAACCAAATCTCTGCTGTTTCCAGTAGATTCTGAATCAACAAAATTCTAGCTTCTTTTACCTATTCCCACTTTTTTGTTCCAAAACTACCACCATTTCTTCTGATCTACTTTTTTCCATAATTTCATGCAAACTCCTCATGCAATGCAAACTTCCTAGCTCTCTTCTTTGGCCTGACAGCCTAATCTCTCTCTCTCTTAAGCTGACAAACAGTTATACATATTGATGCTCATCCTCCCCCCTTCTTTCTCTCTCTCTCATATACACACACAATATCTTACATCTTACATCCTTCCCGTGCTGTTAAACATCACATAGGGCTCGTATAGTTGTTTGCCAAGATTTCCTGTTTTCGGCGAGTCTTTCAACTTCATCAAGGGATGTTATGCCCACTAAACTGGCTTCTCTTAACAATGTCCTCTTTAGAGTTTCATGTGGTCGACCTCTTTTTCTTTGGGCTGTTGTGGTCCACTTGATAGCTTGTTTTGGTATTCTCTGGCTGTTTCTTCTCATCACATGGCCTACATATGTCCATCTTCTTTCTCTGATCACCCCTTGAGACAGGTTGTTGTTTGCTCATCTATCTCATCTTAACACACACATTATACTCTATGAAATTTTACAATTTATGTCTGATGTAAGGTTCAAAAAACCAGTTTTAAGAAGTAACACAAACAAATGTGGTACAATGTAAATGTGGAACTCACAACTTACAATTTGCTCAATAATCCTTACCTGTCTCTGTCACTGTGAGCTTTGCTGTCCTGTGAACTGCCCCTGTTAGACCTCACTTCTTCCAGGTGATCCTTCATGATCTTCTGATGATCCTTAATTTGTTTCACACTCTTTGTCAGAGAGCTCAGTTGATTCTGAAGGTGAAAAATTAAAAATATATTGTGAACAAGAGCACTGAATCTCAATCAAACATTTTGTCAGAGAATGGAGACTCACAAATAGCATATCATCTCAAAAATGAACAGCATCTAAAATGCCAAATATTTTTGCTAAAAATTGAATCACTGACTTTTGGAGGGAAAAAAGAATTATTACAAATCACAAAATTTTGGGAAAAATTTAACCAAATAACAAAATTTTGTTATAATCTACAGAAAGACTTGTCTTTTTTGTTCTGAAAACTACAATACAATACAAATCATTGAAATTCTTTTAGAACTAAGTCATGACTACTAAAAGACATCAGCAGATAACACCAGCATCAAACCTTGATCTCGTGAATTGTCTCTGTAAGATCATCCAGTTGTCGTTGTTGCTGTTTCTGCAGTTTCTTGCTATGGTTTGCCTCCCCTTCATCTTTGCCCTGTATCTTTGACAGCTCTTGCAGTGCTGTCTGGAAACCGTCCTTCATCTCCAGAACCATGTCCTGAAGCTGGTGAAGACACAGAAAGCAGGTTCTATTTTCTTATATATTTTGGACACCTACTGACCTACATAACAGACACACCAATAAACATTAACACTGGAAACCATACTATGAAGCAAGTAATGCATTTCAAATACCTCGGAAGTATTTTCTCAACAAAAGGAAAAATAGACATGGAGATCGAAAACAGATGCAACAAAGAGAACCAACTTATCAAGCAAATGGCTCCCATACTAAACAACAAGCATGTCTCACTGGAAACCAGAAGAACTATCTATAAGACAATCTTCATACCAACTTTATGCTATCAATGCCAGGCATAGATGCCGACAGCAAAAGACAAGAGGACAATTACAACAACTGAAATTAGATTCTTGAGAAGAATTCTTGGAATATCAAGAATGGACAGAATCAGAAATGATGTCATTAGAAATAAAGTAGGAGTTGAACTCATTCTGAACTATATTAAAAAACAGCAAATAAAATGGTTGGGTCATGTATCACGACTACCAACAGAACATGTACCACAGAGAGCAATGTTTTACAGACCACACAAAGGCAGAGGAAGGGGCCGCCCATGCAAACGATGGACCGATGGTATAGCAGAGTCCCTGAACATCTCAATGTACGAAACCAACAGGTGAGCCATTGGGAGACAATTGCACTTCACCTCCACACCTAGCAGTAAATTAGGAAAGACAAGACAAGACAAGACAAGACACTGACCTACATATAGGCTTCAAATTCCTATAAGACAGATTTATCCTGTCTAGTCATATCTGTGATGTGAGGAACTGCCTTAGAATCCAGTCTGTAGATTCATTCTCCCTTGAATATTTATTTTCTTAACTTAATATGTGAACCCTCGGGCTCATGGGTGGTAAAGTGATTACTGCACCAGTCTCATGGCAAAGGCTGGTGGTTTGAATCTTCCCAGTCACCCAGCTTTACAAATAGGGTACACTGCTTCTTCTGGAGCTGGGAAAGGAAAGGCAGGCAGACGTGATGCTGACCACGTCATCCTCGAGTGTGCTGTCAAGTCAAGGAGAATATAGATACTAACACTGTATCTCCTAGGTGCCTCTATGGCATAATAATGTTGCCTTTACCTACGTGAACCCTTGAAACATGAATGAACTATATTTTTTATATAATTAGCAACAAAATATGTTTTCAATGAACAACTTATTTAGGAAAATTCTTACACAGGATTAAAATGCAATAAACTAGTTGATCTAAAAAAAATTGACACGCTACAGAAAGTTTTTTCAGAATGATTTGTTCAAGCATAAATCATGTAATCAGCAAGAATTATAGATACTTTGGCAGCACAGATCATAAATAAAAAAGAAATAAAGAGGGCCAGAACAAAAAAAAAAAAAGAAACTAAAATTTCGAGTCCTGTTCTCCTGTGCATGCCAAGTAATTACGTTTTCTAACAGCAATTTTTCTTTATATTCCACACACTCTATTTCTTATATTCTATTACCGTTCATAAACTGTTCATTATGAGAAGAAGTGGATGTTAGAATATGTCTAACAAATGTGATGATGAGATAAGTAAATATTCAAGGAAGTCAGGAAATTAACATTTAGTTTACTTGGACTCTTGCCTAATGGTTTGTTGTTGTTTTTTTTTTGGATGATGAGCTTCACTGCGGCAAACAGCGTTTTTCACATAAGTAAACATGCTACTGTCAGTCAGCCAGTCGGTCAGTCAGTCATTTGCATGTCCCCTGCGGAACTTTGCCTCCCTAACAGCACTCTTGTAGGCCTCTCGGTTGTAAGCAAGATGCCCTGCTGCTGATGCGTCCATTCGCACATCATCAACAATGTCTCGCAGTCTCATCTTCGCCTTGGTCTTCCTCTCTTTCTTTTTGCCACTGAGTACCCTCAAAGACTTGTCTTCTCTAAATTATCATGATGTTTAATATGTCCAAAATATTTAATATGTCCAAAATATTTAATATGTCCAAAATACCACACTACTGTACACATCTCAAATACAAAAATAAAAGAAAAAAAAGTACTGGTACATGAAGAAGCAAATCAAAAAGCTATCAGGACTAACAGCCGTTGTCCAAACAGATTAAGTACATTAGGGGTTTTCAAGCTTTTCAATATATTTGACCCCAAATGGATTGCCTAATATGTCCCCAAACCCAGTTCAGCAGACTGTTGAATCATCATCATCATTGCCAGTCCTATTAGGTACTAGTATGACTTCAAAAGATGTCACCGGCTTGGTTTTATTTTATCATCCATATCTCTCTCACTGAACCTTAAGTGCCCAGGGCACATGGAGGTTCCGCAAGGGTTTTCCACAAATGCCTGTCCTTTGCCTTTTTTTCTGCTCTTGCCCAGGTGAGCCTTCTATTGCTCAACATCCTCTCTGTTGTTCTTCTCCGTGTCTCTTTTGGTGTACCCTTACTTCTGATCCCCTGTGGTGTACATCTTAGTGCTATTTTTGGTAGTGAGTTGTCAGTCATCTGGAGCACATGTCCCAACCATTGCCAGCGTCTTTCCTCAATAATTGTTGTAGTGGCTTCATCTGCCTTTCTGCCAACAAGATGTTATTTCTTATGGTATTTGGCCAAAATATTTTTCTAATTCTTCGTAAACATTTAGTCTGGAAAGAATTGTTTTCTATGGTTTTGGTGATTTTCCAGCATTCACTTCCATAGAGTAGTACACTTAGAACATTACTCTTAAATATTCTGATTTTTTGTACTCATGCTTAGTTTTTTAGATTTCCATATAGTCTGCAGCATTGCAAAAGCCAGGTTTGCTCTAGTAAGTCTGCTGTTGATGTCCTCTGTGCTGTCTCCATTTTCTACTACTCTACTGCCAAGATATACAAATTTGTTGACCTCCTCCACTAACTTGCTATTTACTTTGAGTACATTTCTGTTGTTCACATTTTGCTTCATTAACTTTGTCTCTCCTACATTGATCTTTAGTCCTATGTTGTTTGCATTCTGAGTTAGTTTGTTTATTTTATCTTGCATTTTCCAAAGTGCATCTCTGTTGACACTGTCAAAGGCTTTCTCAAAATCTATAAACAATGTATATGTTGTGCTATGCCACTCATTTGCCTGTTCTAATATTTGTCTAAGTACAAATATGTGGTCTATGCATGATCTTCCTTTCATAAATCCTGCCTGTTCTTTCTGAAATGTTCCCTCAAGTGCTGGTACAATTCTGTTGATGATTATTCTGCAAAATACTTTACTGGTGAGTGGCAGTAGGGTAATGCTTCTCCAGTTCCTGCAATCTCTGAGGTCACCTTTCTTTGGTAGTTTTACTATAAGGCCAGTTTTCCACTCCTCTGGAGCTTTTTCTAGATTCCAAATTTGTTGTAGTATCCGGCAGAGTTGTTTTGGTGTTTCTGTTTCTTCTGCTTTCAACATCTCAGCAGTCACTTCATCTTCACCTGGTGCCCTGTCTAATTTTAGCTTCTTTATTGCCTCCTTTACTTCACTTATTGTTATTGGTCCTGTATTGATGTTTAGTTCCGTTTTTGCTTCAGGTATGACTATTGTTTGAGCTGCTTGTGTTCTGTTTAGTAGGGTGTTAAAGTGTTCTCTCCATCTTTCAATTCTTTCTCTTTCTTCACTGACCAGTTGTCCCTTATGTGTCCTTACCGCACTCTTACATCTTGTGCTGAAGTTACCTGTCATCTGCTTTGTGATTTTGTATATGGTTTTCATGTCATTTGCATATGCTGCTTTCTCTGCTGCATCTGCTAAGTTGTCATGGTATTGACGTTTATCTTGACGGCATGATTCCTTCACTTCTTTGTCTTTTTGTGCATAATTACTTAAAACTTGTTCTTTTAGCCTTTTTGATTTGGTGTTCAGTAATTTTTTCTTGATTTCCTTTCTTTGCTCTATCTTTTCCCATGTGGTCTTGTTTATCCATTCCTCTTTTCTCTGTTTCAGATATCCCAGCACCTCTTTTGCTGTTTCCTGTAGTGTTTTACTGAACTCTAGTATGGACATTTCTGCTTCAACTTGTAGGACACTGAAGTGGTTCTTAAGTACTATTGAGAATTCATTCCTTGTTTGCTGGTCTTTTAGTTTTCTTGTATCAAAATGTATCTTTCTGTGTTCTCCGACTTTGGCTTTCCTTAATTTAAATTTTATTTTTGCTGCCAGTAGGTTGTGATCACTTCCTACATCTGCTCCTTTCCTTGCTCTCACATCTTGTAGTGACCGTTTCCACTTGTTGTTTATTAGTATGTGATCAATTTGGTTTTCTGTGGTTTTATCTGATGACCTCCAAGTCACTTTATGGATGCTTTTATGTTGGAAAATTGTCCCTCCGATAGTCATCATGTTTTCTTCACAGAAACTGCACAGTCTTTCTCCATTTTCATTTATTTCTCCAATTCCTTCTCTTCCCATGATTCTTCTTCTATCTTCATTTCCTTCAGCTACTTTTGCATTGAAGTTGCCCAAGATGAGTAGCATATCATGCTTGGGTATTGTTTCTACTGCTTCTTGGAGGCTGTTGTAAAAATCTTGTTTTAATTCCTCTTCAGCTGCTTCTGTTGGTGCATAACAAACTATAATAGACAGCTTCATGAATCTTGAGTTGAAGCGTGCATATAATAATCTCTCATTTATAGGGGTCCATTTCAGCAATGCTCTTGATGCTTCTTTTGTTATAATCAATGCTACTCCTCCTTCATGATGATCTTCTTTACCTGATCATATTATTATATCTTCTGTGTGTTGTGTTGTTAATTTCCTTCTGCCTTGTCCTGTCCATCTTGCTTCTTGTATTCCTAGTATGTCTAGTTTGTATCTGTGCAGTTCCTTGATGGTTTGTGCTAGTTTTCCAGTCTGATTAAGTGTTCTTACATTCCAGCTGCCTATTTGCATCTTGTGTTTAGGTTCCAGGAGGTCTGCAGTTGGGCTGGGGACTTCCAGTGGCTGTCTTTCATCCACAACCTTCATGGGCTCAGTTTCCTGATAAGCATTTCTCCTTCCACCTGCATTTGTTTTTTCCCTTGCTTCTGTTTCTGTAGCAGTCTGATAGTTTTTTTACCAGATAGGGTTGCTGGCCCTATGCCGAAGCCTCCTTAGTCGCCTTTTGCGATCATGCGTGGTAGGGTACAGTGGTCCTATTCTTTGCAGATCCTGGGTACCACACAGGGGGATCATCCATATAATTACAGCAAATTGCCATTCATATGATATTTACAATCCACATGACTGTTTGGAATAGAACAGACAAAAGAAAATTCCAGTCTAACGACATTTTAAAAAATGATTTGATCACAGATTGAATCCTACACTCCCCATAAGAAAAACTATAAATAAGCATTTATAGCCTTCCCTAAATACACTTTCTAGCATCATACAGGTCATCAGATAAGTATTTTCCCCCATTTTTACCTGCTATACACCATTTATGTAAGTTTAGTCGTTCTCCTCTTTTCTTACTTCCTCGTTTTGTGCTTTTTGTATGAACAAGGATAATGCCAACATGTTACAGCAACGTTTTCCATTAATGAATAAAAATGATCCTATGTTTTTCTTTCTAATAATTAAATTATTTGTTATTGCATCTTCATTTGCAGTGACTTTATGTATATTTTGTCTGTATATTTAGTTTTATATACGTATACACAGAAACCGTGTCACGTTATCAATTCTGGCGATCAGCAACAGCCTCTGTGTATCTGTGTTTTCTGAAGACTGGAATATTGTGAGACTCCAAGCTACCTGTAAAACATAAACCTTCTCTTACGTGGTTTGTAAACTCCAGTTTAAAATGCTATATTTGATGTTCTTTTTTTTTTTAATCCCACATTTTCCTCTCCATGTGCTATAACCATGATTAGGCAGGTGGTTCCGTCCAGGCAATGTTAATATATATATTTTTGTTATGTTATGTCCCAAACATTGCCGTTATGTTATAAACGCCAGTGAATGTCGTATGTTGAACTACTGCTTACATTTCACCCTGAATTTATTTTACAAGCTTTAAACTGAATGTGCTATATCAGCCACAGTGTACATTACATTCGGGATAAGAAAAAAACTACAAAGACTTCATCTGGATGTCAGATGTGAACATAGAGACCTCCATATCTTGCTGGTGCATGCACACACTAGCGTTCGTAAACAGTTCTTTTCTTTCATGCAAAGCATAGCCTTACCCTCACACGCGTACTGACGGTTACCCTCCCCCCCCCTCCTCTCTCTCTCTCATACACGCACACACACACCATTGGTAACCCTGGATGCAGAAGTACTTGCTTTTGTACTTGTAAAATCTCCATGTAACTGCGAGCTGGTGTTCATTGCAGCTGATGCTGTGAAGGTGTTGAGGCACATCATAGTATCGGGCTGGGGACCTCCAGTGGCTGGCTTTCATCCACAACCTTCATGGGCTCATTTTCCTGATAAGCATTTCTCCTTCCACCTGCGGGTTATGGCAGCTATATTTTGTCAGTCCTGGAGTACAGCTAGAAAGCAGGGGGTGTACACTGCTTCTTTAGCAGACTCTACCACCATGGGGACTATGGCGATCCCTGCCCTGCAACAGCCAGGCTATGCCTGTTACTGGGGGTACCAACGGAGAGGTGGGACAGGGTCTTGGTCAGCTGTGGTTCGCTAACCTTGACTCTAGCACGTCAGCTATGGGTCGCTAATTGCCTCATCGGACAGCGCCTTCATCCACAATGCAGAAGTAAACTGCTGTTTAAAGCCAAGAGTCCAGCTATGCCACTAACAGCTGCAGGTAATACGGGCGTATTACATGCAGGCAACATCAACGTCTTACATGCAGCCAACATCAATGTCTTACATGCAGGCAACATCAACGTCTTACATGCAGGCAACATCAACATCTTACATGCAAGCAACATCAACGTCTTACATGCAGGCAACATCAACGTCTTACAAACAAGCTCGGATTCTAACATTTCACTGCCATAAGAACTCTGACAATAGGATGTGGGACACTGACAGGGAGAGAGAGAGAGAGAGAGAGAGAGTGAGAGAGAGAGAGAACTAAGGTATAGAGATGTAAAACAGCATCTAACTGTTGCATGAATGTGAAAAGTGAAAACAAAGACGGACAAAACAATAACAGACGTATTAGCAGAACGCATAACAAACCAATAACAGAAGTCTTAGTAGAACGCATGCGTAGTTACCAAAACAATAACAGAAGTCTTAGTAGAACGCATGCGTAGTTACCAAAACAATAACAGAAGTCTTAGTAGAACGCATGCGTAGTTACCAAAACAATAACAGAAGTCTTAGTAGAACGCATGCGTAGTTACCAAAACAATAACAGAAGTCTTAGTAGAACGCATGCGTAGTTACCAAAACAATAACAGAAGTCTTAGTAGAACGCATGCGTAGTTAACAAAATACAAGAGCAAGGGTCGCTGCATAACTTAACACTGGGGAGGAAACACGTGAAAAAGTATATCAAAAGTAGGATGTAAACTGGGGAGCTATGAGGGAGGGTGGTTATGGGGTATTGTTTACTCGTGCAAGACAACGATAATGAAAGAAATCCAGTTATCATGAAGGATCCCCTTCTTGCCAGAGAACAATCGTGGACCATTCATTAAAAAAAAAAGTAATAAATAGAATCCAAACGATGCTAAAAATTTTTTTTCACTCGAGTCAGTCCATTTACAGGTGTGTGGACCCCCTCAAAAATCCCTCAGTGGATCACAAAGGGGTTCACGGATCCCAGGTTAATGACCTCTGATGCAGACTGAGCACCGAGCCGAACACGTTGCGCGAGATAGAAGGATTGTAAGTTCTTTATTTGCCTGCGCAAAACTGACACGAACGTGAGGTGGCAGCACAGCGCAGGGACAGATCACTTCTTCTTGGGCGGTTTCATTTTATACTATGGCATATTGTATCGGCCTGTAAGTCATAAGAAAGAGAGGGGATATATATATATATATGAAAGAATAGAGAGAAGAATGTTGTTTGCTTTATAACTTGTTCAAGTATCGCGAAGGACAATTCTAAGTAGCCTCGTACTTTTGCTATTTGGTTTTATGTTTCTAGCTGACATATATCAACATGCTTGCCCCCCCAACCTTCCCCTGACATATATCAACATGCTTGCCCCCCAACCTTCCCCTGACATATATCAACATGCTTGCCCCCCCAACCTTCCCCTGACATATATCAACATGCTTGCCCCCCCCCCAACCTTCCCCTGACATATCACATGCTTACCCCCCCCCCCCAACCTTCCCCTGACATATATCAACATGCTTGCCCCCCAACCTTCCCCTGACATATATCAACGTGCTAGCCCCCCCCCTACCCTACCCTGACACATACCAACATTCTTGCCCCCCACCTTCCCCTGACATATATCAACGTGCTTGCCCCTACCCTCCCCTGACATATATCAACGTGCTTGCCACCTCACCCTCACCTGACATATATCAACGTGCTTGCCCCCTACCCTCACCTGACATATATCAACGTGCTTGCCCCCTCACCCTCACCTGACATATATCAACGTGCTTGCCCCCTACCCTCAGCTGACATATATCAACGTGCTTTCCCCCACCCTCCCCTGACATATATCAACATGTTTGCCCCCCACCCTCCCCTGACATATATCAACACGTTTGCCCCCCACCTTCCCTTGACATATATCAACGTGCTTGCCCCCTCACCCTCACCTGACATATATCAACGTGCTTTCCCCCACCTCCCCTGACATATATCAACGTGCTTTCCCCCACCCTCCCCTGACATATATCAACATGTTTCCTCCCACCTTCCCCTGACATATATCAACGTGCTTTCCCCCACCTTCCCCTGACATATCAACGTGCTTTCCCCCACCCTCCCCTGACATATATCAACTGTTTGCCCCCCCACCCTCCCCTGACATATATCAACATGCTTGCCCCCATCCCCTGACATATATCAACATGCTTGCCCCTCCATCCTACCCTGACATATATCAACATGCTTGCCCCCCACCCTCACCTGACATATATCAACATGCTAGCCCCCCCCCCTGACATATATCACATGCTTGCCCCTCCACCCTACCCTGACATATATCAACATGCTTGCCCCCCCACCCTCACCTGACATATATCAACATGTTTGCCCCCCACATTCCCCTGACATATATCAACGTGATTGTCCTCCCCACCCTACCCTGACATATATCAACATGCTTGCCCCCCCCCCCACCTGACATATATCAATATGTTTGCCCCCCACCCCACCCTCCCCGGAGACATATCAACCTGCTTGCCCCCCCTACCCTACCCTGACACATATCAACATTCCTGACCCCACCCTCCCCTGACATATATCAACATGCTTGCCCCTCCACCCCACCCTCCCCTGACATATATCAACATGCTTGCCCCCCACCCCACCCTCCCTTGACATATATCAACATGCTTGCCCCCCACCCCACCCGCCCCTGACATATATCAACATGCTTGCCCCCCACCCCACCCTCCCCTGACATATATCAACATGCTTGCCCCCCACCCCACCCTCCCCTGACATATATCAACATGCTTGCCCCCCACCCCCACCTGACATATATCAACATGCCTGCCCCCCTACCCTCCCCTGACATATATCAACGTGGTTCCCCCCCACCCTCCCGACATACATGCTTCCCCCCCACTCTCCCCTGACATATATCAACGTGCTTGCCCCCCACCCTCCCCTGACATACATGCTTGTCCCCCACTCTCCCCTGAAATATCAACGTGCTTGCCCCCCCCCCACTCTTCCCTGACATATATCAACGTGCTTGCCCCCCCCATCTCCCCTGACATATATCAACGTGTTTGCCCCCCACTCTCCCCTGACATATATCAACGTGCTTGCCCCCCCCCACTCTCCCCTGACACATATCAACATGCTTGCCCCCCACCCTCCCCTGACATACATGCTTGCCTCCCCTCTCCCCTGACATATATCAACATGCTTGCCCCCCCCCCCCTCTCCCCTGACATATCAACGTGCTTGCCCCTCCAACCTCCCCTGACATACATGCTTGCCTCCCACTCTCCCCTGACATATCAACGTGCTTGCCTCCCACTCTCCCCTGACATATATCAACGTGCTTGCCCCCCCCCCTCTCCCCTGACATATATCAACGTGCTTGCCCCCCACTCTCCCCTGACATATACAACATGCTTGCCCCCCCCCACCCTCTCCTGACATACATGCTTGGCCCCACTCTCCCCTGACATATATCAACGTGCTTGCCCCCCACTCTCCCTTGACATATATCAACGTGCTTGCCCCCCCCCACTCTCCCCTGACACATATCAACATGCTTGCCCCCCCCCACCTTCCCCTGACATACATGCTTGCCCCCCACCCACCCCTGACACATATCAACATGCTTGCCCCCCCCCACCTTCCCCTGACCTACATGCTTGCCCCCCACCCGCCCCTGACACATATCAACATGCTTGCCCCCCCCCACCTTCCCCTGACATACATGCTTGCCCCCCACCCACCCCTGACACATATCAACATGCTTGCCCCCCCCCCTTCCCCTGACATACATGCTTGCCCCCCACCCACCCCTGACACATATCAACATGCTTGCCCCCCCCCACCTCCCCTGACACATATCAACATGCTTGCCCCCCACCCACCCCTGACACATATCAACATGCTTGCCCCCCCTACCCACCCCTGACATATATCAACATGCTTGCCCCCCACCCTCCCCTGACACATATCAACATGCTTGCCCCCCACCCCCCCTGACATATATCAACATGGTTGCCCCCCCTCCCCTGACACATATCAACATGCTTGCCCTCCCACCCACTCTTGACATATATCAACATGCTTGCCCCCCACCCTCCCGTGACATATATCAACATGCTTGCCCCCCCCACCCTCCCCTGACATATATCAACATGCTTGCCCCCCACCCTCCCCTGACATAAATCAACATGCTTGCCCCCCACCACCCTCCCCTGACATATATCAACATGCTTGCCCCCCACCCTCCCCTGATATATATCAACATGCTTGCCCCCCCCCCCCTCCCCTGACATATATCAACATGCTTGCCCCCCACCCTCCCCTGACATATATCAACATGCTTGCCCCCCACCCTCCCCGACATATATCAACATGCTTGCCCCCCACCCTCCCCTGACATATATCAACATGCTTGCCCCCCCCACCCTTGCCTGACATATATCAACATGCTTGCCCCCCCCACCCTCCCCTGACATATATCAACATGTTTGCCCCCCCTCCCCTGACGTATATCAACATTCTTGCCCCCCACCCTCCCTTGACATATATCAACATGCTTGCCCCCCACCCTCCCCTGACATATATCAACATGCTTGCCCCCCACCCCCCCACCCTCCCCTGACATATTCAACATGCTTGTCCCCACCTCACCCTCCCCCTTTTAATCATTTTTAAATAGTTTGATTCTTTTTAAAACTTAATTGTGCCTACACATGGTTAAATCTGGCATGTAGTATATTCTATCTTTCATCACATTATCTTAAATTTATCAAGTACGATATTTTATCTTTCATCACCTTATCTTAAATTTATCAAGTACGATATTTTATCTTTCATCACCTTACCTTAAATTTATCAAGTACGATATTTTATCTTTCATCACCTTACCTTAAATTTATCAAGTACGATATTTTATCTTTCATCACCTTATCTTAAATTTATCAAGTACGATATTTTATCTTTCATCACATTATCTTAAATTTATCAAGTACGATATTTTATCTTTCATCACATTATCTTAAATTTATCAAGTACGATATTTTATCTTTCATCACCTTATCTTAAATTTATCACGTATGACACACTTTCTGTTACTGTAGTCTCTTTTAGTTAGCATAATTTATCTTTCATCATTTATCTTTCTATCTTTCTCTCTTTTCCTCTTCTTTTCCTCCACCTTTCTCTTTTGCCCTACCTCTTGTCATCCCATCTCTATCATTTATTCTATGGCAGGCCCTTCCCTCCAGTTTTCTAAGCCTCCCTCGTTTATTACACCCCCCCCCCTTCCCCACTGTTCCGATGATAAGTCGGTAACGCGGCTGACCTTTCTCTGTAGCTACTGAAAGTCCTCTCAGTGTCTGCTCAAAGACTGTTGATGTTTCGGTTCGTGAATGTTGTTTCTGTAATGTTTTTACGATCTTCTACAAATGTATATGCAGAGAGAGAGAGAGAGAGAGAGAGAGAGAGAGAGAGAACGAACGAACATACTTTATTTTCAAAGGGTTAAGAATTGGGCACGCAGGCCCGTCTAACATTCTGCCTTTCATCATACAGCTTTCACTCAGTCACAGTCATTCAGCATTTGTTAATGAGCATAATAATCATGAAGACACATTAAATGATTACATAAATAAATAATAAACTTATCTCATGTCCATACATTCTACACTCTGATTTATGCAACAACATGAACACTTTGCATTCTTACATTCATTCAAAACTAACAAATTTATAGAAAAGCAGTATTTTTAAAAATTACAACACTCAAGCATTTTAAACTACTTTAAACTATGCTTAGGGAGGCATATAGTCCATATCAAACAGATGTTGACAAAGTTATAAGAACGACAAAGTTATAAGAACGAATATTACTTATATGTTTTACGTGAATTGGTAGGGCATTCCAAAGGTGGGCAGCTGAGTAGAAGCTTTTTGTAAACATGTCAAGCCTTGGTTTTGTGAGAATACAATTGGTTAAGCGTTGACTGTGTTTTGTGTTGGATTTGAACAACGACCACAGATAGGGTGGAGCATTGTGCGATAGAATTTTATGAATTAACTTGGCCTTGTTGAAAAGAAATCTCTTCTTGAGGGATAAAATATCAAAATGTTTGTCCTTATTTGTAATACGTGCTGCATGTTTGTGATCTATAAGCTTTACTGCTCGTTTTTGAAGTGAGTAAAATCTTTTCATGTTTGACATGGAACAGCCATCCCAGACTGTGGAGCAGTAGTCCAAGTGTGTTTGTATCTGTGATATGTAGTATGTTTTTCTGGTGCCTGTGTCAAGAAAATGTTTAATTTTAGTAAATTAGTAAACTTTTTGTGCAGTGAGTTTCGTTAGATTGTCTACATGATAATTCTAGCTGAGGTGGTGGTCAATCATGAGACCTAGAGTTTTATCTTCATTAACATTCTCTATTTGTGAAGTTCCAGCATGGTGCTGTAGTGTTGTTGGTGAATTTGTTCTTTTCTGTCTTGTTGTAATGAGCATGGACTTTGTTTTGCTGGTGTTTATTAGCATTCCGTTGTTGTTGCTCCAGTTAATTAGACTGTTTATTTCAATTTGAAGAGCTGACTCAAGGTTAATACAGTCATTGTCACTAGTGTAAACTGTGCAGTCATCAGAAAAGAGGTCACAAGATGATTTTTTAAGATGAAGTGGAAGATCATTGATGTAGATAGTGAAAAGGAGAGAACCAAGAGTACATCCCTATGGAACGAGAGAGAGAGAGAGAGAGAGAGAGAGAGAGAGAGAGAGAGAAATCAGAAGTCAAAACTCTCTCCTTTGCCTATTTCTCTGTTTTACTTGTCGGTTTTTTTGCAAATGTTATTTTGCAGTCTCAGAAAAACTTTGCCCCGGGAACTTTAATTCATTTTCAGTAAGTCATATTTCAACGATTCTTTTCTATTGCTGTAGTCTTGTTAATTATGTCTGTTTATTTTTTTTTCAAGTTCTTTGCAGACATTATACAAAAACCAAAATTTAGCAAGCGCGGCCAGAACTGTAAGATCTTACAGAACTAGTAACCAATACACAGATACTATTGTGTCTCTTGATGTGGCCGAAGTGTCTCAGCTTTCTTCTTCTTCTTCGTTCGCACTGTCTGTCTATATCTGCAGTCCTGTCTCTTGGATAAATTTCACTGTTTTTTGTAATTCATGTATGGAACCATAGAGCTTATCTTCTTTAGTGGTTTCAATGGGCCAGTAATTATTTCTCAGTGACTCGTAGTTGATGCAGTTCTGGAGGATATGTTCCACAGTTTGGGGCACCTGGGCACATGTACACAGATTAATAGTACCAACCTTAAACTTTGTATACATATGACTTCGGAGTCGGCTGTGTCCTGTTCGGAGACGGAAGATGGTGACTTGTTCCTTTCTGTTTAGCATGTGATAGTCATCATGTGGTGGTGTTTGTGGCGTCCTGTAGGTTTTTATCATGCTTTTCTTCTGATTATAAGTGATTGGTATGTCTGGCTGCTCCATTTCAGTGCCCTCTTTGGCCAGTTGGTCAGCTTTCTCATTGCCTGGTATCCCAGTGGGAGGGAATCCATTGCAAAGTGACTCCATGTTGTAAGCCAGTTTTTGACAAGGCATCCTTAAGGTCTGGTAGTTTGTTGCACTGAAGAGCCTCCAGTACTGATCTTGCATCTGTGAGAATTACTACAGGACATGTATCAATTCTGGAGTCTGGTAGTTTTTCAACTGCAGCAATAATTGCCCTAACTTCTGCATCAAAGTTGTTGCAGTATTTACCAGTGGGTATGGAAATCTTGTCAATGGTGTTGTTTGGATATTCAATATATGCTCCTGCCCCTCCATTCTTTATGGCATTATGTGCAGATCCATCTGTATACACACGTATCCAGGTGTCACATGGATATTTGTCATCTAGAACACTAAGTGTGGCTGTTGATCTTACAAGACTGCTCTGCATCTCACCATTCTGCACACCTTTCACTTCAGTCTGAATAGATATTTGTGTATAATCTGCTTCTTTCCATGGTGTATGCTCTGGTGCAGATGATAATGGAGCGACTACAGTTGGAAGGTCAGGTATCAGCTTACGCATACGCTTGGCCTGATGAATGAAGCTGCTTCTTTTAAGCCGTCCTAATGCCAAGTTATTGAATCTCTCCTTCAGGGGATGTCTCAGCTTTCTAATTTGTATGGTATTAACGAGCCCATTTTCTGCGACACCTAATCCCATCAATATCTCTTTCTTTGATTTTCATTCTATCCATGATATTCTAAGTGCCCTTCTGTAACATTTCATTTCAAACGCTGTTATTCTCTTTTCTAGACATTTGTTAAGTGTCCATGTTTCATATCCTATGTTGCCACCGGGAATATGTAAGCTCTTAGTAAACATAACTTTGTTCTCTTGGTGGTACCTTGACCTTAGATCAAAAGGACATAATTATTGATTATGCTACAACTCTGTCTTACATGTTTCTTTTCTGGACAATGTTATAAATGTGTTTCAATGTTTTATATTTTAAAATCCCCGAACAAAATGTGGACATGACGGCAGAACTATTGAAAGGTGAAGAACAAAATGGGCGATGATAAAGAAAACCAATATATATATATATATATATATATATATATATATATAACAACTGGAAAAGGATAATGAAAACAGTGTCAGTTAATTGAACAAACAATATGAAATGAACGCGGATAAAGGGAAAAATGATTTGCTAATAATTTTCTGGCAGTTCCACAAATGCAGTCTGACACCATACGAGGAAAAGACCCTGTTAAAACAGATCTTGTTTGTTCTGGTAACACACTAATAATGTAAACGTACACAAAACTAAATATATAACTATACACGAAGTCACTGCCGTAAAGGTGTGATAACAAAATGTTAATACTATCTAAATTCTGTGAATCATAACGACGTTAATGAGGGTTCCAGTGGAACTACCTCGTCCGGCAGGGACTATCACGTGCGACAGGTGATACCAGATCGTCATCCAACTACTGTACGCAAAGAAAAAACAAGTAACACCACAGTAATTGCAACATGGAGCATTAGAACACTAACAGAACAAAACTGGAAAACATCGAGCAAGAAATGAAAAAAATGGAAATTAACATACTTGGTTTATGTGAAATGATGTGGACTGGAGCAGGAAGCAGAGATCAAAAAGACTTCAAAATAATATTTTCCGGAGGAAACCAGTGTAGAAATTGAGTTGGCATAGTACTGGATAAGAAGACAGCAAGAACCGTGAAAGGTTTCTGGCGCATATCGGACAGAGTGGTTAAATTTCAGGGCCGACCAATAGACACAAATCTCATCCAAGTATACGCACCAACTTTAGAAAGCCCTGACGATGAGATAAAAAAGAATTTTACAACAGTCTGGACATGTCAGTGAAACAGTGTAAACCATGGGAAGTAAAGTTTGTGCTGGGTGATTTAAACGTGAAAGTAGGGACTGACCAAGACAATGAAGCTACTGGCAAGTATGGACTAGGTATCAGAAATACAAGAGGAGAGATGTTGATTGTGTGGGCAGAAAAGAATAAAATGATAATAGGAAATATTTGGTTTCAAAAACACCCTAGGCGACTATGGACATGGAAAAACCCAAATAATAACATACGTAACCAGATAAATTACATTATGATCAACAGAAGATTCAGAAACTCACTAATATCCGTGAAAACAAGACCAAGCGCAGACTGCAACAGTGACCATATCCCAGTCGTAGGAAAAGTGATAATCAGGCTAAAGAGGTTAATGGTAGCAGCTAAAAACAAAGAACTAGATAGAGAGCTGTTACAGAAAGATAAGGCAATACAAGAACACTATAGGACCATAGTACATAATAGGTATAATGCTATAATGATTGAAACGATTGATGAACAATGGAATATACTTAAGATATGCAGAAGACACTGTTCTGATTGCTAAAAGAGAAGGGGAGCTACAGGCTCTTCTGGACATTGTGGTTCGTGAAAGTAAAAGTAAAGGTCTCAGTCTGAATAAAAAGAAGACTGAAGTGATGGTTATCTCAAAGAAAAGAATACCACCAAAATGTAGCATTAACATCGATGGCACAGATCTGAAACAAGTTGATAGATTCAAGTACTTAGGAACAATTATAATAGGTGATGGAAAATGTCAAAACAAAATAAAAAGCAGACGTGCTCAGGCCAAGTCAGCATTCCAGAAAATGAGAAACATCTTGTGTAACAGATCCATATCAATGGAAACAAGATTCCGAGTACTTAAATGTTATCGAGCCAATTTTATTTTATGGATGTGAAGCATGGTCCATGAATAAGAGAGTACAGCGAGAAATGGAGGCCATGGAAATGTGGTTCATAAGAAGGATGTTGAAGGTACCATGGACAGCCAAGAAAACCAACGAAGATGTCTTAAGAGAGGCTGGAATTAAAAGGCAAATCACAGCAAAGATCAGAAGCAGACAAGCGAGATTTGTAGGGTATTTTCTGAGAATAGGAAAATTGGAACATATTGTGGCAAGTGGAAAAATTGAAGGAAGAAGAGACAGAGGAAGACAGAGAGAGAAGTTACTGGATCGGCTGTCAGTGTGGCTAGGAAGAAAGTCACCGGCGGATCTCATAATCAAGTCTAAAGACAGGGAATTATGGAGAGAAATGATCGTCTACGCCAAGCGGCACGGCACTTGAATATTATTTAAGAAAAAAGTAGTTCCTACTAGGAACTACTTTTTTATTAGTTTTAACATTTTGTTTGTTGTGGAAGCACCAAATGACGACGTGTGTTACAAATATACTCCCACGATATAACTCCGCGTTTGCATAAGAGAAAAAAAAGTTCTGATGAAGACAACAGACACAAAGTACTGAGGAAGTATTCTGGAGAAAGCACGTTATCGTGTATCTGCACCGTCGCACGATACTGTGTTATCTTATCAACTCCCGTGAAGCAGTATGCAAGTTTTAAAATACTTTCACTGGATGATGAGAGAAGCTATAAGCCGCATCATGTCGGGTTTATGATCATTCCAGCCTTACCGGTAAAAGTGTAAGTTATGACCAACAATTCCCTGTGCGCTATTTTCTAATTTACAAGTATACATTAGTTTTTTGTTGTGTTGTTGTAGTTTTTTTTTTAAAATACTTCTCTCGTGTTACTGATTTTTTCTTCATATATTTAGGATAGTAATTTGTAATCATAAATTTGAAAGCACGTTCTAAATTTAGTCATAAATGTTGGTTGACCAGTTGTCTCGCATGTCCCGTATGCCTCTCGTTTCTGGCCACGCCGGTCTGTATTCTCAGCCCTCTCATTCTGATTAGCGATGTAGAATGACTGCCCTAGAAGTCCTCCATTCTGCCTGTCTCTCTGAACGTGTTAACAATATCAGCTCGATCCAGTGGTTGTCCATCTGCAATGATGGCAGAGCCAGGCAGTCTATCAGCTCTTTCATTTCCCTGGATTCCCACGTGCCCAGGAACACAGATGAAGGTGCGAATCGTTATTTCTGTATAGAACCTGTCTCGACCTTCCATATCATACTCATTAAATCACTTAGTATGCAGACATACGATTCCAGCCGTACGAATGCTTTCGTTACTGCCATCACCTCCATCGTCATACTGCTTGCGGTCATAGCGAAAGCACTGCTAGCTTCCTGGATTGTTCTGCCCGCCGAGTGCTGTAAATGCCCATGCACTCCTTTGATATCGTAAAACGGACCCACCTGTGTAAATCACAGCATCTGCCTCATTGGAGTTGTCACTGATGAGGGCGTTGATCCCAGGAGTTCTTGATGCAATGGGTGTTTTTCGTCTGCACTTACTTTGAGGTAACCAGGCGCCCTCCAGATCTTGATCCCGTGATTCGTGGCGGGGAAATCAAGAATTCGCTACATCGCTACACAGGAAGTGTCTCGCATACACCCCAAGATAATTCACATGGCCTCATTTTGCACCTTTTCCGGTTTTTCGATCTAAGCAGAGCTGACAGTGAGGATGGCTAGGACGTATTCGATGCGTGCAAAGACCAGTCCCTAGTACAGAAGTATTAGTAGCATCTGCTGAATGTTGGCAGCTGCCATGACCTTCATTGCCGATAGACCTATGCGAGCTTTTGTTATCGTGTGGTCAACATATTCCTTGAAACACAGACTGCGATCAAACTTCATTCCTAAGTATGTCTTCGGGTTAGTTCTGGTCACATCCTCGCCACCCAATCTCACAACAGGCATATCAGTGTTAACAATGTAGTTGTTCAGTGAGAACAATGTCAATTATGCTTTTGTAGGGTTGACAAGGGCGTTAGAAACCTCACACTGGGAGAAAATTCCATCAAGTTCGCTCTGCAATGCATTGGCAGTCTCCCGTCTGTCTTTCTGTCTTTTCCCTGTCGACACACTAGAATATCATCAGCAAATATCATTCCCCTCCCAGCAAGTTGTTTAGTGATTGTCACCGTATACACACTAAATAAAGTGTGTGTGTGTATATATTCTTATATCTTCTTACTTCTTACATCCTTCCCGTGCCGTTAAACGTCACATAGGGCTCGCATAGTTGTCTGCCAAGTCTTCCTATTTTTGGCCAGTTTTTCAACTTCATCAAGGGATGTTATGCCCACTAAACTGGCTTCTCTTAACAATGTCCTCTTTAGAGTTTCACATGGTCGACCTCTTTTTCTTCGGCCTGTTGTGTTCTACTTGATAGCTTGTTTTGGTATTCTCTGATTGTTTCTTCTCATCACATGGACTACATATGTCCATCTTCTTTTTCTGATTACCCATGATACAGGTTGTTGTTGTTTGCTCATCTGTCTTATCTCTGTGTTGTTCTTAAATTCGTTCCACTTTATATGAAGTATTTTCCTGAGGCATTTGTTTTCTATTTCTTTAGTTGATTTCCAGCTTTCGCGTGCATAAATGATGGTGGATATCACAATTTGACACGAATAATCTTAACTTGGTCTTTGTGCTTATAACTTTTGAATTCTATATGGTTTTTGAAGGACGACGCTGCTTTTGCAATTTTAACTCTTAACTTATTTCCTGGTGTCACCATCCTGGTCTATGTAGCTGCCAAGGTATGCAGATTGGTTTACTTCATCAACACCTGTTCATTCTACGTATATTTTACCTTCTTGATCAATGAGAAGTTTCATTATTTTTATTTTGTCTTTGTTAATTTCAATATCTATTTTGCTAGCCAAGGAAGACGGGGAATCTGTTTTTTACTGCATCGATTTCACATTGTCTCTGATAAGAGCTATGTCATCTGCAAAATCAACATCTTCTATTTGGGTCTTATATATCCAATCAATGACGGTTTTACCTGTACAGTATCTTTTCGTTATAAAGTCTATGTCAGTTCCAAAAAGCAAGAGAGATAATATGCATCCTTGTTTCACACCTGTTTCAATCTGAAACCCTTCGCTCATTCCTTCTTCTATCTTGACTGCACAAACATATCCGTTGTAGAGATCTGTAATGATGTTGACAATTTTAGATGGTATTCCATATAGTCTTAAAATTCTCAACAATGAATCTCTGTGTATATTATCAAATGCCTTTTTTAAAGTCTATGAAGTTCAGGATACAGGTTTCTGCTTTTCAACATGTTCTTAAAATATTACTCTTAGAGTAAAGATCTGGTCGAGACAGCTTCTCCCTTTGAGAAATCCTGTCTGTTCTTATCTCACTGCAGTAACACTACATCCTTAATTCTATTCAGAATCACTTTACAAAACACCTTTGATATATATCATTCATTCATTCATTTGCATGTCCCTTGCCTCCCAAACAGCACTCCTGTAGGCCTCTCGGTTGTGAGCAAGATGGCCTGCCGCTGCAGCATACATTTGCAGATCGTCAACGATGTCTTGCATGCCATCTTCGTTTTGGTCTTCCTCTCTTTCTTTTTCCCATTATGTATCCTTCCAATACGGTCTTCTCTAAATTATCATGACGTTTAATGTGTCCAAAATACTTAAGTTTTCTCTTTTTAATCCTCTTTACTAGCCAGCCTTCTTCAATATTAAGCTCTTGTAGTATAGATATATTTGTTCTTTTTTGTGTCCACGATATTTGGAGAACTCTTCTGTAGCATTTACATTCAAAGGCATTTACGTGTTTCTCAGCTGTTTTGTTAAGTGTCCACGTCTCACAGGCATATGTTGCGATGGAAAAGATGCATGCCCTTAAAAATCTTATTTTTGTGGTTCTGTCTGTTCCTCTCCACAGATTCTTTATTTGTTTTACTTTCTGAAGAGCGATAGATGTCCTTGTAATTTCCCTCGTTGTATCTCCATTATTAGTTAGTAGGGATCCAAGATATTCAAAACTCTCCACTTCTTCCAGTGGAAGAATATATATATAGTAAATTAAAGTTTTAAAAGCTATTCCATTTTTGGGCATTTTTCTTATAAATGAATGAAAAGAGGGAGAGTTAATTTTGCCTTATTCTGCTCCCCGTTCTCAACAAAGAGCGGTTCAGAACCGTTAACCCGCCATTGGTCTGTGGCCAACCCCCCCCCCCCCAGTTTATGTTAATTACCACAGGTTCGCCGGCTTAGCCAGTGCAAAATGTGTTAACCAGAAAATATGGTGCCCTAGAAAAAAAAAAAAACAACAACCTTCAAAAGGAAAACAAAAAAAAAAGTTGGGTGTGGGGGGAGGGGGGGTGGAGAGACACATTCAAAGCGTTCGTCGTCCCCGTAATTTCGTGCTTGCGTTTGTTATTAATGGGGCCGCATATGCTACCCGTGGTGCCGTGGCTAGGATAAGCTCACGCTTTCTGTGGTTTGCTGAACTGACACCCCATTACAGTAAAGCCTCCCTGTGTTTATTCAGAGCTCACCTTTTACTCCTCCTGGCGTGCGCTTTGCATTAAAAGTTTTAAAAAGTAAATGAGCGTCGCTTCTCAAGACTGCAATGGTACTCGCTCCAGCGTTAGCTTGAGCGAATATTTCAGACAGCAAACACGTAATTACGGCGTGAGCAGCATATGTTCCAACCCAGTATACATAAAATTGTATGATACTATTACACAGTAAAGCAGCAGCTCAAAATGAACTATTCTTTAGAGAATAAAGAGGCTTTTTTATGTGAGGGGAAAAAAATATTAATGTAACTTAGAGTGACTCAATGTTCATTTTGAATCTTTCTTTCTGTTTCCTTTTTGCTTACTTCTGGAAAACATTATTAAACTTAGAGCGACTCTGGAAATCATTATTAAACTTAGAGCGCCTCTGGAAAATATTATTAAACTTAGAGCGGCTCTGGAAATCATTATTTTCCATTTAGTATTCAGTGTGAGCGCAGATGTGACGCTTTGATAACGAATTTATTTATTTTTAAATGAGAAAAGTCATCCACACAAGCTGCTTCAGATAAGACTTTGAATATTTACTGGCCACAAACAATAAATAATAGACCTACTTGCCCAATGTGAACTTGAAGAAATTCATTAAACAAAACCAAAAAAAAAACTTGGAAACGGATTGGACAAGTGCTCCAATGAGACCTCAGCAACATTTCTAGAACAGTCATGAATTGGAGACCCGAGGAAGGAAAGAGAGACCGACCAAAGTCTACCTGGCGAAGAACTGTAGAAGCAGAAATGAGTAACACGAAGCACAGCTGGGACAGCTTGCCGCAAACCCGGGAGAGGTGGAGAGATTTTCATGCTGCCCTGCAGAACGCCACAGGGCGTACTAAGCGGTAATTGCAAAGCCGATTGCCGACAAAGGGGATGGATGGATGGATGGATGGATGGGTGGGTGGGTGGATCAAAGATTGGATAGCAGACTGGCTCTGCAATGCGCCATCAATCCAGCTGTAAAAATTATTTCCTGACACTTTGTGCTAGGTAAGCTGGCTTTGAAACGAAGAATCTTTGGTGATAAACCAGGAACACAAACACATAAACCAACGCTACGTACCCGGCTGTCAGTGCAATCAGAGGGAAAACGGAGTATTCGTGTAAAAGTCTGTTTCACACGCGTGGGACTATGTCCGCGATAGTTCCGTACATAATAGACTATCAAACAGTTCCGTACATACGGGACTATATCTGATACAATTCTGTACATATGGGACTGCCTGAGACAGTTCCGTAGATATGGGACTAAGTCTGAGATAGCTCTGTACTTATGGACATATGGGACTATGTTTGAGACATCTGGGACTATGAATGGGTTGAAAGCGAAGGAAGAGTTTTTTAAAATAAAAACGTGCTCATGCGAAACCTCTCGAACTTTCAGTGTGCTCCCTGAACTCTAAACTCAAAACTATTCTCGACTGTCTTTCTATTCTCGCTCACATAACTCTGTTCGTACAGAACTCTTGCTGCTTGTCCCAAACAAGTCTGCCCTGGATTCGCTTCCATAGCTAAAAGCAAGCACATCTTAGGCACAGACCTCAAAGGGGTACATTACAGATCTTTAAACGGTCAGTTTATGCAGATTTGTGCATGTATATATATATATATATAATGTGAATTCCATGCAAGAAAAAACAGATAGCCTGTCTTCACTGGCTAGCAAAATAGGACTTGAAATTAACAAGGACAAAACAAAAATAATGAAAATTCTCATCAATCAAAATGGAAAAATATACATAGAAGGGACAGATATTGAAGAAGTCAATCAATTTGCATACCTTGGCAGCTACATAGACCAGGATGGTGACACTAGAAAGGAAGTTAGGATCAGAATTGCAAAAGCAGTATCGATCTTCAAGAATCTTGAGAACATATGGAATTTAAAAGTTATAAGCACAAAACCCAAGTTAAGACTATTCAATTCAAATGTAATATCCACCCTCATTTATGCATGCGAAAGCTGGAAAACAACTAAAGAAATAGAAAAGAAATTAGACTCTTTTGAAAACAAATGCCTAAGGAAAATACTCGGCATCAAGTGGAATGAATTCAAGAACAATGCCGAGATAAGACAGATGACTGAACAACAACCAGTCTCATGGGTGATCAGGAAAAGGAGATGGACATATGTTGGTCACTTGATGAGAAGAAATGATCAGAGAATCCCAAAACAAGCTATCAAGTGGAACACAGCCGAAGAAAAAGGGGCAGACCGCGAGAAACTCTGAAGAGGACATTATTAAGAGAGGCCAAGTTAACAGGCATAAAATCCTTTGATGAGGTTGAAAGACTCGCCGAAGACAGGAAAAATTGGCGAACTACTTTACGAGCCCTATGTGACGTTTAACGGCACGGGAAGGATATAAGATATAAGATAAGATATATATATATATATATATATATATATATATATAGAGAGAGAGAGAGACAACTGTTTTAGAAAATTTAACTGACAGTTAATTTTATTACTGTTATTATTATTACTATTATTATTATTGTTATTACTGTTATTGTTATTATTACTATTGTTGTTGTTGTTGTTGGGGATGGACAGCGGAGCAAGTAGTTTGCTTCATCTGGAGCGTAAAAAAAAAACAACGACCTGGGGGTTTTTATGTTTTTATGACATGTCCTTTCACTGGTGCTGTCCATGTGACATTTCTGATCTTTTCTCGTCCTACTTACTTCATGACGTTCAGTAGCAGCTGTCTCTGAGTTGTTACCTTGCCGTGGTAAGAGAGAGCATGTATGTCTCCAAGACCCAAAGAGCTATGTTTGCAGGATAGCAGCTCCTGACAGAGTCACCCAAGCCAGACAGGTTGGGGGGGATGGCAGACAAAGCATAACTCAAGCTGTTGCCTTGCAGGATGTCTGGGAAAAGCCAAGGGCTACCAAAGCAAACCCGAAAGAAATGTGTGATGAAGACAGGTGTACTGGGCTCAGGGCGCAAAGGGAGGCAGATATGCAAACTACTGTACAACGCAATTCTTGCCCGTATGACATCACAACAAATCTTAAACAAACGTGGCGATCTACCTGTGGAGCTCTCAAGCAGTAAGAAGGTCGGCCCCAAGTCTCGAAGGGTTCACCTAAAGCGACCAGTGTCCACCCTGCTTCGTGTCGTACTCAAGCAAAGGACCGGGCCAGACCCCAGCCCCTCACAGGAGAAGCTCCAAGTTGATGCTGGCCAGACCCTATCCCCTTACAGGAGAAGCTCTAAGTTGATGCTAGCCAGACCCCAACCCCTTACAGGAGAAGCTCCAAGTTGATGTTTGCCAGACCCCAGCCCTTACTGGATAAGCTCTAAGTTGATGCAGGCCAGACCCCATCCCTTTACAGGATAAGCTCTAAGCTGATACTGGCCAGACCCCATCCCTTACTGGATAAGCTCCAAGTTGATGCAGGCCAGACCCCATCCCTTTACAGGATAAGCTCTAAGTTGATGCTGGCCAGACCCCATCCCTTTACAGGATAAGCTCTAAGTTGATGCTGGCCAGACCCCAGCTACTTACAGGAGAAGGTCTAAGTTGATGCTGAAAACCTGAGACAAACTGCCGCTTTTGTGAGAGAGACTGGCGTGGAAGTCTGAGCGAATGACGAAGAAAAGAAGATTAGAAGCTTTTACTTATGTACCTCGTTTTACGTGCACAGATTTAGTATTTCATGACTTGGTTAATGTACAGAGTTGAAATGAAAAGTGTTTTTCTTTGTTGTAATACTGATCTTCGTGTTTAAGTAACTATCTGTTTCTACAGTTATGTTTTATATTTCCATTCCTACAATAAATGCGGTCTTCTAAATTCATCATCAGTATTCAAGTATAAGTCTCACGCTTTCTGCGGTTTGCTGAAATGACACCTATCACGCTAAATCTGGAACTCTGTTCGATATGACTAATCTATAGTTTACGAGGATTTTTTTTTCGGAAATTCTATAGCTTCTGCCTCGGATACGGTTACCACAAACTGGTCTGGAAACTTAAATCCGCACGGACTTTGTACATGTCTGATACTGTGTTAGGATCTGTAAAGTCGGTATACAAAACCTGAAGACTCCTCTATTTTTCCACTGTCCTATATGACTTCTTTTAAATGATAGATTTTTACAGATTCCCATTCTACAGCTCTGACCACACAGAATGGTCTGTTTGCCTTGCTACCTGGTGGACTTTGTTCACTGTTTACTCTGTTTGCCTTGCTACCTGGTGGAATTTGTTCATTGTTTAATGCTTCCATCACTGCATTCTGAAATGATCATTACACAACAAATGCACTTGAATTTCTATATGCGCTCTATTGTGATATGCTCTACTATGATATCTATACTTCTGACATGGTATTAGTATCTCTGTTTAACAGCAGGGTTCCTTCTGCCTTGAAGTTGGGATCGATAAGATCCCAATGAAAGAATCTCATCAAAATCCTACTTCCTGCAAGCCCACTTTTTTTTTTTACATGCTTCACACAGGACTTGAACTTTGCGCCTTGGGAATTATGGTGTCGGTAGTAAAAGACACTCATTCATTCATTCATTCTTTCATCTGGCTGTCCCTTGCGGAACTTTGCCTCCCAAACAGCACTCCTGTGGGCCTCTCGGTTGTGAGCAAGATGGCCTGCTGCTGCTGCATCCATTTGCAGATCGTCAGCGATGTCTTGCAGCCATCTTTGTTTTGGTCTTCCTCTTTTTCTTTTTCTCATTATGTATCCTTCCAATACGGTCTTCTCTAAATTATCATGACGTTTAATGTGTCCAAAATATTTAAGTTTACTCTCTTTAATCCTCTTTACTAGCCAGCCTTCTTCAATATTAAGCTCTTGTAGTATAGATATATTTGTTCTTTTTTTTTTTGTGTCCACGATATTTGGAGAACTCTTCTGTAGCATTTACATTCAAAGGCATTTATGTGTTTCTCAGCTGTTTTGTTAAGTATCCAGGTCTCACAGGCATATGTTGCGATGTGAAAGATGCATGCCCTTAAAATTCTTATTTTGTGGTTCTGTCTGTTCCTCTCCACAGATTCTTTATTTGTTTTGCTTTCTGAAGAGCGATAGATGTCCTCCTTTTAATTTCCCTCATTGTATTTCCATTATTAGTTAGTAATGATCCAAGATATTCAAAACTCTTCACTTCTTCCAGTTTTTCCTCATTGATACATATTTCAGCTGCCTTGTTTGTTTCGTCAGTTGTCATCATCAATTTAGTTTTCTTTGCATTAAGATAGAGGTTCTGCTCTTCGCTGTTCTTACGGACTGACATAATTAGTTTTTCCATTCCTTTTTGTGTTGTAGACAGTAACACTGTGTCATCAGCATATCTAATCTCTGGTATTTCATAACCTCCAATTGTTATGGCATCATAATATTCTTTGTCTACATCTTCACTAACATACCTCATTATATTTTCAGTATACAAGTTAAATAAGTAAGGCGACAATATGCACCCCTGACGGACCCTTTGTTTTATGTCAAACCAAGTTGTTGTTTCACCATTTATTCTTACTGCTGCTTGTTGGTCTAGATACAGCAGTGATGTTAATTGTGTCAAATGTGTTGGAAATCCCATTTTTTCCATTATTTCCTAAGTTTCTGGTGCTGTACACAATCAAATGCCTTTGAGTAGTCTATAAAGGATACATATAGATTCACATTAAACTCTCTGCATTTCTCTATTATTGAATATATGATCACTTGATCTTCTTCCTTGCCTGAAACCAACTTGGACCATATTGACTTCTTCTTCTATTTTTTTTCGAAATCTACCTATTATGATTTTTAACAGAATTTTACTAGCATGACTAATCAGGGCAATAGCTCTGTAGTTTGTGCATAATTTCAGGTTACCTTTTTTTGGCAGTGGTATGAATACAGTTCTTTTTCATTCTTTTGGCCAAATACCTGAATGCCATATCTTTTTATATAGTGCATGATAGATTGTTGCACACTCCTTTCCTCCTGCTTTAATAAATTCAGCTGTTATCTCATCACATCCTGGTGATTTACCATTTTTCTTTATTGCCCATAAAACTTCTTCTACTGTCGGTTCGGGTTCTTTCTCCTCCAATAATAATTCACACTGTTGATTTCTGCTTCCACAGTCGGTTGTTTCATACATTCCTCTGCAATATTCCTTCCATCTTTCTAGAATTTCCTCTGTCTCTGTCAAGGTATTCTCCATCTCATCACAAATTACATTTAGCTTAGGTGTGACATTTCTCGTCAATGTCTTCATTTCTTTAAACATTTCACTATCTCTTCCACACTTCTGATGTTCTTCTATTCTTTCACAACAATCTTGAATGTATTGTTTTTTGTCTTTTCTTATGCTTCTTCGTACTTCTTTTGTTAAAGTTTTTTATTTCTCTTTGTTGTTGTTTGTCACTTTCCATTGCGTCTTCATTTCTCTACGTTGTTTTATCAGTTCTAGTGTACCTGCTGTAATCCATCCATTCTTTTGTGTTTTCATTACTGGAGCCATGTCTTTAGCTATTGTTATTAAGATATCTTTGGCCTGCGTAGCCAATTCATCTGGTGTCATCTCCTCCTGTACAGCCATCAGGATTTCGAAACGGTTCTTCACTTCTATACCGTATTAGGACACTATGATAGAAAATAAAATCACACAACATATTTACATGCGCATTGCAGTAGAACAGCACACCCCCTCTACTTTCTCATTACATTACAGCAAACCAAAATCTCGGATATGAATGATACCACAGTTGAGCCACATACGCTATCCGCTCCAGTTAGTAAACTACCCGGTTCTATCATAACAAAGCCAAGATGCAGCACGAGCTACGCAATATTTTAGGTGAGTTTCAGGTGCGCTACATCCAGTCAGAAACCCGGCCAAAACGTTCGCTTCTACCAGGATGCTGTGCTGGAATGTTTCGTGTTAGGGTGGGGCGACACAACAGAAGATGTGTTGAAGTGTTGGAAGAGCGCGGCTGGTGAGCAAATTTAAAAAAATGTATTAAAAAAAAATAACAATAATAAATCTCAGGATCTAAGAAGATGGAGAAAAATAAGGGAAGTAATAAATGTCCGTGTGAAAGTAAAACGAAAAAAAAAAAACGCAACAAGTATCAAAACAACGATTATCATTAAAATTCACATTCAAAACAGTCACATCGGTGCTCAAAACAAACTGTGATGCTATAATACTGTCCTTATCAATATACTGTACATCCTTCCCGTGCCGTTAATGGCCACATAGGGCTCGCATTGTAGTTTGCCAAGATTTCCTGTTTTCGGCGAGCTTTTCAACCTCATCAAGGGATTTTATGCTTACTAAACTGGCCTCTCTTAACAATGTCCTCTTTACACATTCACGTGATCGACCTCTTTTTCTTCAGCCTTTTGTTTTCCATTTGATATCTTGCTTTGAGATTCTCTGGTTGTTTCTTCTCAGCGCGTGACTCGCGATGTCTCACACAGACCAGTGTCCATGCAGACTCCAGAACATATCCTGCAAGAGCGCCTACACCGTGTAGACCTGAGGCGTGAAACATGGCCAGAGGACATAAGCTTGGGGCAAAAGCTTTCGGGCTCCTATTAGGATCTGGAGAGGACTGCGGGCTTTGCCATGTCGACAGAGATCAGGATCTGAAGTGACCAACAACCTCGAACGCAGAAGAAGAAGAAGGAGAAGAAGCACATGACCGACATATGCCCATCTTCTCTCTTCTGATCACCCGTGAAACAGGTTGTTGTTTGCTTATCTGTCTTATCTCTGCGTTGTTCTTGAATTCGTTCCACTTTACACCGAGTATTTTCCTGAGGCATTTGTTTTTTGTTTTTTTTTTAGTCTAATTTCTTGTCTGTTTCTTTAGTTGTTGTTTTTTTTCAGCTTTCACATGCATAAATGAGGGTTAATATTACATTTGAATTAAATAATCTTAACTTGTTTTTTGTACTTATAACTTTTGAATGCCATATGTTCTCAAGATTCTTGAAGGTCAATGTTGCTTTTGCAATTCTGATTCTAACTCCCTTTCTGGTGTCACCATCCTGGTCTATGTAGCTGCGGAGTAGCAAATTGGTTGACTTCTTCGACAGCTGTTCCTTTTATGTATATTTTTCCTTCATGGTTAATGAGAAGTAAGTTAATGAGAAGTTAATTATACTGTGCGTGAATATTAAACGTGACGGTTCGCTACTACAGATCCTCAGTTCATTTCGTCGCCTACATGTAATCGAAACATTGATAAAATGTCTCCTTATTAGCTATCATTCTCTTTTATTCTTTACCTCTCCCTCCCTCCCTCCCCCCCTCTCTCTCTCTCTCTCTCTCTCTCTGAAGAAGGGTTTTCCACAAACGCCTGTCCTTTGCCTTTTTTCCCGCGCTTGTCAGGGTAAGCCCTTTATTGCTCAACATCCTCTCTGTTGTTCTTCTCCATGTCTCCTTTGGTATATCTTTACTTCTGTTCCCCTGTGGTGTCCATCTTAGTGCTATTTTTGGTAGTGAGTTGTCAATCATTCGGAGTACATGTCCTAACCATCGCCAGTGTCTTTTCTCAACAACTGCTGTCAGTGACTTCATCTGCATTTATGCCAAATTCTTTACCACTGGTATATCCAAAATACACGTCATTTCCGGTTCTGTTATTCATTGTTGCTCTTCTTATTTTCAGTTTTTTTACAATACCATTTTTTACAAATTATTTTTTTTTCAGTCCTTGAAATACGGAAAAATCTTCTGGATTTTCCCATGTTCAAAACTGTTCATTTTCTGCCCCTTACTGTTCCTTCCTCTATACGATAAAAATGGACGCGAGTTAGGATAACATTACACCTCGTTTTTAGCTCTGAGTTATTTATTGGAATGTATATGTTTCTCTACTTCACTTGAAAACAGATTTACTGACTTATTCATATTTTCCTGCTGCTTTTTTCTCTGACAGTTTTCATGTGTCATCTGTTTGTTTACTTGCTTCTTTTGAAAGTTTCTGTAATGTTTATCGATAGTCGTTTGTTCCGAGAACTAAAGTGTGTCTGTTTACACTATCTATTCATAGCCATATTCCTTTCTTTTTAACTGTTTATTTTGTCTACTGTAATGTGTAAATCGTCTGCAGGTAATGAGCAGTCCAGACAGTACACTGATCGTTTGATTGATTGCTTGGTATCTCTCCCCCTCCTTTTCTCTATCTGAAAGGAAGATAAACAGACAGACGAACAGAGAGACAGATGGACAGACAGAAAGACAGATGAACAGACAGATGGACGGACGGACGGGCAGGCAGGCAGGCAGGCAGGCAGGCAGGCAGGCAGGTAGATAGATAGATAGATAGATAGATAGATAGATAGATAGATAGATAGATAGATAGATAGATAGATAGATAGATAGATAGATAGATAGATAGATAGATAGATAGATAGATAGATAGATAGATAGATAGATAGATAGATAGATAGATAGATATAGATAGATAGATAGATAGATAGATAATAGATAGATAGATAGATAGATAGATAGATAGATAGATAGATAGATAGATAGATAGATAGATAGATAGATAGATAGATAGATAGATAGATCCTTTATTCAGCTTGGAAAGGAACTGTTTCTATTTTAACGAGAACAATTACAAAGATAATTTAGCTTGGAAGGGAACTGTTTCTATTTTAAGGAGAACAGTTACAAAGATAATTTCTTACCATATTTATCTGATCTTCCGCCATGTCCTCTCGACTCTCAGTAGCCACTGACTCAGCTGCTGAAATGTTTTAACAATTCATGTTAACATGAAGCCACTAAAATGAAATAAACCATCAAATGCAGTGGTTAAAAATTAAAATGAATCTTATGTAATTTCAAAACATCGCATGTTTTCTTTAAAATATTTACGTTTTAAATTTCTACTTTAACACAATAAAGAGAGGCTAAACTGTTTAACAATATATCACTAACATGATATACACTATCACATATTTCAGTTGCTATTTTTACAATTTCATTAAAACATTTACGATCTAAATTTCTACTTTAACACAGTAAAGAGAAGCTAAACTGTCTGTTTAACAATATATCACTAACATGATATACACAAACACATATTTCAATTGCTATTTTTACAATTTCTTTAAAACATTTACGTTCTAAATTTCTACTTTAACACAGTAGAAGACACTAAACTGTATGTTTAACAATATATCACTAACATGGACACTATATTGTCTGTTTAAACAATACATCACTAACATGGGCATTATATTGTCTGTTTAACGATGTCTCGCCAACCTTGGCACTAAACTGTCTGTTTAGCAATATATCACTAACACTGACACTACTCGTATATTGTCTGTTTAACGATATATCACTTTCACATACGCTAAACTGCCTGTTTAACAATCACAGATGCTAAATTACATATTTAACAGTCACTATGACAGAAGCTAGACTGTTTGACAGTCAATATCCACAGACGCTAAATTGCCTATTTAACAAGCACTATCACAGGCGCTAAATTGCCTATTTAACAATCACTATCACATACGCTAAATTGCCTATTTAACAATCACTATCATAGATGATAAACTGCAAGTTTAACAATCATTATCACAGATGCTGAACTGCCTGTTTAACAATCACTATCACAGATGCTAAACTGCCTGTTTAACAATCACTATCACAACCAACATTCCCGTGTATTAACTCTGGTGTTAGCGAGCATTATAGTCAAATAGCTTGATTATAATTTACACAAAAAAATATTCCGCTTTCTACTATTTCAAAAAGACAAACAGTCCGGAAACGTGTCTTCTTTCGTTTCTTTTTATCGTCCTTAATTTTCCAACAGTCAAGAGAAAATGATGACAGGGGCGATAGAAATATTGTATCTGGGCCAGCGAACCGTAACAGATATCGAAGCCAGCGAGCTAGAACTGGTCAGAACTATTAGGCTTAGAGAACAAGATTTTATCAAAACTATCAGAACCTGCGAACCAGAACTGGCCAAAACTCTCAGGGGTAGTGAACCAGAACTGATCAAAACTCTCAGGACTACTAAACGAGAACTGACCAAAACTCTAAGAACTACTGAACGAGAACTGATCAAAACTCTTAGAGCTACTGAACGAGAACTGATCAAAACTCTCAGGTCAACTGAACGAGAACTGATCAAAACTCTCGGGTCAACTGAACGAGAACTGATCAAAACTCTCAGGTCAACTGAACGAGAACTGATCAAAACTCTCAGAACTACTGAACGAGAACTGATCAAAACTCTCAGGACTACTGAACGAGAACTGATCAAAACTCTCAGGTCAACTGAATGAGAACTGATCAAAACTCTCAGGTCAACTGAACGAGAACTGATCAAAACTCTCAGGTCAACTGAACGAGAACTGATCAAAACTCTCAGAACTACTGAACGAGAACTGATCAAAACTCTCAGGACTACTGAACGAGAACTGATCAAAACTCTCAGGTCAACTGAATGAGAACTGATCAAAACTCTCGGGTCAACTGAACGAGAACTGATCAAAACTCTCAGAACTACTGAACGATAACTGGCCAAAACTCTCAGAACTACTGAACGAGAACTGATCAAAACTCTCAGGACTACTGAACGAGAACTGATCAAAACTCTCAGAACTACTGAACGAGAACTGGCCAAAACTCTCAGGACTACTGAACGAGAACTGATCAAAACTCTCAGGACTACTGAACGAGAACTGATCAAAACTCTCAAGGTCAACTGAACGAGAACTGGCCAAAACTCTCAGGTCAACTGAACGAGAACTGATCAAAACTCTCAGGTCAAATGAACGAGAACTGGCCAATACTCTCAGAACTACTGAACGAGAACTGATCAAAACTCTCAGGACTACTGAACGAGAATTGATCAAAACTCTCAGGACTACTGAACGAGAACTGATCAAAACTCTCGGGTCAACTGAACGAGAACTGATCAAAACTCTCAGAACTACTGAACGAGAACTGGCCAAAACTCTCAGAACTACTGAACGATAACTGATCAAAACTCTCAGGTCAACTGAATGAGAACTGATCAAAACTCTCAGGGCTACTGAACGAGAACTGATCAAAACTCTCAGAACTACTGAACGATAACTGGCCAAAACTCTCAGGACTACTGAACGAGAACTGATCAAAACTCTCAAGGTCAACTGAACGAGAACTGGCCAAAACTCTCAGGTCAACTGAACGAGAACTGATCAAAACTCTCAGGTCAACTGAACGAGAACTGATCAAAACTCTCAGGTCAACTGAACGAGAACTGGCCAAAACTCTCAGGTCAACTGAACGAGAACTGATCAAAACTCTCAGGTCAACTGAACGAGAACTGATCAAAACTCTCAGGTCAACTGAACGAGAACTGGCCAAAACTCTCAGAACTACTGAACGAGGACTGATCAAAATTCACAAGGCTAGTGAACCAGAACTGGCCAAAACTTTCAGGGCTAGTGAACCGGAACTAGCCAAAACTCTCAGGACCAGTGAACCAGAACTAACCAAAACTCTCAAGACCAGTGAACCAGAACTGGCCAAAACAACCAGAAAACCAGAACTAACCAAAACTCTCAAGACCAGTGAACCAGAACTGGGCAAAACTCCCAGGACTAGTGAACCAGAACTAGCCAAAACTCTCAGGACTAGTGAACCAGAACTGGCCAAAACAACCAGAACTAGTGAACCAGAACTGGCCAAAACATCCAGAACTAGTGAACCAGAACTGGCCAAAACATCCAGAACTAGTGAACCAGAACTGGCCAAAACATCCAGAACTAGTGAACCAGATCTGGCCAAAACTTTCAGGGCTAGTGAACGAGAAATTTTCAAAATTCTTGTATCTCTCGGTGGTGCTTCCAGAAACAGACACTAGTGCTTACCTCAGCTTGTAGAATGAGTTTGGGCAAGCCTGCCTCTTTGATCCACACAGGAGTTAAATAAAAGTTGTCGTAGCCCTAATTGACTTGATGCCATCACGGCGTCTGGTGCGAAGATCTCAGATAACAAGTACAGAGAGACCATAACCCAAATCACCGATAAAAACTAGAGTAAATATGAAATCCTTTACTCGGACGCTTGAAACAGCAAAAACCTTTCACAAACAATCACTCACAACCTTGGGTCCCAGGACTTACTGAAAGCTCACTAGGGTGGCAACAGATGTCACAGGAGCGGGAAATGGGACGATCAATCAGATGTACTACAACAAACAACATCCGAGTCGTGATGTCACTTCTTAGGAATGCAACTGGAGATCACACAGGGGAAAATTATGACCTGTGACCTGGTATTTCTGGTTATGAAGGATAAAACACTGATGCTTAGCTTGCTGTTCTTTTTGCAACCACCGCTATAAGAACACTTTATACTGTAGTATGTATTACCTAGAGCAGTGTTTCTCAACCCGGGAAAGGGGGGGGGGGCCGCACAGGATAATTGAAAGGCGGGGGGAGGGAGGCAATGATGAAAAAAACTTGAAAAAGAGGGGGCATGGAAATTGTTGAGGGGGGAGGGGGAATGATGAAGAAAAAGTGGGGCACGGAAATTGTTGAGGGGGGGGGGAGGGGGAATGAAGAAGAAAAAAGGGAGCTCAGAAATTGTTGGGGGGAGGGCGCCCATGATGAAAAAAAAACTTGAAAAAAGGGGGCCATGGAAATTGTTGAGGGGGGGGGGAGCAATGATGAAAAAAAACTTGAAAAAAGGGGGGGGCCACGGAAATTGTTTTTTTTTGGGGGGGGGAGCAATGATGAAAAAAAGGGGGGCCACGGAAATTGCTGAGGGGGGAGCAATGATGAAAAAAAACTTGAAAAAAGGGGGGCCACGGAAATTGTTGAAGGGGGGGGGAGCAATGATGAAAAAAAACTTGAAAAAAAGGGGGGGGGTCACGGAAATTGTTGAGGGGGGAGCAATGATGAAAAAAAACTTGAAAAAAGGGGGGCCACGGAAATTGTTTGGGGGGGGGGGGGGGCAATGATGAAAAAAACTTGAAAAAAGGGGGGGCACGGAAATTGTTGAAGGGTGAGCAATGATGAAAAAAAGGGGGGCCACTGAAATTGTTCCGGGGGGGGGGGGGCAATGATGAAAAAAAAACTTGAAAAAAGGGGGGCCACGGAAATTGTTGAGGGGGGGGGAGGGTGCAATGATGAAAAAAAAACTTGAAAAAAGGGGGGCCACGGAAATTGTTGAGGGAAGGGGGAGGGGCACAGAAAATCTGTTATATTGCAGATCCCGTCTTGTTGGTGTCAGAGAATGTACCCGTTACCCTCTCCTGTCCGTATCTGAAACCAGGAACCTTGCGTCGTCGCCAACTTCCCAGGGGAAGTAGACTTTACTTTTCTGCCCGAACTGATCAAAACTCTCGGGTCAACTGAACGAGAACTGATCAAAACTCTCAGGTCAACTGAACGAGAACTGGCCAAAACTCTCAGAACTACTGAACGAGGACTGATCAAAATTCACAGGGCTAGTGAACCAGAACTGGCCAAAACTTTCAGGGCTAGTGAACCGGAACTAGCTAAAACTCTCAGGACCAGTGAACCAGAACTAACCAAAACTCTCAAGACCAGTGAACCAGAACTGGGCAAAACTCCCAGGAAACCAGAACTAACCAAAACTCTCAAGACCAGTGAACCAGAACTGGGCAAAACTCCCAGGACTAGTGAACCAGAACTGGCCAAAACTCCCAGGACTAGTGAACCAGAACTGGCCAAAACAACCAGAACTAGTGAACCAGAACTGGCCAAAACATCCAGAACTAGTGAACCAGAACTGGCCAAAACATCCAGAACTAGTGAACCAGAACTGGCCAAAACATCCAGAACTAGTGAACCAGATCTGGCCAAAACTTTCAGGGCTAGTGAACGAGAAATTTTCAAAATTCTTGTATCTCTCGGTGGTGCTTCCAGAAACAGACACTAGTGCTTACCTCAGCTTGTAGAATGAGTTTGGGCAAGCCTGCCTCTTTGATCCACATAGGAGTTAAATAAAAGTTGTCGTAGCCCTAACTGACTTGATGCCATCACGGCGTCTGGTGCGAAAATCTCAGATAACAAGTACAGAGAGACCATAACCCAAATCACCGATAAAAAAACTAGAGTAAATATGAAATCCTTTACTTGCACGCTTGAAACAGCAAAAACCTTTCACAAACAATCACTCACATCCTAGGGTCCCAGGACTTACTGAAAGCTCACTAGGGTGGCAACAGATGTCACAGTAGCGGGAACTGGGACGATCAATCAGACGTACTACAACAAACAACATCCGAGTCGTGATGTCACTTCTTAGGAATGCAACTGGAGATCACACAGGGGAAAATTATGACCTGTGACCTGGTATTTCTGGTTATGAAGGATAAAACACTGATGCTTAGCTTGCTGTTCTTTTTGCAACCACCGCTATAAGAACACTTTATACTGTAGTATGTATTACCTAGAGCAGTGTTTCTCAACCCGGGAAAGAGGGGGGGGGGGGCCGCACAGGATAATTGAAAGGCGGGGGGGGGGGGGGGGGGGAGAGGCAAAGATGAAAAAAACTTGAAAAAGAGGGGGGCACGGAAATTGTTGAGGGGGGAGGGGGAATGATGAAGAAAAAAATGGGGCACGGAAATTGTTGAGGGGGGGGGAGGGGGAATGAAGAATAAAAAAGGGAGCACGGAAATTGTTGAAGGGGGGGGGAGCAATGATGAAAAAAACTTGAAAAAGGGGGGCCACGGAAATTGTTGAGGGAAGGGGGAGGGGCACAGAAAATCTGTTATATTGCAGATCCCGTCTTGTTGGTGTCAGAGAATGTACCCGTTACCCTCTCCTGTCCGTATCTGAAACCAGGAACCTTGCGTCGTCGCCAACTTCCCAGGGGAAGTAGACTTTACTTTTCTGCCCACAAAGTGTCTGTGGACCTTCCATCCTGAATCAGCATTCTTTTTTTTTTCTCTTCATTGTCAAAAAGCCGGTCAATATTGAATACGGTCTTTTATTTTTGTGTTAGTACAGGTTAGTTTAAAGAAAAAAAAAGAAGAAGGAGAAGCGATATCTAAGTGTTTTCAAATGTAGCTTTGATATATGAAAGTTTATATTTCTTGTGATTTGAAATATCTAAAACCAAAATGTTCCTAAAATTATTGAATCTCTCGGTGGTGCTTCCAGAAACAGACACTAGTGCTTACCTCAGCTTGTAGAATGAGTTTGGGCAAGCCTGCCTCTTTGATCCACATAGGAGTTAAATAAAAGTTGTCGTAGCCCTAACTGACTTGATGCCATCACGGCGTCTGGTGCGAAAATCTCAGATAACAAGTACAGAGAGACCATAACCCAAATCACCGATAAAAAAACTAGAGTAAATATGAAATCCTTTACTTGCACGCTTGAAACAGCAAAAACCTTTCACAAACAATCACTCACATCCTAGGGTCCCAGGACTTACTGAAAGCTCACTAGGGTGGCAACAGATGTCACAGTAGCGGGAACTGGGACGATCAATCAGACGTACTACAACAAACAACATCCGAGTCGTGATGTCACTTCTTAGGAATGCAACTGGAGATCACACAGGGGAAAATTATGACCTGTGACCTGGTATTTCTGGTTATGAAGGATAAAACACTGATGCTTAGCTTGCTGTTCTTTTTGCAACCACCGCTATAAGAACACTTTATACTGTAGTATGTATTACCTAGAGCAGTGTTTCTCAACCCGGGAAAGAGGGGGGGGGGGGCCGCACAGGATAATTGAAAGGCGGGGGGGGGGGGGGGGGGGGAGAGGCAAAGATGAAAAAAACTTGAAAAAGAGGGGGGCACGGAAATTGTTGAGGGGGGAGGGGGAATGATGAAGAAAAAAATGGGGCACGGAAATTGTTGAGGGGGGGGGAGGGGGGAATGAAGAATAAAAAAGGGAGCACGGAAATTGTTGAAGGGGGGGGGGAGCAATGATGAAAAAAAACTTGAAAAAGGGGGGCCACGGAAATTGTTGAGGGAAGGGGGAGGGGCACAGAAAATCTGTTATATTGCAGATCCCGTCTTGTTGGTGTCAGAGAATGTACCCGTTACCCTCTCCTGTCCGTATCTGAAACCAGGAACCTTGCGTCGTCGCCAACTTCCCAGGGGAAGTAGACTTTACTTTTCTGCCCACAAAGTGTCTGTGGACCTTCCATCCTGAATCAGCATTCTTTTTTTTTTCTCTTCATTGTCAAAAAGCCGGTCAATATTGAATACGGTCTTTTATTTTTGTGTTAGTACAGGTTAGTTTAAAGAAAAAAAAAGAAGAAGGAGAAGCGATATCTAAGTGTTTTCAAATGTAGCTTTGATATATGAAAGTTTATATTTCTTGTGATTTGAAATATCTAAAACCAAAATGTTCCTAAAATTATTGAATCCATTCCTTTGAGCACACTCATCAGTGTCAAAGTGTATCGATGAAATGGCAGACGACGTTGAAAAGCAAATTAAGAAGTTTACACTGCAAGCTGATGAATCATGTTTACCAGATAACACAGCAATATTCAATGCTTATGTTAAATACTTGGATGAAGATAAATTTAGAGAAGAAATGCTTTTCGCTCGGAAAGCTTAACACGGACACTAGAGGTGAAACAGTTTTTGAAGAATTAAAGAGCTATTTTACTGAAAATGATACCCCTTTAGAAAAACATTATGGCTTGTGTTACTGATAGTGCAGCTTCCATGACAGGTAGACATTGAGGATTTATTGCGTTCTTGAAACCTGCTGTCCCGGGAGTATTCTGTGCTTACCAGCAACATTTTTTTTAAAAAACTGGCAGTACGCTTGCATGAGTCTCTAAGTGTTGTAGTAGAAAGCAGTCAACTGCATACAACCGAATTCCACTTCAAGATCATCTGTTGCGACAGTTTTGCGAAGACGGGTGATGCCCTGAAAAAAGCGTTGTCAGAGGGGGCCATGAGTGCATAAAAAGGTTGAGAAACACTAACCCAGTGCACAGTTTTTCAAACGGCGTGCCACGAGAGAGCTACCGGTGTGCCACGAGAGAGAGAGAGAGAGAGAGAGAGAGCTAGAGGTGTGCCACGAGAGAGCTAAAGGTGTGCCCCGAGAGAGCTAAAGGTGTGCCACGAGAGAGCTGGAGGTGTGCCACGAAAGAACTGGAAGTGTGCCACGAGAGAGCAAGAGGTGTGCCACGAGAAAGCTAAAGGTGTGCCACGGGAGAGCAAGAGGTATGCCACGAGAGAGCTAGAGGTATGCCACGAAAGAGATGGAGGTGTGCCTCGAGAAAGCTACAGGTGTGCCACGAGAAAGCTAAAGGTGTGCCACGAGAGAGCTGGAGGTGTGCCACAAGAGAGCTAGAGGTGTGCTATGAAAGAACTAGAGGTGTGCCACAAGAGAGCTGGAGATGTGCCACGAGAGAGCTGGAGGTGCGCCATGAGAGAGCTAGAATTGCGCCACGAGAGAGCTAGAGGTGTGCCACGAGAGAGCTAGAGGTGTGCCGCAGAAGTGGTTTATTGCGAGAGAGCTAGAGATGTACCGCGGCACAGTGGTATGTGGCGAGAGAGCTGGAGGTGTGCCACGAGAGAGCTAGAGGTGTGCCGCGGCACAGTGATATGTAGCGAGAGAGCTAGAGATGTACCGCGGCACAGTAGTATGTAGGGAGAGAGCTGGAGGAATTCCGCCGAACTTTCAGAGTAAGCAGTATTTTTTTAATGAAATTACAGTTTATTTTCCTTATTTATATAATATTGTCCTGTTTTGTGCTATCTCCCTGTAACTGAGAGCTGGTATTCTTTGCAGCCGATGCTGTAGAGGTGTTGAGGTACAGCATTGTATCAGCATGGAAGCGGGTTATGACAGCTATTTTTTCAGTCTCGGAGTACAGCTAAAAAGCAGGGGGGGGGGGGGGGTGTGCAATGCCTCTTTAGCAGACTCCACTACTATGGGGACTATGGCGATCCCTGCCCCGTTAGCCAGGCTATGTCTATTACTGGGGGTACCAACGGAGAGGCGGAGCAGGGTCTTTGTCAGCTGTGGTTCGCTAGCATATCAGCTATGGGTGGCTGACAGCCTAATCGGACAGCAGTTTAGTTATTAGTTTAGTCAAGTGAGAAGCTGAACTTGAGTGAGATATGTGCCTCCGTGCAGGCACACATTTCACATTGAATAGAATGTTTAGTACATGTAATAAGTTAGTAAATGAGTCAATATACTGTGCAAAATTTGAAAATGCTAAAGATATAGGGTTAACCGCACGAGAGTCCTGCACTCATAAAGCATGTGTATGGCAACAGAAATTTGCGTTATCAAGTGCGCCAGTCTGAAAAAAAGTTTGGGGACCACTAATCGAGTGTTGTAAACAAATTTCCTTATGCTCTGAACCTGGGTAGATTTTTCCATGACCTATTACAGAGTCGGCCTGGTTGGCTCAGTGGTTAGGTGCTCGGTTTACTAATCCGGTGATACCGGGTTCAAATCCTAGCAGTGGGGATTTTTTTTTTCTGGTACACACCAAAAAGATCCCTAGGTCAACCTAGCCTCTAAAAATGGGTACCAGAGAAATCTGGGAAGGTAAACGCGGCCAGGCGTGATACTGACCACATCAAACTTTCGTATGCCGATGGTCATCGTTGATGATCTGCAAATGGACGCATCAGAAGTAGGACATCTTGCTTACAACGAGAGGCCTACAGGAGAGCTGTTAGGGAGGTAAGGTTCCCCAATGGACATGCAAATGATTGACTGACTGATAACCATACCCCCAATATGTCTTAATGGCATGGAAATGGGAATTTTGCTTTTGCATATTACGGAGTACAGATATTTAGCGTGGCCCACAACAGGAAGCGTAACCTTTCTTTAGTAGTTGTATATATGCCTAAGGTAGATAGAGGTATATGGTGCAGTTTTACAAAGTGAGGGAGGAAGTAAGCAAGGTGAGAAAAAAAAACGAATATAAAGTATGAGAATGTATAAATGAAAAACATACAACATCCGATATTTCGGCGTGAGCCTTATTCGAGGATACATGCAAAAACAAAATACAAACATATATAACTTATCTGAAGCGTCTTGCTCTCAGTAAAGCGGAAATGTGTGTGGAAGAAGGAGGAGGAGGAAAAAAAAACGTTGCCTACAGACAAAAGATTCCCGATATAGCCAATCATAGCGATGAAGCGGAGAGAGAGGAGCAGAACAAGTGGGAGAAAGGGATTGGGAGAAGGCAATAGAAACATGATAGCCGCTAGAGGTGTCGGGGGGGGGGGTGTGGGGGAAAGGGGAGAGAAAAGAGGACGCGAGAGATAATGAATGAAGAACTTAAACACCTACAGGGAGGAAATGTAAAACTGGTGAATGGGACAAGACCAATATATGCCTATTATTGTCCAAAAGACATTAATAGACTTATTCTTTTTCCCTCAGTGAACACAAGAAACTGTATATTCACATCGGGAACTCGGATAAGCAAATCTGTCTGAGCATACACAAACGTGAACAGTGAAAGAAAGACAAAAAAAAAGCATGACTCTAGAAGACAAGTACCCGAAATACAGTTAAGCAAAATAAACAAAAACTGGCAATGCCCCAACTCCTAGCCACGTTTGTTTGGTACAGGAATGTGGCCACTAGCTCCCATAATGCAAACCACACGTTTTAACGGGAAAACGTGAACACGTTTCGAACAAGTGATATCACTTTTCAACACAACCTGTGAAATTAAATCCATGTGTTTCCACATTCGCTTCTCACTTACAGGCACGGAAAATATCCCTCGCTGCTTCAAGACGGGGAAAAGAACAGAAGCTAAAATGAAGGTCATTGTTGTACTAGATACTGCAACCATTTAGGAGCACTCTAGAGACTAATGAAATAATTCTCACTCACTCTGCAGCGCAACACTGAGATATCATAACAGCTTCCCTCCATTTTTGGTCACATGATTTCCCCCCCCCCCCCAACCACCACCACCATTCAGTTCCTGTTCTCCCGAAAAATTGTTGACATTGAACTAAATATCATATTTTCAGTTCGTCTCCCGTCAACTTTGACGGGTTACAACTAGTCAGCACCAGAATTACACACCAACTTTTACACCTCCCGATTCCTTCTTGTGCCGATAAACCCACCACACCTTCCAGAAGAAAACGAGCTCCTTTTTGCTGACGATCAAGCACTTATAGCCACATCAGACAAAAAACCTACTGCAGAATAAGAATAATTTACCAAGATGAAGATCAGTGCTGGAAAAAAAACAGAAGTCGTGACCATAGCTAGAGAAAAAAATCCAAACAAAGATCTTCCTAGACAACTACCCCTTGAAACAAGTGAAACATTTCCAACACCTAGGTAGCACAATATCATCCTCAGGGAAAATTCACGCTGAGATTGAGAACAGATGCAATAAAGCAAAACAGGTCATTGGACAAATGATTCCTTTCCTGAAAAACAAATACATCACAACTGAAACAAAAAGAGCACTGTACAACACAGTCTTCCTCTAAACTCTATACTATCATTGTCAAACATGGACACTTAACAGCCAAGAACAAAAGGAAAATCATAACGACAGAAATTAGATGTTTAAGAATACTAAATGTGACAAGAAGAGATCAAATAAGAAATGACACCATCAGGGCAAAGGTTGAAGTAATAACAGTATTACATTATATCGAGAAACAACAAGTCAAATGGTCTGGCCATATTACACGGTTACCACCAGACAGTATATCACAGACAACATTCACATTAAGATTTGTAGGTAACAGAGGAAGAGGCCAACCACGCAGGAGATGGAGAGGGGAAATTACAGAAGCATTAAATATCCCAGTATATGAAGCAAATCGTCAAGCCCTATCAAGACGTCTATTTGTCCCCTCAACACCGAAAGGTATATGAGGTAGGAGACAAGACAAGATTTCTTCTTTCAGAGACAAAGTGGTTGTAGCTGAAGATTTAAAAGAGCTTAACTGACGGAAATTAGTTTTGGTTCATGGTTATATTGACCGCTATGGCTGTGCTTTGTTTAAGAATTCATGTTTTTTTTTAAAAATTAAGTTTACTGTCGCTGAAAGTGAGTTACTTGCACTTGTTACGTGCTAATCTGTCACTGCTGGGTAGTTTCCCTATAAGACACCTGAATATTTAGCGTTTACAATGAAAAGAATAGAACAATAAAACTAAATATTTCACATACAGCGCAATTTTCTATAGCGAATGTACTCAGGTTGGACACGTAACTTCTTTTTATTCGTAGCTTTCGACTGCGGACGAAACTGACGTTGCAACACAAATAACTGAGCCAGCCAATCACGTGCAGCCTAACAATAGTACTGAAAGCACCACTGCTTAGATGCTATTGGAGAATTAACTTTTACTTTATCACATTGCTTCAGTTCTTAGTGTGAACATGGATACAAAGACATGGAGAATTAACTTTCACGTTATCACGCTGCTTCAGTTCTCAGTGCGAACATGGATACAACGACATGGAGAATTAACTTTCACGTTATCACGTTGCTTCAGTTCTCAGTGCGAACATGGATACAAAGACAAACAGCCATCATACCCCTAGGCCACCTTCATCCTCCCTATCACAAAATGTCAGAAGTAGAAAGGAAAATAATTCATCTGAGATGAGGGAGGATGTGCCTTCATTGGCTGAAATGTGGAAGATATGTGACTTCATTGGCTGAAATGAGGAAGGTATGTGACTTCATTGGCTGAAATGAGGAAGGTATGTGACTTCATTGGCTGAAATGAGGAAGGTATGTGACTTCATTGGCTGAAATGAGGAAGGTATGTGACTTCATTGGCTGATATGGGATGTGGTGAGGTTCTGTCGGCGCCATTAAATACCCTATCTTTCATCTTAACTCTTTCCTTACAGTCTGCCGTTATATAAATTTCTTTTTTTTTAAGTGCTGTCCATATGGTTTTGTTCAGCTTTTGGATATAATAATTTTAAACTCTCACATAAGCTTCTTTTTATACCCAAAGCGTCAATTCCGTTTTGAAAAAAAAAGACTGCTTTATTCATATATTATTTTTACATGAATTTGATATTTTTTATCTGGTGGTCTAAAGAAGAGTCTTAAAAAAGTTATCCCCTATAAATATTCTTTCGACTTTCTCTTATCCGCGTGTCAACATTCCTTAATCTGAATGTTACAATCCTGTCAAAGATTGTGATCTTTTTTTTCCCTCCTGTTCATTTTAATGTGACAGTTTTATTTAAAGTAGATCTGGTGAACTGCAGCAGCGAACAGGCCAGCAACCAGTGGAAGACGACATCCTACGAAGAAGATGGGAATGGATCGGACACACCCTACGGAAATCCACATCCAGCACTACAAGGCAAGCCCTAACATGGAACCCACAGGGTAAAAGGAGGAGAGGGAGACCAAGGAACTCCTGGCGCCGAAGTCTGGACACGGACATCAAAATAATGAACCAGACATGGAGACAGTTGGAAAGAGTGGCCCAGGACCGAACTGCCTGGCGAGCTCTTGTTGGCGGCCTATGCTCCACGAGGGGTCAGAGGCATAGATAGATAGATAGATAGATAGATAGATAGATAGATAGATAGATAGATAGATAGATAGATAGATAGATAGATAGATAGATAGATAGATAGATAGATAGATAGATAGATAGATAGATAGATAGATAGATAGATAGATAGATAGATAGATAGAAGATAGATAGATAGATAGATAGATAGATAGATAGATAGATAGATAGATATAGATAGATAGATAGATAGATAGATAGATAGATAGATAGATAGATAGATAGATGATAGATAGATAGATAGATAGATAGATAGATAGATAGATAGATAGATATAGATAGATAGATAGATAGATAGATAGATAGATAGATAGATAGATAGATAGATAGATAGATAGATAGATAGATAGATAGATAGATAGATAGATAGATAGATAGATAGATAGATAGATAGGAAAACAGAGAATGAAAAATAAAAAAGAGCAGTGACTGGGCTGGACATAGCGATTAGACACTACCTCATCACGTAACAAGAGAACAGTTTAAGTTAACGTTGTGTAGCAACGCATGTCAGATTGACAACGCTGCGTTTCAAGAGAACACGCTTTAATATGCGAAGAGATATTCCAATTCACATATATTACACAAAGACTGCATTTCAGAGAATGAGAAACATATTAGCTAACACATCTTTATCAATGAATGTTAGAAAACGAGTCCTAAAATGCTATATTGAACCTATCTTGTTATATGGAAGTGAATCATGGACAATAGGCAAGTCTGCACAAAAGTCATTGGAAGCAGCAGAAATGTGATTTATTAGAAGAATGTTGCGAATCCCCTGGACAGCAAAAATAACTAATGAAGAATGTATGAGAAAGCTGGAGAGACAAAAAAAAAAACCTTGTCAAAAAGATAAGAGAGAGACAATGTACTTTCATAGGACATGCAATGAGAAGAGGGGGCATTGAAAATATTATAACAACAGGAAAGATAGAAGGAAGAAGATCAAGAGGAAGACCAAGAGAAATGATACTGGACAGTCTGACGGGATGGTGTGTGAGGAGATCACCAACTGAACTGATGGCCTGCATGAAGGATCGCGTACTCTGGAGAAGCATAATAGCCAACGCCAATCGGCACGGCACCTGATGATGATGATATATCACACACACACATACACACGATAACTTACGAAATAAACAATAACTTTCAACATATAACATACACTTGTGACTTACTTGTGAAACATCTACTGTGACAAAGGCATAGCTTCTGTAGTTAACTGATCTCACCTTGTTAGGCCTAGCATTGCCGATTTAGAAGAAAAAAAAATGCGCGCGTACGTGGCCTAGTCTGGTTTTACACTAAACACAAGCAAGCATTGCACGGGAGGATTTCAAACCGGAAACAAACCCCCACACAGAATCTGGTTCGCGTGATTCATCCCCTGTAAATGCACTCACAAGAGGACGTAACTCCGCAAAATGACATATTTATGTATTCGCTCTCGATATAGAGCAAAGCTTTGCTTTATCACTGCTCGCGACTGAATGTTCTATTGAAAGAAAGAAAAAAAAAACTGACAAGTCACGTACATCCATCTTTTATCTATCTCCTGAAGGTGTTACTTCGCGGGGCGACCACGACACAAAAAGCACCCGCTGTTAATGGCCAAGATTCTTGTTCGGCTAAATAGATTTCAGTAACAATGGTCTCTTTTTTTTAATGTACTTTAACGTTCCTCATGCCTACAACGTTTTGTTTGTACCCACACGATATCATCAGACTGATTACTCCAAGGCAGTCTTCTGTCTCATTTTCTAATGTTCACCATCGTAATTATTACTGTTATTTGGCAGTTTTTTTTCCAGTTGTTTCTTTCCACTATGGCTTTTTATATTAATTAAGATGCCTCTTTGTATGCCCAACATACTTTTTTTATCTGGTTCTAGTATTAGTTTTTACAAACAGGAAACAGCCAGGCTTTAGGAAAGTAAAAGAACACAGCTTTGCATGGTTAGAGCTTGATAGAAAAAAAAGCCATATACAAAGCACTTTTTTGAATGTGAGAGAAAGAAAAAATGACGAGAGAATTAATTACCTACGACTTGAAACACAGACAACTCCAGTAGGACAAGCAACCGTCTAGCCAAGAGACAGCAGCGCATTAATAAACTTCGCTATCTTGCACCCAAGATACGTTGATTAGTACGCGGCTCTAATATTAGCCATTGTTTCTTTTTTCATCTGATTCAACATTTCAATATAAACAATTAACATATCATAAAGGAATGGTGCCTTCGGCAAATTTCAAATTCTCAACACTGTCCTTTTTCTCACAGAATATAAAAGTCAGGCCAGCTATAGCCATGTCACGCTGAGTTCTCTTCAATGAATTCTGTCTCATATTACCTTATTGAAAACACAGTTATTGTTAAGAAGGGCCGAATTATTTTTTTTAAATAAATCGATAACATATTCGGCTTTCTTAAAAATTACTTTCATGATGCTAGATGATAATGTGATTTCGTTTACACATTATCAGACAATAATGCTATTTTGTTTTCACACTACCAGATGATAATCTGATTCTGTTTTTCACATTAAAAGATAATAATGTGATTTTTCCCCCACATTACCAAATGATCTTTTTTCCAGCATTACCGTAGGATAATGTAATTTCACTTTCACATTACCACGACGACATAGTGATTTTTCCTCCATTACCAAATGATAATGTTGTTTTTGTTTTCACATGACCAGATAATAATGCCCAAAATGAACTGCCATGCGCTGGTCATGTGACGAGTAACAAGCAAGAGTGGGAGGAGAATCCCTGGAAAATATTTGTACAAGGTACAAAAAAGGTAAAGGTAATCCTGTCATGCCTTAGAGGCACATAGGGATATGGTGTTAGTGCCCATATTTTCCTTGACCTGTCAGCATACTAGAGGGTTATATGATCAGTATTATGCCTGCCCTCCTTTCTTTCCCCAACTCCATAAGAAGTCGGGTACCCATCCGATCGGATTCGAACCCCCGACCTTCGACATGAGAGACCAGCGCACTAACCACTTCGCCACTCAGACACCCAAGAGTACAAGAGATTAAGGAAACGCTTCTCACGCTGTACAGCTGAACTCATGACTTTGGAACAAAGAGGGTTAAAAACAATGAAAGAAAAAAACCGAAAACAAAGAATAAACTCATGACTTTGGAACAAGCGGGGGTTAAAAACAATGAAAACAAAAACCGAAAACAAAGAATAAACTCATGACTTCTTTGCCTCTCCCTTTCAACAAGCTGGATATTCTTGGTAAGACCTCACGCACAACTGCCACGTCACGCACAGAAGTGGTCCAACGCACAGGACCCGGGCAGGGACTAACAGAGATCCTTGCTACCCCCCACCTTCAAAAAATCTCTTCCTCCTCCGCCCCAAAATAAAAACAAATGTTTTAATGAGTATATCTTGAAGCTGAACGACCAGGTTTTCTACAGGAAACAAAACCTGCAGAAAACAAGGGGAGAGAAACCACGCTGACTACGGAGCGCTGAAACGAAAAGAAAACGTATTCAGACGTACAGAGGACAGCGAAGACTTGTTTGGACAAAACAGTTTGCACAGATCCTGAACAACGATGATGATGATGATGATGATGATGATGATGATGATGATGATGTAGTAAAAAAAAAGCTACTTTTAGTTTTCTTAAAATTCAGTGCCATATTACTGGTGTGTGTGTGGTCAGATTGCTGTTGTTGATCTGAAGAATCATGAACAAATATCACATATCATGGACAAATATCAAATATCATGGACAAGTATCAAATATCATGGACAAAAAAAAAACAACAAATAAATCCATACTACAAGAACTTAATATTGAAGAAGGCTAGTTAGTAAAGAGGATTAAAGAGAGAAAACTTAAATATGTTGGACATATTGAACGTCATGAGAATTTAGAGAAGACCGTCTTGGAAGGGTACATAATGGGAAAAAGAAAGAGAGGAAGACCAAGGTAAAGACGGCTGCAAGACATCGTTGATTATCTACGAATGGATGCATCAGCAGCAGGCCATCTTGCTCACAACCGAGAGGCCTACAGGAGAGCTGTTAGGGAGGCAATGCTCCGCAAGGGACATGCAAATGACTGATCGGAAGTAACTGAATGTTATAGACGTGTCTTTGAGCTTTGCTTGAATATTACTCTCTTGTTATGCTTACACTGTTTGACATTCGACAAAAAAAGACGACAGAGAAACTGAAAGTAATAGAAGAAGTCATCAAAGAAGTTTCAGAACAACGAAAACTAGTTAAAATGATAAGAAAAAAAATGTTCTTGGGCTTGGCATGACACGTTGGAGAGGAAAGTTAAAGGGAAAAAAAAAAGAAAGAGAGGAAGACCAAGAGAAAAATATCTCTGTGGATTGACCAAGTGCCATGGAAAACGAAAAGCATCTGAACTAATCGGAAACATCAAGGACCGCACAAGATGGAGAAGCAAGGTCGCGAACAATGTCCGGCATGCTACACAGTGGTGGATTACCTGTCAAGCTGGGTAGGCTTATGCCTAGGAGCCCAGAAGAGTAGAAAGCCTGGCGCCAATGAAAAAAAAATGAAAAAACAAAACAGAACAAAGTTTCTGTATATGAAGGTGATTAAAGAAGTAAGCAAGAACAAGGTTTGCTGAAGAGTTAACGGGTTGACAGAGAGACGTTACAGCCTGTGTCCGGTCTCTGTGTGTAACACACACATATATAAACCAAAGTACAGTATACAACAGAAACGAAAAGCGTATAGAAGTAAAGTACAGGAAAGTGTTTACAAGACCGTGAAGTAAAGGCTAGAGCCTTCAAGAATGTGCTTACAGCTGATTATGAATCGCTCTATTGACTATAACGGAGAAGGCGTATCAATAGTGAATGTTCGATGAAATGTTTATTGTGAATGTTATCGGGAAAACTCTGCTAACATGCAGTACGGGTTTAGAATGTTACTGAGAGGCATTAGCTGAGAGATATTGCTCGACATTCTAATGCTGAATTTATAGAACTTCAACATGGGTGTCGGTGTCAGTGGTGGGAAGGGGGGGGGAGGGATCTGTGTGGCCTACGTGCATAGTTGATTACAGGATACATATATTAAAACCGAGACTTATAAAGAAGCCGATCTGTCGAAGAACAGGGCGCGAAGACGCTGTCCGGTTTGGCAGTCAGCGACTCATAGGTGACATGACAGGGGTGGCGAACCATAGCTGGCCAAGATTTTGTCCTCATTTTGGTTGGTACTTCCAGTAACAGACCTAGCCTGGCTAACATGGCAGGGGTCGACACTGTATCCGCTTAGCCTGGCTAACAAGGCAGGAATCTCCACTGTCCCCACTTAGCCTGGGTAACAAGGCAGGAATCTCCACTGTACCCACAGCCTGGCTAACAAGGCAGGAATCTCCACTGTCCCCACTTAGCCTGGCTAACAAGGCAAGAATCTCCACTGTCCCCACTTAGCCTGGCTAACAAGGCAGGAATCTCCACTGTCCCCACTTAGCCTGGCTAACAAGGCAGGAATCTCCACTGTCCCCACTTAGCCTGGCTAACAAGGCAGGAATCTCCACTGTCCCCACTTAGCCTGGCTAACAAGGCAGGAATCTCCACTGTCCCCACAGCCTGGCTAACAAGGCAGGAATCTCCACTGTCCTCACTTAGCCTGGCTAACAAGGCAGGGATCTCCACTGTATCCACTTAGCTTGGCTAACAAGGCAGGGATCTCCACTGTACCCGTGGGCGTGGAGCCTGCTAAAGAAGTACTGCATACCCCCTGTGTTTTTAGCTCCACTCAGGGACTGAAAATATATTCGCCATAACCCGCTCCCAATCCGATACGGTGTTGTGTCTCAACGTCTTCACCACATCGGCTATAGAGAACACCAGCTCGCAGCTCCAAGAAGAAGAAGAGGAAGAATCGTCCCTGGCGTAGTAACCAAGGATAATAAGAAGGTTCACAACCAACAACTGACTGTCATGGAACAATTTAGTTAGATTAACCGGTCGTGTGCCGTTCCTCTTAGCTACTGCCGCTGAAGAGAACAAACATGTTCCTAGATTAAAGAGAGAACTATAAATAAAGCACTTTATTGATTCATCGTGACAAGAGTAAAACTGGGGCAGAAAATGAGCCACCAAGTTATCAGAAGTGTCATTGGAAGGAGTGATCTTCCCTATATTCTCTCTATATCTCCACAAATAACATACCAGGGGAATTCCTAAATACAATTCCCTGCTAGTGACTTTGCCATCTGGAATAAGGTACAACAACCAACAGCAACACACACACACACACACAATACAGAAAACATGAAAACTATTGAAGAGTGACTGAGGAGTTCAACTCATTCCCTTAGAAACAGTGGCCATCTTTTTCTCTTTATCAAATCAACATGTCTCTCCATGTTACGCACAGGAGAAAGAGAAGAAATGACGAGCCAACTTGGAATGGAGTCAGACAAAATATTAGAGACTGCATCTACTGAAAACAAACAAACCACACGCGCGCGCGCGCGCACGCAAGCACGCACACAAAGCTGCCACGAAGATATTAAAAGTGAAAAAGCTGGGTAGCTAACTGCAAAATCTGAAGAAAATGTACATTGGCAAGATAAAATCTACATTAGAATATGACATTTCAATGCAGGCCACAACAGCGAAAACAAGCACAGAAATTCTGATTCTGAATGAAGGAATGTCACATAGGATATGAAGGATGCTAGAATTTCTACATTAAACTACAAACACTGTTTGGCGAGCACAGACAAACCGAGATATAGAAGACAAGCGTTTATAAGCAAAAAAAACTTTATCAAAGATCTGATTTTTCTCAGGTGTGTGTAATACTCTGCTACTTTGTTTTAGGGATCCCGGCGATCACCAAAAGACGTAATTTAATCAAGAATATAAGTTAAACATATTGTTAAACTGACATGGAATCCTCAAGGAAACAGAAAACGAGGAAGACCTAGACCTACTTGGAGAAGAGGAAGACCTAGACTTACTTGTAGAAAAGAAATTATGACAGTGCTCAGAGACAAGGAATAAGCATGGAAGGAAGCAGAGAATAATTCCAAGAAAAGGGATGACTAATGAGCATTTATCCTTGGCCTATGTTCTCAAGGGAGTGAAAGGCAATAACGATGATGATATTATTAAACTGTGAGCGTGTAAAATGCTATTAAAATACTAGTTTAGCCGTCTTCTCTCTTTTATTACTAATTTCTTATAGAGACTACAACATTACTATATGAATATCCCGCGACAGCGAAGGCCGAGAAGTCTGTATGACAAACCTTGGACACCTATTGCTTATTTTTTAAAAATATCATCCAACTCCTGTTCCACAAATGTATAAACTAAGAAAAAAGTAGGAACAGCCTTTTTAATTAAAAAGTACACATTTATACACTAATTATTCGTGTGTTACCAATTCAACAAATGATACATTTCTACCAACTCCCCCAAAAAATTGCTTTAGACTCTCGAGTCTTCTAATTTGCTACTGTCTAACTGAAAGACTCTTAACTTCATAAATGGTACATTTCTATCGACTCTTGACTTCGACTCTACATTTTTTGCTTTCTGCATGAACGTGTCTGAACCATCTTTCTGTAGCCGTTACTTCCGCGGGATAAACTTTCGTCTTTCTACCAGTACAGGAGACCTTTCCACATTTCCACGTTTCTGATGGTGTTTATACTTCACATTAACAAACCTTATGCAGTAAAAGTTCTAAATAACAAACACTGTCACTTTTAATCATGACGGATTACCACTTCCAGACGCCGCCATACTTTGTTCATGTGTCTTTGGTTTTCGTCTGGTAATTTTAAGCGGCTCCTATCTTGATTTTCTGAGAACCGGATGATTGTTGACCACTGTCCTGTCCAAGTATAACAACGATCCGAATACGGTAACTGATTCTCTCCTATACCACCTCCACAGTTCTAGAAAGTCCTGCCACTCATCTACTAAGCACAATCTTCTTCTTCTTCTTCTTCTTCCTGGAACAGCGCACTTCATGTTCTTTGCAGCCAAGACAGTGAAGATGCAGAGATACTGCATCGTGTTGAACTGGGAGCAGGTTACTGAGGCTATTTTTTCAACTCTTGAGTGCAGCTATAAAGCGGGGGGGGGAGGGTGTAGGGGTGCAAAACTTCTTTAGCAGACCCCATTGCCATGGGGACTACGGTGAACCCAGCCCTGTTAGCCAGGCTAAGCTTATTACTGGGGGTGGGGGGAAACCAGCTGATCTGATCAGCTATAGTAAGCCAACCCTAGCTCTAGCATGTCAGCTGTGGTTTGCCAACCATGAAGCTAGCATGTCAGCTGTGGTTTGCCAACCATGAAGCTAGCATGTCAGCTGTGGTTTGCCAACCATGAAGCTAGCATGTCAGCTGTGGTTTGTCAACCCTGAAGCAAGCATGTCAGCTGTGGTTTGTCAACCCTGAAGCTAGCATGTCAGCTGTGGTTTGCCAACCCTGAAGCTAGCATGTCAGCTGTGGTTTGTCAACCCTGAAGCTAGCATGTCAGCTATGGGTTGCTGAAGCCAACTCGGACAGCGTCTCCCTCCCCCCACCCCCTCCCACTAAGCACAATACAAACATGTATAACTCATAACACACAAAATACCGCTTACCGTACTCACTATCCACCTCTCTTCTGTCCTGTTCATAGATGTTTTTGCTTTCATCTAAACTGGAATCTAATCCATGATGTAGATCTGTAAGTGAAGTATCCACATCCACATCTTCATCCATTATCAAGTCTCGTAAAGCTGTGGATAATGCAAGAAACCATTACAATAATCCTACCTCACTGGTCGAATCAGACAAATTTTACACACGGAGCAAGCCAATTAAAGTTGATATGTGTTTTGTGTGCTACTCAGAGATTCAAAAACACGGAAAAGGACAAGAAACTGGAGAGGAAAAGGGGGGGGGGGCTCCTTTCTAAATATATAAACATAGTGAAGAATGAATAAACTCTTTAGAGTTCTAAATATATAAACATAGTGAAGAATAAAGAAACTCTTTATAGTTCTAAATATATAAACATAGTGAAGAATGAAGTTTTATTTCGAAGATAGAAAAGACAGGAACTAAAAAGAATAAAAAGAAATGAAGATAAAACGTTAGCGCCAGACAAAGTAATAAACTATTTTAAGCACATTCTATCGAAAAGACATTCCAGGTAAAGTGGCTAGCACAGGCTACAGTTTGGCACTTTATTTATGTTCACTGAATCGCTTTTCAGTCAATTTATAGTTAAGGTGACCTTGGAAGAACAATCCAGACTTCCATGTAATGGTTTTTTAAAAAAAAATCACGTGGCTTTAATTCTCTGAGCAGAAAGGAAATACTTAAATTTCCATCTGTTCGATCTAACAGTTAACAAAGTATTTAAGGAAATACTTCACTTTCCATCTGTTCGATCTAACAGTTTTAAAAAGTATTTAAGGAAATACTTCACCTTCCATCTGTTCGATCTAACAGTTTTAAAAAGTATTTAAGGAAATACTTCACCTTCCGTCTGTTCGATCTAACAGTTTTAAAAAGTATTTAAGGAAATACTTCACCTTCCATCTGCTCTATCAAGAAGCTCGTGCATGGCATGATAGGAAAGAGAAACGTATAACTTGGTGTGCCGCCGTACAGTTTAAATTATTAGAGAGAGAGAGATCGACCAGGGCAGGTGTTGCTCTAAACATATTTAGGATCACATGCATGGATGTTAATCCGAAGAGAGAATAACTGCACTGAAATGAAATGTTATAGAAGGGCATTTAGAATATCATGGATAGAAAAAAAAATCAAGCAGAGAGCTATTAATGGGATCAGGTGACGTAGAAAAGTGGCCTGTACACACCATCAAAGTTAGAAAGTTAAGACAATTCGGCCACATCAAGAGACACAGTGGTTTAGAAAGGTTGATAGCAGAAGGCATTCATTCATTTATTTGCTTGTCCCTTGCGGAACTTTGCCTCCCAAACAGCACTCCTATAGGCCTCTCGGTTGTGAGCAAGATGGCCTGCTGCTGATGCATTCATTTGCAGATCCTCAACGATGTCTTGCAGTCATCTTCGCCTTGGTCTTCCTCTCTTTCTTTTTCTCACTATGTACCCTTCCAGGACGGTCTTCTCTAGATTATCATGACGTTTAATGTGTCCAAAATATTTAAGTTTTCTCTCTTTAATCCTCTTTACTACCCAACCTTCTTAAATATTAAGTTCTTGTAGTATGGATATATTTGTTCTTTTTTGTATCCATGATATTTGAAGAACTCTTCTGTAGCATTTACATTCAAATGCATTTATGTGTTTTTCAGCTGTTTTGTTAAGTGTCCATGTCTCACAGGCATATGTTGTGATGGGAAAGATGCATGCCCTTAAAAATCTTATTTTTGTGGTTCTGTCTGCTCCTCTCCACAGAAGGCATCTCTCTCTCTCTCTGAACCTTAAGTGCCCAGGGCACATGGGGCTTCCGCAAGGGTTTTCCACAAATACCTGTCCTTTGCCTTTTTTTTCTGCTCTTGCCCAGGTGAGCCCTCTATTGCTCAACATCCTTTCTGTTGTTCTTCTCCATGTCTCTTTTGGTCTACCCTTACTTCTGCTCCCTTGTGGTGTCCATCTTAGTGCTATTTTTGGTAGTGAGTTGTCAGTCATTCGGAGCACATGTCCCAACCATCGCCAGCGTCTTTCCTCAATAATTGTTGTCAGTGGTTTCATCTGCATTTCTGCTAATAAAATGTTATTTCTTATGGTACAGAAGGCATAGTACCCGGAAAAAGAGAAAATGAGCAACCTCTCAGCAGCAGGACTTGGGACATCACGAATATTCTGAATTTTCATTGCTAGATTCATTGCTAGCTGCTAGTCAATCATTGCTAGATGTTGGTCAATCATTGCTAGATGTTGGTCAACTTGTGCAAGACCGCAGTGCATTCAGTGAGGCAGTGAGAAGGGCAACGTCCTAGAAAGGCCATGTCACATGACAGTATGAATGTGTAATGGAAACCACATCAATTCAAACGAAGGAAAGACATATCGGCTTCCGCTGGTTCGGATACAGGCGAGATGGTAAACTAACACACGTGAAATCATCTGATGTACAAGAAACCCCATTAGCATCTTTAATAAACGTCTGGGATTGAGCAGCTTCTGCTATTTTACCAGAGACCTTCATCGTTGCCATAATGAACTTCTGCCTAGCATTCTTGAAGAAACAGAACCACTGACAGCCCTTGATGAGAATATATACAGCGAAAAGACAGTACCAGTAAGCTCAGAAGTCATGGAATGTCCACCGTACAAACGAAAGTCATAATACAAGTGACCAAAAACATGAATGGATACATTTGTATACTGAAAGAACAGCAAAAAATGGTGAAAGTGGTTTCAGCTGTTTCTTTATGATAAAGATTAGTCAAGGTTAACCCATTTGGTTTCACCAGCTTATGCGGTTTATAAGAAGGATGTTGAAGGTACCATGGACAGCCAAGAAAACCAATGAAGAAGTATTAAGAGAGGCTGGAGTTAAAAAGCAAGTTATAGCAAAGATCAGAGGCAGACAAGCGAGATTTATAGGACATTTCCTGAGAAGAGGAAAATTGGAACGCACTGTGGCAACTGGAAAAATT